>OZ007521.1:6969059-7156536 GCA_963931895.1 Eupithecia pulchellata | reverse complement strand
TTTTTACAAATTTTACTTGAATAAGCATCATTGTTTTTTTAAAATAATCCATAATGAACTACTGCTGTGGATTAACGTATTATAAACCTCATGAAAATTTCGTAAAATAAAAATAGCTAACCTCTGCGGCGGGGTGGGTGAAGGTAAGCTTGCGTCGCAGAAGGTTGCAGGTTCGATTCCCGCCTCGGGACGAATGTTCGTTTGATCTGCAGATTTATATTCCGGGTGTTCTCATTTTCCATGTATTGTAAAAATATCTACCTACCTATGTAATAAATTGCATTAAGTATTTCAGTCGATGAGTATCAATAACACAAGCTCTGCTTAGCTTGGGGCTAAGTGGATGGCCCAGCAGTAGTATTATTCCTTTTCATCTATTTTAATTCTCTTTATAAAATACATCTTTAATCATAGAAAATATAACAAAATAATATTATAAAATTACTGTACAGTAAAAAATATATCAAAACGGTGGATCAGCGGCCGCGAACTTAGGCTCACGCGGCCGGTGACTAAGGCTTCAGAGAAAGGAGCTTACTGGCGATACGCGGAGTCCAGGAATATTATTATCATTTAACGTAATATTATCGCCTTAAAATTACCCAAAGTGCGGCCCTGCGCCCCTCTAAACCGCCGAGGGTAATAAAAGCACAGATTCCTCTTGCAAGTCACGGAGTAGATTACCGCGGGACATCGCGACAGCCTTCCGATGCGCCGATTGGCAACGGCAGCGCGGCAACCAACTTGTTATACCTACGTGCTACTTGCAGATGAGATTTGTTAGGCATTTTGAAGTTTCGCAAAACCTCGAGTTGAAAAGTTACTAGATGCTGTTCTTGTAACTAAATGCATATTGTATTTAGCGTAGTGCAATTACGCTAAAATCTCCCATTCCCATTGTATTGGCCATTAGGGGAGAGAAAAATACGTATAACTTTTTAGCGGAATGGAGGTCAACGACGGAATGTTTAACGTCAACGTCAACATTGAACCTAATTCAATTGTCAGATTACTCACGCTTGACCATATTTTGCTCGATTACAGCAAATCTGATTCAAGGTTACAAACAATAGTAAAATTATGTCAGTTTTGATAAGTAGCCAAGCAAAACAAGATTAAGTACGAGTAACAAGTACAAGCTTTGACGTTAAGTAACATAAAATTTATTAATTTTTTTTTTGACATGTGTTATTTTGATGCTTTGTTGTCTCGGTTGATTCCATCCTGCCAGAAAATTTTATGTATAATGTTTTTGTACCATGCTATGGAAATCGAAATCGCTTACACCCAGTCTCCCCGGATGTGGAACCATTGAATGGGATATTTTACCGCAATCGCACAGCAGCAACGACACCTTAAGAGATATAGGCTAAATACCTAGGCTTAATTGAATAAATGGTAGGTAGATTTGTTAGTTGATGAGTAGGTATTTGCTCCCACCAGGATAATTGTTACCGTTCTCTTTCTCTATCATAACATACTTTAAAACGAAAAATTATATTCATATTTTTTATTGCACTTTCATCATAATATTATACATAAAATATGACTAAATAATCCTTGTTGTGTTCATATTGCCCCATACAGATCATCAACTTATCTCCTTCACAAAAGTTTCCCTACTTTATCCCTACATTATTCGAAAGCCCCGTTCACGAACAATTAACTAAATCGTCCCATTAATCTACAAAACTCTCATAAACAAGAACAGGACATAACTCCAATTTGCAATCCAATCAGAGTGTCCTAAACTACGGGCAAAGTTAAAGAGCAGAGTCACATCGTAACTTCCCATTGTTAGTCTGGACGACTCCACTAAATTAGGAGTGGACAAAGAAGTACCATATGTCTCTACTTAGTGGCCGAGTAAATATATAGGGTAGAAGAAAAAACTGAAAACAAGGAGGGTAAAACAATTAGTTCAGTAATAGCTGGTTTACACTTTGTGAAGTATCAAGTGCGAGTGACAAGTGCAAGTGTTAAGTGTGTAGTAAAATCAGCGTGTAAACGCATACGCTGTTAAGTGGTAAGTGCAGGTAGCAAGTGCGAGTGCGAAGTGAAGTGTTTAGAAGCCGTCTCTAATTTTACTGTTAAGTAGCTACCCCCGCACACCCGCGCTTTCCCCTCACTCGCAGCGCCGCCCGAACAAGTCAATAATTCATTAAATTTCTCTTCTGACATTCTCATTACATTAAAAAACTCAATGGGATCCTCTTTAATGAGTTCATCAAAAAGTTTAACACTAGCTCCACACTCAGATCTTCTGCTTATCCATTTTCTTTGCCATAACTTTGACGACCTCTGTGGCGCGGTGGGCGAAGGTCCGCCTGCGGCGCAGGAGGTTGCGGATTCGATTCCCGCCTCGGGACAAATATTTGTACGATCTGCAGATGTTTGTTCAGGGCGTTCTGGTCGTTTTCTATGTATAATAAAACGTATCTAAATATTATGTATTAATATTGTATTATGTATATCAGTCATCTTGTACCCATAACACAAGCTCTGCTTAGCTTGGGGATAGATGATGCTGTGTGGATTGTCCGGCATTATTTATTTATTTATTTTTATAACTTCTTAGGTCTTTCAATTTCAACCTACAATTCATGTTCAATTTCCGAGGGGATAACGCCAACTATATCTATTAAAATTTCTCTTAATTTCTGACCGCTGATCGTCCTCCATATCGCACCGACAGAGCCACTTTGAACCTGCAGAATCAACTAAACACTGTGTGAACGTTCTGAATACACTTAACACTTGAGACCAAATAAACACGTTAACTAATCACTTATTACTCGCACTTGCACTAAACAAAGTGTAAACCAGCTATAAGGTAGAGTCAAAGACAAAAGTTTCTGAAAACGGTAACTTTTTTTCACGTAAACAAGCACATGGAAACGCTTGTTCATCGTTTTTCTCGTGACTGTATCTAATTAGTACCTACCAAGTTCCAAATAAGTCGGAACCTTTTAACGATAAGTCTAACAGAAAACTTTTAAACCTTCCAAACTTTAAATGACCGAATAAACTTAGATTTTCTTCAGTACACCCAGTACAAAAGACTATCAATAAGTGGCGGTGGAGTTTGCAAATTGAATTGAATAAAACACACAGTCCGCTAACGAGCCGGTGTTTACCCAAGTGGACACTAATTGGCTTAGCCAGAGGCCAGCACCGCGACGGTTGGCAAACCACCAAAACACTAGCTGTGGATGCGGTAAACTTGCGAATGATTTTTGAGGAGTTTATCTACTGTTTCTACTTGTAAATAGGTAGCCAAAGGTGGGTACTTTTCGACAGAATGTTTGTCTAATTCTAGCGCCCAGAATTGTAACTGCAATCCGGTTTGAAGCGTAGAGTATTTTCGAATCGAAACTGTAGCAAGTTTTATCTAGAACAAAATAGTCTTAAAAAAATTTAAATTTAAAAAGAAAATCTCGTGATGTAAGGATATTAACTATACCATATATTATGAAATAATGAAACTCAGAAACGTAAAACATTACACTCCTTTTTGGGCAGTCGCATAAAAATCACTCGTATATAGGTAACCTGTAAAAATGTCCGTTGAAACTCATCTAATCTACCTAAGCACCCCCAAAATTGCCGCATCAGATTAATTTTACCATCATGTATCTCCTCCCCACAGATTCAGACAGCGTGACTCTAGAATGAAGAAGCAATCACTGGTACGACTCACGACTACAAAACTTGACCTTTTAAAATAAAATAAATACAAATAGCATCTTTTCCAATTAAATAGCTATCTCGGTTTTCAAAGGAAAATCCTAGCCTACAGGCAACTTCTCGTTATCCTGCTTTGACTATTCAAAACGGAGAAAAACTTTGATATTAAATAAACAACGGTCACTTGCCTAATGAGTTTTTGAGAAAATCTCTTTCATAGCTTGATTGCTGTAACCGAAAATCATTAACAGTGGAATGTTGCGGGTCAGGTTTTAACGAATAAAATACTAAACAAATCTTAATTTCTGTGTCTGGAACGATTACGCAAGAATGAATTATACGAGTAGTTATTATAGTTATACTTTACTGTCCCGGTTTCGGGCAAACGCCTCTCCTCCTTCCACAGAATACAAATATTGTCCAAGAGTCCTGTAAGGACTAAAGGAACAAAGCACTTTGATTTTGATTCATTCAAGTAAACTTAAACTAATATACATTTCATGGGGTTAGAACCCTCTTTAAAGTAAAGAAAGAATTGAAACTATACATACTCTGACGGTGTACGACAGATGGATTAGAACCAATCATATAATCATTTTATAAACAAATCAGTGAAGCTGTATAGAAAATTTTTAATAAGCTTGCCCAATCCACGTCTGTTTATTTGAATACTGGAGGTCTGGTGAGCGTAGATTGGCGTAGATAGTATGGAAAAACGAAAGAAAATCACACCAGCTTTAAAATATACAAGCACCTTACTTTGTAGCTTGTTCACCTTTTGATTAAAGTCGCTGCTCAAAGAACGGTTATTCAGGAAGATCATGCAGCGTGATTCATATATCTAGTTAATTCCGTTTTGCATATTATTCCTGTTTCAAAAGTAATTTTAAAGGCTATCAGGAACGCACCGACGAGCGCCGCAGACACCAAGCAACATCAGTGGCCCGTATCTTATGCTATTAGCATATAAATTGTATCTTCTGGTCAGACGGCCAAGATGACACGCCGGACGCCCATTCGCTTCATATTTTAGATGTTATTACGATGTGAGTAGTAAAATACAGCCATGTATGTATATAGGTACAAGGTGGAACTTTTGGACGGGCCAGGAGCGGCAAGATATTTTACTAAAACGGATAGGACGAACTTCGTACCATACGAATCTTAGTACCATTTTAATGTAGTTTCACCGGTAGAGGGACGTGCTTTTATGGCCCCGTTCAACAATTCCAGTCTGGATATATGCAAGTGACAGATTTCAATAAATAGTTCGATTGTTTATCAACCATAAATTTAAATCAAGTAGTAGTAGCGAAATTGTGTTGAACAATATGTTTTACATTATGTATTGTTTATTGATAGGTAACGCATCGATGCAAAAACCGTGCAATAAATTGTATCTGTTTATTGTAACATGTGTTATGCTGTAACACATGCTACAACATAACATTTGTGTATGTTTAGCAACTAATTAATTAAATTGGTCACGATTTATGAAGCAGATAATATTCATAAATTATTAATTTAATTTAGGAAACGATTTGTTAAGATATAATTTCTTTAGATCTAAGTTTGGTGTTTTGGTGTTAAACAAATTATGTTGCTTTATCAGTAAGATCCCAAATATATGTCTATTAATAACCTCAGAAATATTATGCTGATTTTGATAAATGACAAGAGTCTTAGAATAGGTTTCAACATAGGTATATGATATCTGGTTCTAAAATGTTTCAATTAGGAATATAAATTGGTCTTAATTCTGATTGGCTCTTGTGAACATTACCATACTTGAAAAAGTAACATTTTCTATGGGCTTTGAGGAGCATTATAAAAGGCATAGATTGGCTGAAACAAGGTTCACTTATGTTTTGCAGTTTGGAAACAATGTTAGGTAAACCGTTGTTATTATATACTGTGTCTTTCCAACAATGTTCTTACCAACAAATACGTAGGCTGTTTTTTTGTAATATACTCGTAGCTTCCCAGAGGCACTAGGTATTTAATATCTCTGATTTTTTATAGTTATACTGTAGTGTGTAAATAGCTACTTTCCTGCTTATTCATATTTTGTCGTAATTATTTTATTAAGTGTTGAATTAATATCAAAGTGATTTCTCAGTAACTTCATTTGTATTTGTTTGTTTTCTGCCAATTAATATAATGATTATTGAGTAGTAGAACTATCCCCTATGTTTAGAGAAATAATGATGCGCTTTTGTGGAGATACAATATAGCCAAGGTACTTAAATATTTTATGTGTTTCTTTATTTCTATACCCCACGTCGGACAACAATAGGTACCCTCTACCTACTTTCAGATTTTAGAATAGAGGAAGCTGTTGTTCTACTTAGTTTTCAGAAGCTTCTTCTACCTATCCAGACAAGGAATTGTGATCAATGATTAAATGATAATGACAACTCTATTTCTTTCAATGCATTTACGTAGGAATCTGGTAGGTACTTCATAGTGGCGTAGTTTATAGCAACAGCAACTTATAGACGTACAATAAGTATAAGAAGTCTTCATTTGTTTTTCAATATTTCTGCCTCAGGGCTAACGAGGCACTTTGATTACTTGATTTCTCAATATCAAAAAACTGTCGACACACGAAGCCTAAGTCCCCTTTTTGTTTAGATCCAAATTTGCGAATATGGTAACCTCATAACTAAACGTGTGGCTGCTCAGGCTTAAGGTAAACAAAAATTTCAGTGCAATATAGAATGAAAAGTATATTTTGAACATTCCAAATGAAATGGTAGTTCAACCACGTAAAAAATATTCTTTCAACATTTCAAATAAATAAAAAAATAATGCCAGACAATCCACACACCATCATTTAGCCCCAAGCTAAGCAGAGCTTGTGTTATGGGTAAGATGACTGATATACATAATACATGATAATTAAATTTATAGATATTTTTATTATACATACATAGAAAACGACCATAAAACCCAGAACAAATATGTGCAGATCGTACTAATGTTAGTCCCGAGGCGGGAATCGAACCTGCAACCTCCTGCGTCGCAGGCGGACCTTCGCCCACCGCGCCACAGAGGCCGTAAAAAATAAATGAAATGGTAGTTCAATCACGTAAAAACAATTTTCGTTCGATAGGAATACATCGAACGATACGAAACTAAGCAATGAAGTAAGTCTCCCGTTTATAAAAACTAAAATACTATCGCAAAAGCTTTCGACTGCAATCGAGACTCGACAATGTTGTATGGATTTGGTGCATCGTCTGATATGAAACTACGTAAATAGAAAAAAAACACTCGCTCATGTAATGATTAGTAATTAACGGGTATTTATCGCGTTTTTTTTTCTCGTTCTCCATCTCGTGACCACGACAGAGTGCATACCCGTTGAAATGTCGAGGAAAAAAAAAACGCGATTAATACCCGTTAATTACTAATCATTGTGTGTTCAGATCGCGAAAGTTTAAAAAACATTCACTCGCTCATGTTTCGATACTCACGAGAAACCAAACTCGCTCTTCTAATCAAATAGTTTCGACCGACGTTTGGAAAATAACAAACACCGAAACTTTCCATTAGTGTAATGGAAAATTAAGTTATCGCAAGTAAGTGAGGGAACAAAAGGCCCGTTAATAAAACAATTATCACGTAAAAGCTAAACCAAAACAAATAAAAGAGATAATAAATCATTTCTAAACAAAATCACCGCTCGTATTAGTCTTCATCAGGGCTCACGATACACGCCCAATGAAACGATGAAAAGAAGCTAATTTTTCCGCGAATCATCTCCGGTTAGAATAGTCTTGCCAACTGTGCGGATTTTTACAGGATCTGACCAGAAATTCTAAGGTACAGTACTAAAATCAACGTCTCCTATTAATTGTAAAATGTATAAATTTTCAAAAGGCGACTCGGAAGGCCCTTGTTTTTTTCATTAAAAAAACCCCTAGCGCTGACTTAAAACAGGTGCTTATATAACAGTGTTATTTCTTACTCAGATTTTTGTCATTAGAAAACATAGTGACAATTATTAGCACTGCTTTAAGTTAGCTGACTATTGTGAATAAGGGGGCTAAACTCTAGCTCTCAGACGACCTCTGTGGTATGGTGGGCGAATGTCCGCCTGCAACGCAGGATGTTGCGGACTCGATTTCCGCCTCGGGACTAATTCTGGTCGTTTTCTATGTATAATAAAAAGATCTATCTATGTTTTATACTGCAGTAGTTACCTATATTGTCAAGTATCCAAAACACTAGCTTAGCTTGGGGCTTGGTAATGCCGTGTGGATTGTCGAGCATTATCATTTATTACTTCAATTGCAACGATAGTTGCTTAAAATATTGCTTTTACTGCACTTAAAACACAAAATACATAAAATTGAGTAAAATCGATTTTTAAGTTGGCAACACCGAGTCCATGAAGTCATCAATATTCATTTTGCGGCGCGCCCCAGAAACAACACCTTTCAGCAACGAGCTTCCTCAGAGGGACTTCGGGACCGTGACACGGCAACACCGACCAACTCAATTTATTAAGATAATTTGCTTTGTTACACTGACAGAACCAATGTTCTATGATAGTTAACTTTCAATTGTGTTTTTAACATTCCTTTTTTAAAGGGTTCGAATTTTGAACAAATCATGGACTCATGATTTCGCTATAGCGCGCTAAGAGACCTAGTCCAGCAATGAACTAACATGAGCTGATAATGATAATGATGATGGACTCATAATCTATACGATGATCTATATTATTAATCTATACTAATATTATAAAGAGGAAAGATTTGATTGTTTGTTTGTTTGTATGTTTGTTTGTTTGTTTGTTTGTTTGTTTGTTTGAATTGAATAGGCTCCGAAACTACTGAACCGAGTTAAAAAATTCTTTTACCATTAGAATCCTTAATTTTCCGTGATGAACATAGGCTATATAATATTTTCAAAAAAGTTAGGGATCCGCATGAAAAATTCAATAATTGAACCGTGGGCTGTATATTCAACCTCTTTTTCTATTATGGCGCGTCAGAATAGAAAAAGAGGTTGTATAGCGCACGGTGCTTGCTTTTTCTCTACGGCCAGTGTCAGTTTTGGAATGTCGAGTCAATGTCAAAAACCCCAATGCTGTTAAAAAAAGTAAAGATCCGTATGAAAACTGTAAAACCCATCGTTTTAGTGTGTATAATTTCTGAAATTTTTGTTTAATACCCGTGCGAAGCCGGGGCGGGCCGCTAGTATTATTATAAAGAGCAAAGATTTCATTGATTGTGTGTTTGAATTGAATAGACTCCGAAACTACTGGTACCTACCGATTTGAAAAATTCTTTCACAATTAGAATTTTAAATTTTCCCTGATGAACATAAGCAATAAAATATTTTCAAAAACGTTAGAGATCCGAATGAAAAATAAAATTTGTGCTGAATACCCGTGCGAAGTCGGGGCGGACCGCTAGTTGGTAAATAAAAACACTGACAATATACGTTGAGCTTAAAACCTTTTTGGAGTAATAATACCTACGTATGTACAAGCTTCACTCTTATCAAGAGATGACGGTATGACGGCCGAAACGAGTAATATCTCCAGAATAGTGCACTTAAAACTATCGCAGCTATCTTAAGTGCAGCGTTTAATCAACAGTTATAAAATCACAAATGGAGCTTTCAACTAAAGCCATAAAACAATTAAAGCGAAACTTTCCCCATAACTTAAAGATATTTGGCAAATGGTAGAGTTAAAATCGCATTGCAATTCTATGGTCTTCATAACTCATCCAGCTATTAGACGCGGTACAGCGCCGATTTATTTGTGTGGATGAAATTCTATTGTCTTGTTGATTTATAGGTTACCAATAAACAAATTGTACATAGTCTGTTTGTGCTTTGTTGATTGTCTGTTTGTCTTTGTGATTATTAAATAAAATAATAATATTCACTTATACAGGTGGAATAAACGATCGTTGCCGTGATTTGGAGTATCGTTGCCCCCGGAAAGATGCTTGCGATCGTTATAACGTTTTTAGTAGGTTATATTTCTTGAATGGTGTTCAGAACCTCGCTCCTCAATACGTCGAGTGTGAAAACACCGCGCTAGTTTACGCCGCGCGAGAGATAAGCGAGCGACTTTGATTCGAGCTGGACTTAACCGCGTGCTCATTAAAGTGAGGCTTGGAACGGCGCGCTATTTGAAGTCGAGTCTGAGAACGTCGCGCCAGTCGAAGGCGCCTGCAGTTGCTGCGACACTGAGCGACATATTTTGTAGAAGCGCTGTTCTTTAAAAACCTAAAATTAGGGGGCGGGTGATGCAACCTAGGCGCTATATTACTTTTATTGAAACGTCCCGTTTATTATGAACCTGAATAAACGGGACGTTTCAATAAAAGTAATATAGCGCCTAGGTTGCATCACCCTCCCCGTAATTATGGCAGAGTTTTCGCAAATTGCAAAATGCAAAATAAATATTATATATTTTTAAAAATCAAGGAAAATTCACTCCATTTTAGTGTTTTGGGTCTCTAGGTAATCATAATATCACCTTGTACAATAACTGCTATATGTAGATGTAGCTGCGTGTAGCATTTTTCGTGTGTACGAAAAATGCTACACGCAGCTGCATCTACGGCGTAGCATTTTTCGTAGCACGTGTACCACGTGGATCATTGAATTAATTACTAACTCCAACTAAAAAACTGTATAACATTCATTCAACCAAGGACAAACAATGATTTAAAAATATTACGATCTTATCTACATAGATCATCTACGGCAAAGCGCTGTCTGGCGACATTATTATACAAATAATCATTAATAACAGTCGACAGAAGTAGGAAGTAACTGACAAACCTCAATTACAATAAAAGAGCGCGTTATTTAACAGCACAACGACATTCAAAAGACGGAAAAAACCGAGGGTCGGAACATCTGCACATAAAGAGGCAATTTGGAGATTGCCGGGGGCGCACAACCACCGCGGAGAATTGTACTCGAATGTATTCAAAATTAAAAAATGAAGAAAATATTGCAGGGAAATTCATTGCGGTAAAATAAACAAGAGTGGCTTGTTGCTGTGGACAGTCGAGCGGGTCGGCCCGGCTAGGCCGGGCTTCTGCTACGGCGCTCCTCACACTTATCCAGTGCTTTTCCGGCCTTTGTCACTCTTAAAGCTGCTTTGTATTTATAAATGTATAAGCTATGGTCCTGACAACTTTATACGGAGCTACTATCGACGTTCCAGTAGTTGATAAGTTCAAGCGTTGACTACACATAAATAAGTATATGGTCTTGAATTCACTTACCAATGTTTTTATGTCCCAGTAATCACACATTATTTGTAATATTAAAAATCCAGTTGTATCTAATGTACAGAGGCCACTTATTTGGCTCTAAAGCTGAGGCAGTGTCAAGCTCCAAGCTACTCCTAGCCAAAGGCAGGATGTCGCAATTTGGCGCGGCCAGTAATGACTGCGATGCGGCTGTACGTGCAGTGGCTACTCACTAGCTGCCGAACAAATCAGGGAAATAAAAGACTACCTATCTAGTTCTATCTCATCTTTTTAGAAATCGTCGCTTGGTCGTAATTCCAGAAAACTCTGTGGAAGAACCTCTTTATAACAATTTCGCAGAAAGATCAATCTTTTCATTCCGTTAAGACAATTCGCGCATTTCAAATTGAGATGGTATTCTATCTCGGTAAAATAATATTTTGTTATACAAAAGAATTAGTATGTAATGAAAACAATTTCATCGCATTCAAATACCAATTCATTATTTCTGCGCAGCTCTATTTCTCGTGAATAAAAGTTAATTTCTTGGGATCAACCTACTTTATTCAAGATCTGAATAAAAAGAAGCAGATTTCGGTGAAAAAAAACAGACGTGGTGCCTGCGGCTAACACAAATTACGCCTTTATTTACAAGTTTTAAACATTTTCTCGCTGAGGAGAAAAGAATAGGCAGGTTAATTTATCAAAGATGTATAAGGGTCTCAGGCTTACAATTCAAATGTTAGAATAATAACCACTTTCATTTGAACACTCTTATTTCTAAATTAAGTATACTTATGTTGGTTCAATATGTACTCACTTAAGTTTAAAATTAAATGTCCCCGTCTGCTGCCATTTACTTACAAATTAGAGATCAAAGTAAGAAGTACAACTGTAACAATTAAAGATTTATGTTAGAAACATACTTATTTCTAATATTTAAGAAACGATAGAGGTCCGTTGTTTAAGAAACGAAACATTCTAATAAAACGAATTAGCACAAAAAACGAACGAAACAATCATTTGCCTATTCTAGAAAATTAAAATAAGGCCTCTGGCACTTTCAGTGTCTGTAAACGAACCTTTGTCTATAGGTATTGAAGTAAAACCAAGGACAAAATTTGTAAGCAGTATTAGGTACTTATATACTACTTATTTACTTTACGAAAAAACTCTTTCTTGGCATCAATTATTTGGCGAAATCGGCATTAGATACGTATAGTTTTCAGAACTTTTACACAATATATAATAAACCCTAATAGTAACAATATTTTTTCACCAAAAAGTGTTTTCTAGAGTTGTCTTTAGCGGTAAGTCAAAAATATTGTATCTTAAGTTTGACTGGATCGTACCTTTTATTGCCTTTTTCTGTTTGTACAAAGTATGGCAACCCCTACACGAAAGTAACTTGACAAATCTTAAAAATTAATGCGCAAAGTTGCAAGACCCCTTAAAATTAAGATGACTCTATATTTCTACGACTTTAAAACTCTATGAATAAAAGAGCAGACTCGTTTCCAGACCTTAAGGTAATTTTAAGGTAGTGAATTGCGTTAAGTAGGGACGGAATCTCTGTTTATAGGTTTTATAACTCTATATAAACAGTTAGGTACTTACAAACTCATCATCATCAGCCCACGCTGGACATAAGCCTCCCCTAATGAGCGTCATGCCTTGTCATCAACTTGTCGGATCGAAAATCTACCTGCAGTCTTTAGCATATCGTCATCTCACCTGGCTGAAGAGAGTTCCTACACTAAGTTTGCCGAGTCGCAGTTCACCCAAGAATACGTTTAGGTACCTACCCAGCGGAAATTTCCTTTGTTCAACATAATATCTCTCTGTCGCTTTAAATAGTTACCACAAACTAATATCTTTAAAAAAAAATATATCTCTGTAGTAGTTTTATTTCTTTTGTTTAGGCGATGCGAGTTAACTATACAAAATAAAACTACTAAAGAAGCATTCAAAATAAGCTTATAAACTGAAAAATCCTTTGTTGAACGTAAGATAAAATAGGTGTCGGCACGCTTTAAAGAACTACAACTTGTATTGTAGATACTAAAACAAGAAATCACTGCATGCTAGTTATAATCAACGGAATTACTTACGTCTGGATCCTTTTCATAAGAGCATTTATGTACATCGAATGCTCGTTGGCACCGCGGTTTCTCAGGGACATCTAAGAATTATTGTGAAGTTAGAATCAACAAATAAAAAACAACAGAAAAGTATGAGAAAAGTATTAGGAAAAGTATAAAAACCATAGACAAACTAAATGAAAGCTTGAAAACCTCGACGATCTGAATTAGCTTATTGAAGAAAATCGATAGATATAGGCAGGACAAATGTGGAATGACACAAAAGGGATTTATTTTCCACTAACAAAAGGTTTTCTAGTGCCATTTGTATATTGATTTATATAATATTGATGGGAAATATTCTTGTAATATTAAGGTATGTGACTTTATGATGGTGCAAAGCAATGGTTTTTTTGGAAATTTTATTTTATATTCATGACTTATGGTGTCAAGTCCCCTTTCGCCAAACCTAAACTAATTCTACTAGTTTAAAAATTAAGACAAAATGGATCAATCTTTACGAAACGGACGTTTACAGTTAATACTGACAAATGAGTTTAGTTTAGTTTTGGCGAAGTTTGAATTGACATAGTTATTGTTTAATGGGTAAACCAAAGAAAATTACAACTATGTAACTTTATAAGAGCTAGTATTTACCATTGATATAATTGAGCTAACTGCAGACTTTCGCAAACAAACAGTAGCTCAACTGATCCGTATCAATACCGTACCGGAAGTGTACCCAAGTTGCTGGCTGCATTGCCTCGCTGTATGGCAATACTGATGCGCTGCGCCAGATACTGACCAGCTCTCGGGTCACACGTCATATAAAACTATAAATAATCATATATAAATTATTACCCTGGTGTTTACATGCGTATAACATATTCCTTGTTCTGTCTTGCATCTCCTCAGGCATCAAACTAACAAGCATGTCATAATCTACTTGGTCATCTTCCACCTGCAAAATATAGTATCAAAAATGTATCTATATCTATACTAATATTATAAAGAGGAAAGACTTGATTGTTTGAATTGAATATGCTCCGAAACTACTGGACCGATTTGAAAAATTATTTCACCATTAGAATCCTAAATTTTCCCTAATGACATAGGAATATTTTCAGAAAAGATTAGAGTTCCGCATGAAAAGTAATTTTTTTGTTAAATACCCGTGCGAAGCCGGGGCGAAACGGTAGTTATTTTATAAAAATGTTATGTTTGAAATTTGACTTGTCTAAGTACCATTTTATTTTGTAAGCCTAAGAGGAGTCCGAGTCAAACTACTGATTTCTAAATAATCTTAATTGAATTAAATAATATCATAATGTGAAATTTAGATCTTTGGATAGAGGCATTTTAATTTGAAAGATAAAAAAACTTCCTAAGCACATTAAAATTTAAATTCAACGCAAACAAACAAAATTAAATAAATTAAACGTTTGTTTGTATATAATTTCGTGTCTGAGGCAAGGGGGGAGAAATAAACAAAGATGGAACTCACGAGACTCGCTTCTTCCAGCAGGCAAACCATATAGCATTTCAATTTCTCGTCTTCCTTAAATATGCCCTTTTCGCAATTCTGTATATCCTCTGGGGGCAAGTAGAATAAAGACTCTTTAATGTACGTAAACATGAGACATTGTATTTCAAAACAATAGTTATACAAATTTATAGAGTCGGCTACATTAATATGTACAAAAATATCTAAGCGTTAATCTGCAAAACGTTTGTTGCACGTTGCGCAGATTAACACTAAGACATTTTTTCCAGGATAAATTTTTTTTATTTATTCGTTACAAAAACAATCAACTATAGGTATATTGTATTTATACCATGTAAACATTGTTTGTGTCCATACTCACATTCGTTTTCAGGGCGATTGTTAATTAATGGAAATTCTAGTAAGAATGCAATCAATTAATTTAATGCGACATTTTTCACGAAGTATCGTTATACACTGATTAAATAATGACAACTATCTTACAATAAAAATATGTTTCATAATATCGAATCGTCACAAAGCCATTTTTAAAAACTTTGCGATTGAGGCCATTTCTATTTATGTTAAGCTCTATGCAAGGGAGCTTAGCCGTGCCGATTGTTTCATGTCATTCGCATACGAACATGCACAAAGGAAAGAACAATTTATATTAGGAGCCCACCTTCAGTAGTTCCTGTTTTTCCAACACAGTCATTGTGGACTGAATCTATTATTTCTTGAATCTCTTCGCTGAATACCTGAAACAGAGATCGAATTCTAATGAAAATGCTGAAAAATTGAGAATGATATAAACTAAAGTCATTTTCAAGATAAAATGTTTAGAAACAATAATTAAGAATTTTCGCTAAACATTATAGAAAATGAATAAATAAATAATGCTGGATAATTCAAACAGCATCATCTAGCCCCCAGGTTTGTGGGTACTAAGTAGTCTTAGTAGTGCAAATCAGTTTGAAAACACAATACAATAATTAGTTTACTTGAAAAACAATAAGAAAGTAATTTTTAGGTTAAGTGGAGGGGGCATATTTACAAACATTACATCTTAATTTTAGCCAAAGTATAGCCCCAAACAAAGCAATGCTTGTAGTAAGCTTTATGTCAATTATGCTCATATTTATGCAATGAAGATAATTTGTAACGTAACTCGTAACTATTATTTACCTTGTCTTTACCTGAGTCATTTGTTCTACTATAGTTTTGAGTAGATACAATAACAATGATCATATTATATGAGCACTATGTCATATATTATTCCCGGTCGTCTCTTTATCCAGTTACCTTTGTAAAAACCATTTTCCCCCAGGTCCCCTTTCCACCCCATAAGTCGTTTCTATATTAAAAATAAGATAACATGCTCAAAGAAAATATTAAGTCGTGATTCCTCTGAGACCGCGATGAGTATCAACTTGTGTCATAATATCAAGTATTCATTTAAATGGCGTGAGCTCGTTTCCACTGCTGAAAAAGTACCTCAATTCGCCTAAAGTATGACTAGGAGAAATCTAAGCAAGCTATAGCCAAGTGTCCCTTAGGAGTTTGTGAAAAACTAACCAAATCAATGATGAATGAAAGAATACAAAAATTTATTGATTATTTTACTATAAAAATTTTCGTAGCTCGACAAATGCAACGTTTGATTATTTTCGCATTAAAATAGAAACAAAGCAAACTTACATTGCTTTGTTATTTTAATTTAATGAAAAACTCATTAACTCGAGAGGATGAGGGTAGAAATTGTAAAACGAAAGAGACGTTTGTTGTACTTATACAATGATCTTGAATTACTACTGGATAATTATCTACCTACCATACTTACCTAACTACCGCTAAAACGCGCACCATACCCAGTAGAAGAATAGTAGGTAAAGAAACGTAAAAACTTGAAATAGTTACTAGCTCGTAAGTCCTACCTGACTAAATAAAAGTTCAGTAAGTTAGCATTAGTTACTTCTCAAAGGCGACATTGAGGAATAGTGTCGTTGGTGCGTGCTCCTTCTACATCCATCACCGAGCTCACTTCATAAACTACACCGTGTGACAAATTGACGGGACTTTGTACACTGCCGCTTACTTCCTTCAAATGTCGGGAAGGTGGGAATTTTTATGATCAAAAGCGTTTTTGCTGTTGCAAATGTAGGGTTACAAATGTTTTGCAATGTATAATGTAATATAATTTTCTATGTATAATAAAAAATTATGTAATAATATTGTATTATGTTTATCAGTCATCTAGTACCCATAACACAAGCTCTGCTTAGCTTGGGGCTAGATGATGATGTGTGGATCGTCCGGTATTATTTTTTATTTTATTTTAATGTCGCAAGCATGAACAAAAGCGTTTTTGCTGTTGCAAATGTAGAGATACAAATGTTTTGAAATGTCGTTATCTTCTAAGAGTCTTGGTCTTCTAAGAACACTTCATTTTGATAAGGCCACCGGTTGTCCCACACTAGATAGGTATTATAGATAGTATTAAGTACTTGAATAATTCTTAAAATAAGTAGATGGTGAAATCAAATAATTATCTAATCGTACTTCGTAGGGAGGTATTTCAGCAAATTTTCACCAAACATTTTTTATTAAAACCAGTTTTTAAGAAAAAAATTATAGCTACTTGTTTCCTACGGAAGTAGGCATTCCTAGTAGGCCCAATGTCATTAGGTTATCCAAAATATGTACCTAAATCGCACTCTACTGCTAGAAAATAAAAAAACATTACATTGAATAAAATAAGGCACATACCGGTTTATCCTTACCACAGCGAACAGTGGCAAGCAGAAGAAAAAGCAGAGGCAGCACAGAGAACATGGCGGCAGCGCAACGCTGCAATCGCAGCTGCGAAATCACCGTCGCCTCACCTTTTATGCTCTTTTTAATCTCATACTACACATTTTTCCAACCACATATTCTATGACAAGACCAGTCAACCGCTAATGACGGTCATAACACATCTCAGTAAAGTTCAATTTTCTTTATTCAATCGCTAACAGTGGTAAGCTATGTGCGAGTCATGTAGCGAAGATATTCAGTTCGCCTAGATGTACCTATCTGCTAGTTAGAGAGCAGAGGCGATAGTTATCTGAAGTGCCAATTAGCCCATTAGCGGTCTTGTTGCGCACAAGCCGTAATCATGACGGGGAAACTTTTCCCACCGTCAATGAATAAGTTAGTCGAGTTTCAGAGGAGATTGTTTCATGGGGTTAACTGTAAGCATCAAAGTACTTACTTTAATTGTTTAACCTACGTATCTATAGTTCGTATTTGATTGATTACGTCATTCGATTAAATTAAATTACTTGTTTAAATCTTAGAGTTTTTTAATGAAGATTTTGGACTTCTAGCAGACAATATTACTAACGCCTTGTCGATAGACTCCGTCTCAATTATAGCTTTGTAAATCTTAAAATCTCACGTTTAAAATACTGGACTGGAAAGGAACGGGTGTTAACATAAACGACGACTACATCAATATTTTATACAAATTCCTCATTGATTCAAGATCGGTGGTCTTACATGGCCACCTTCTTGAATTTTTTTCCGAGCATACTTATCTTGGCCAGATTTTGCAGTTGGGTAAGAACAATATCGGAAAATAAAGCGAAGAGGAGGATCCACCTGGGCTGGGCAGCGTTCAGAAAACTACGTCGAGTCTTCTCTTCATCCTTACCGCAATGTATAGAGCCGAGACGTGGACACCCACGGTAGGGTTGGTCCTCAGCGCTCAGCGAACTATTGAAAAAGCTATACTCGGAGTTTCTCTGAAGGATAGGATTCGCAACAAATACATCCGACAGAGAACCAAAGGTTATCGACATAGCTCGGTAAATGTGTTCTTAAGCGGAGACCGTGACTCGGCAAACGCAGTGTAGGATGCCCTCCGGTCAGCTGGGATGACGATCTGCGAAAGTCTGCAGCAATGAAAGCTTAAAATGAGTTTTAGGTATATTTTCAGGTTTGGTTTATCTCTACATGACTATGAAATCACTCTACACTTCCGTTCATTCATGATCACAAAAGATCATGCAAGTGTAGGTATAACACATTAGATGCACACATAGGGAAGCACTTGCCGAGGTGTGACCTTTACTCATGTTACTCAATGTACTTATTATTGACGCAACCTAATTGCCATTTACCTACTTAGAAACGGCTATATCATTATTGCAATTCGCATCCGTGGTACGATTATGAAAATTTTTCGCAACTGAAAGATGGAATGAAGATGATTATTTTTTCTTATCCAAATAGTTAAAACAAAACTGCAACCAAGAACCGAATGCTTACTGCAGATTTTTTGTTCTTAAAAGTAATTTTATTCAACCGGAAGCTTAGAGGCACAGTTTTTCCCGAGTCATCCCGAAACTTTGCTCCAGTCATTGTTTCCGAGGTGAACAATGAAAGGAGCTTACGTGTTTTTGTGCGCTCCCCTATTGTGGCTTACGCAACAATTATTATAAAATTAATGTCATAATTTGTGTTCTTTTAGGGAGCTCACAATAGCCTTGAGTATAAAAACTCACAATAGCCTTGAGTGAACGTAAATGATTATTAGTCTTCTTGGTTTATGAATAATCACTAGAAAATTAAGAGAGAATCATCTGTTTTCTTCCTTTGGTTGCATCGATGAAGGTATTCGCCGAACCATTGGACTGAAAGAAAACCGATATAAATCCACGGAAAATCTAGCCTTTTCGATTTTTTTCCATATTTTTTGTAGGTTGCAACCGAAACTAAACCATTTAGCATTTGCTCATCTCACGCATAGATTTAAAAGGCTTGTTCAATCGACATGAAAAATCCATTAGAGTTGTTTGTGCTGGCGCGGGCAGCAGGCGGCGCCAGTGACCGTGGCTAAGGGGATTCGTTGCAAGCCTGTGGCTGCATATCTGCGAATCCGAATATTGTATTGCATTAGTCAGTCTGTTGGAAAATACCTAAAACAGGAGGCCAGCCAGATTTCATCGTTGATGTTAAACAAAGCCTAAGATACGGCATGGAAAAACATGGTCGGTAATTTCTTCTAATATTGTGTAATATTTGCAAATGGAAATCTTGTATATTTTAGTTCGTAAATTAAAGGCCGACATATCATCTATACTAATATTATAAAGAGGAAAGATTTGATTGATGTAGGCTATAGAATAAGTATATTCAAAAAAGTTAGGGATCCGAATGAAAAGTTAAATTTTTGTTAAATACCCGTGCGAAGCCGGGTCGGACCGCTAGTCATGTAATATTTAAACACTGAAATCTTGTATATTTTAGTCCATAAATTAAAGGCCGACATGTCATTAATTTGTAAAGAAAATAATCATGGAGATAGAGACAAGTGGTAAAAGGTGTCAAGTGACGTCATTACCGCAATCAAAGCATCCGAAGCCGCAGCACGCGCCTCCTGACTAACGACGAGTGCTCTCGATAAAAATTAAAAACACGTGCAAGCCCGGCCTGAGGAAAGTTTTAATGAGTACACGGCTCGCTCCATGGATAAGGACGCATTTAAGATTGAAGCAGGCTGAGGTGACTTCATCTTTACATCACCTCTCTCCGGATTATTCTGGACTTGGGTAAATCGTTATCATGGTTATTGAGTCAATCTTTAACGAAGACGCGACGTTAAAATAACCTCTGTGGTTCTGTAGGCGAAGGTCCGCCTGAATTGCCAGGTTCGATACCCGCCTCAAGAAAATGTTTTCACAATATCGTCTTTCGACAGTCAATACCGCGAATGAGACATTCAACAAAATTTACAGAAGACAAAAAAAACATAAATGATACTGTAAACCTACGAATCCTATGAAGTAAAGTATTTTTAAGCATATTATGCGAATATTTGTTCCGTTCCGTATCTGGTCGTTTTCTATATTTATTTAAAGAAATCATCTATCTGTTTAATGTATTGTATTGTATAATCAGTCATCTAGTATCTACTATACGCAAGCTCTTAGCTTGGGGCTAGATTAGCTGTCTGAATTGTCAAGCATAATAATAATTATTATTGTATCTCATTTCCATGATCTCGTTCTCGGGCCATATAGTGAATCGGTCATGTGATTGGCAAGTATTATTATTATTTATTATTCATTTCCTTTTTCCCTTACTCGTCTTATCTAACTTCCAAATAACTGCAGTTCTGTTCTCTAGAATTTTCCTTTAGTTATTACCTGACAATTTCCATCTTTTGAGATTCTGACAAACCTTTGTCAATAACTACATAATACCACGTTGGTTCAAATTCAAACGTGTTGGGTGTTTGGGCAGGCGGCTCGCGTCTGCAGGGCGGGCGGCGCCGAAATTCTGTTTTCGTTATGAACGGGGCATGTATGCGGCCAGAGATAGTATGGATATCTCAATTTTTGCAGGTCTTGCTGAGTGGCGAGCAGGTACTATAATTTAACACCATATTGGCACAATTACTTATTTGTATCAAATCATAGAACTTTTTATCGTAGACCTTACAGGACTCTAGAACACGTCACAAATTTCAAAATAAAATTAGAAAATAATCACAAATAATGTTTTTGAGAATTCGTTTGAATGTATTTATTGATATTTTTTGCAACTCACTTGAAGTATTGTTGCATGAACATCTTCTGCAGCACAAACACGGTGTTAATATCTACGTTAACGTTCCACACAGCAATATGACATAAGACATAATACTATGAAAGTAGCTGGAGAGCTGGAGTAAGTCTAGAAGTATCAACATCTGATTTTTTACAGCATACGCAGCAGAACCTCTTCGATAGCTTATCTTTTTGTGGGCCCCATTGAAGTTTACTATCTAATCTAAGTTTGCTCATAAGAATACGGTACTGTCTACAATCTCTAGTAATTGTCAGTAATTAACTTGTTTTACACTTAGAATACATCTAATATAACTTTAAGAATACATCTTATATAATTTATTTTGTTTTCGTTGCGCAAAGAATAGTGGCAGCTTTTCTGCATTTACAATTTTATTCTAACCCATAAAGAATTAAGATATTTAGGATATTGAGGTCGGTTTCAAAACCCTTATAGTTTTGCTTGTTTCTGTCCTGTTTTCTTTAATACTTATCACAGCAAGTGCAACAGCTACTACCTACTTGAAATTTAAAATAATAATACATAATATTTCGTGCGCTTGGAAAGACTTACTACTAACGTAGTATTAAATGAAAGGTAAAGGGTATCGGTTACCTAGTAAAATCTCATCTCAAAACAGTTTTCAAAATTTCGATAGTTTTTTTCTTTTGAAATATTGAGAAAAAGTTCGAAAAATTTATCAGTACTACTCTACCTACCTACCTCCCAAGTAACTGTATACATAATCGACAAAACTTCTAAAGCCTCGGCGCGCCACTCGCACTTGACGGATCTTTGTTTTATCAGTTACGTTACAGGACGGTCGAGCCATTTACCTAGAACGCTACTACCTAGTATAATCAAGTCAATGCTCATGTTAAAAAAAATCCATTTACTTACGAGCCATGTTGACTAAGTGAGTTTTGTACCGAACGACTTCGGCTGACCGTGTGTAAGCGGCTTTATTGGGATCCTATCAGCTGGACAGCTAGGCACGCAGACAGAGGGTTTGAAATAAGTACTTAGTAGGTAAGGTAACTTCAGCTTGTTGCTAGATACCTACCTACGAAGAAATAAAATAAATACGGAGGACGAAAAGTAGAAATGAGGTAGTAAAGCGAGAGGATGTTCTTAAACGTACCGTAACATATTAGGAAGAACTTTCAGTCTACCAAGATATCTTGTTAATAAATTAATCTTTAACCCGCCTATTATATAACCAAAACATATCCACCTTTATATATTGAGCTCTGGAGGGCTGTTAGTAATTATAAAAGGACCTACCTACCTACCTAGGTAGGTACCTAATTTATTACCTAGCTTTTTCGTAATTCAACACAAACGAACAACGGCTCGAGTCAATTCAATTTAAAACTCTGACAACACCAATTTGCCTTCGTCTAAATGGCTACCTTTGCCTCGAAAGCATTTCAAACACAACAATAAATCTTCACTGAAATCACGGTCTAATTTCGTAAAAGCCCCATCTCGCTTTGCTAATTAATATGAATAGCATTTGCATCCGGCTTTTTCTCGCGTATCTACACCATTTCAGACTATTGTTTTGCAAGATCCTCCTCACAATTTATTCTTGCTTTTTACCCCACTTCACAGGAGGGTTATGAAGAATTATGAATACCCACCTACCTACCTACATCCGTTTTCAGGCCATGCCGAAATTAGAACTTTGCCTTTTTGTTTTAGTAATCGAGTGCCACGCCGCAGGCAGTAGGTAGGGTAGAGTGGTAGCCTATGAACCAGTGGTACGCTAAGAACCACTCTCATAGCAACCGAACGCGACGTTGGCAGTTCGTGCAACTGTCGCTGTTCGAACCGCCTTCCCGCGCCGCTACCCTGTACGTACGCATTCACTGGCGATCTGTCGCCGCGAGTGCACGAGCGAGGAGCGTTTATCAACTGCGAGCATCGAAAACGGCGAAAAACAAGTAAGTTTACTTTTTTCATTACTCTTTTTTTACAAGTCCCATTTTAATATGAGTGCTTTTATTAAAGTTAGAATGTTCTTGAGCATATTTGAGATATAAATTTGCATTAAAAATCTTCTTCTACTGGTTGTAGTTTCACTTTAAATTTATAAAGGGTGGGGTGGTACCCAGTAAACCATTGTCGAGGAGTATCCTATGAACCATGGCTCACTGGGTACCATAGTGTGGTTCATAGCGTACACCTACCCAGATCTTTATAAAGTAACTATTTACAGCAAATTTCTTATTTTTGAACTATTTTAGAATGGGAAGAAATAAAGTAGCAAGCAGAGAGAAAAGAAAAAAGGGTGCCCATACTCCTGAAGAAATAAGGAAAGGCATTGAACTCCATTTGAAAGGAGTCAGCATTCGTAAGGCTGCTAAAGAGTTAAAGCTCCCATATCCAACACTCAGAAGATTGAAAGAAAGAATTGAAGATTATTTGGAATAATATTAGCCTAATAATAGAGCAGAATTACAGCTGCCATTATAAAGACTGTTATTGAATTTTTTTGTTGATTTTGTAAGACTTGTAGGTATTTACAAATTATTTGTTTTTTTAGAATACCTAAAGGTTAATTTGTTAGCCACCTTACAGGTATTGTTCCTATTATTTTGATTAATATTAGCCTAATAATAAGGCAGAGTTAGAGCTGCCATTATAAAGACTGTTCTTGATAACTTTTTGTTGATTTTGTAAGACTATTTGCATGTTATTCTTTTTTGTAGAATACCTAAAGGTTAATTTGCTTAAGTACCTTAGATAGGTACAGGTAAAGTTATGATTATTTGGAATAATATTAGCCTAATAATAAGGCATTATTAGAGCTACTATATTCTTGGTTGACTCGTTTTTGATGAAAATTTTGATCTCTATTTTTCTAAATAAAAACTTACCTACAAGTTAAGTTTTTTATTACTATGTTAGATAATATGTGCAAGGCATTCTTTATCATATAAATTAAGGTTGATTTACCTTACTAACTCACTAAGATAATCATTATAAATAGGAAGTATAATTTTGGTGAACACTACAAAAATGAAACTTATCAGCTGTCGCTTATCAGCTATCTCAAAATATACAAAATATTTAATTTAAAGATATGATGCAGTTCTAAGAAGTGCAATTAAAATGATTACTAAAAAATATATTTTTTTATTTCCCCTTGTAAAAACATATCTGAGGTATAAACCATACAGTGGTTCATCAGGTACCACTAGGTTAATCGAGTACCACCCCCCATGTTCAATGCGTACCACTGCTGGTACACAGTGAACCAATTTTTTTTTTTTTGTAAATTCAATAGTAACATAGTTATCAAATAAACAGCTATAGTGACAATGCAAAAGTGAAGCTACTGAATTAACGTAGGTTTTGTGCTAAAATAATATGTCAGGGTTGCTTCCGATTTGATTCTACAGTCCTTCAAACTTTTGGTGGTTCAATGGCTACCACTCTACCCTACCCAAGTAGGTAGTTAGCTTTCGAGATATCCTATTGTCGGTAGCGACCATACCTATTCTGCTAGGTAGGTAGGTACCAACCTAGTTAATTCTAGGTTTCGGAATGAGTTCTTTGAGTACCTAGGTAGTACACGTTGACAAAATTTGCGTACCTTTGGCGTGAAAATGTCCTGGACATATCCGCAGCCCTTACGAGAACGCCTTAAACCCCATATTGGTTTCTTGGAACTTAGCCAAAGGTTGAAACCTGCATATGGGTAAGGAAACGCGTGAAACCGGAGTAACCTAAAGCCGCGCGCCGCCGCCGCCGCCCTGGGCGGTCCTTATTTTACTCACTGGGATCGCTCAGGTTCTAAAGAATTAATAGGTACCTATATCTATCTTAACAATCCATTGCAAACGCAAAGATCTTCGCGACAAATCGATTCCGCAACCTTTTAAATATTAGGTTGAGTGATTATGATGGAGTACGTTGATAAGCTGACATATTGCATTGATGTACCTAATTCTATATCAGATAACAATTCCCTAGGCGCTAGGCGCCATCCCATGTAGGGCTTGAATATCGGACGCTTTTTCAATTCCGGAATTGGGTTTCGATATCCTGTATTTCAATTCCGGAATTCCGGAACTCAAACATCTTTTTGTATAAAAATTGTGATACACACAAGACTACAAGTTTACATTGACTCTAATGTGTGAAAAAAGCAAAAATGTCTTACCTAGTAGGTACTATTATTTATTTATTTCAATGTATGAATTCTATTGAATATCAATAATTTTATAGATTTAGGTTGTATAAAGAAATATGATCAAATAAAACAAATTAAATTATTAAGTACTTGTATTAAATATTTAAAAGAGACATCAGATTCAGATCTACGAAGCTTAGCTCAGCATTCTTAAAATTTCACTACAAGCAATTCTGTTTATAGTGAAATTTTAAAAATGTAAGCGCGTTTAAACCTTCATCATTGAGTGAGCTTCGTACGCGATTACAAAAATAGGTGACCGCCGAAAAAGCTCTTTCTGCTTCTACGCTCGTTGGCGGTATTGTTTTTAAAACTTTCTAAATCCAGAACGTTCGTAAAGTACTCGTACTTTGCACTCGGCTCGCGGAGTACCTGACCGACACGCAAACGCTTTCAGACCGCCAATACGCGTATCGCGAGGGTAGGTCGACCACGTCCCTCACTCGCGAGGTCATCCGCCGCGTGATGTGCGCACGCGAGAGCAAGCATCACGTAGCTGTGATATGCTGTGACTTATCGAAAGCTTTTGACGTGGCCGACCACACCGTACTCGAGATGAAGCTACGCCACTACGGCACCGCGGGTGCGCCTCTAGCGCTGCTGGTCAGTATGATGCGAGCCAGACGTCAGATAGTGGTGGGAGCGGACCTCCCACTGAGAGATCTGACCCCCTGACCATGACTATGGGCGTGGCACAGGGATCATCGGTCTCGAATATCCTGTTTTCGCTACTTCTTAATGACCTCCCGAGTGCCTTGACCTCCGCCGAGATAATGATGTATGCTGACGATGTCGCCGCGGTGGTAACTGCGCCATCTGTCGACCGCCTCGAGGAAAGGTTGAATCAAGCAGCACACCAACTCGCTAGTTTTCTGTCTTTAGTCTTTCAGGCCGCCACGTGAGACCACTTAGTAGTGCTAGCCGAGGGGGTGCAGATCGTGCAGGTGAAGCGTACGAAGTTCCTTGGCTTCAAGGTAGACCGCGCGCTCACCTGGGAATACCATATCCACAACATCTGCGGCAGGCTGGGTGGAGCGTGCTTTGCACTTTGGCGGCTATCTAGTTTCCTGCCAATGGAAGTCGTACGGTCTCACTATTTCGCGACCATACAATCTGTGCTCCAGTACGGGGCAGAGCTCTGGGGCCGCGGCGCTGACTGGGAGCGAGCTTTCCGCTTACAGAAGCGGGCCATTCGGGCGGTGGTACTCGTGTCACGCGAAACCTCCGCCCGTCCTTTCTTCAGGGAATTAGGCATTACCGTCTCTGGTAATCTTTCAGGTTGCCGTCTATGTGCGGACAAACCTGGAGGAATTCTCCAACCTTGGAGAGGAACGCGGAGGCTCTGCGCGCCACGCCGGTCGGCTTGCTGCGGTATCGCGTACTATGGCGAAGTCTAGGAGCTGACACATGTCATGGGGCCGACAGTATACAACCGCTTGCCCAAGAAAATAAAGGAGGCTCCTAGTCTCACCACATTTAAACTAAAACTTAAACGCTGGCTTGTCGAGCAGACATTCTATACCTTCGATGAGCTCACGAGCCTGGAACTAACAAACTGAAAATTTTATAATTTTTATATAAGATTGACTTAGAGATTTGTAATGTATTGATCCATTATCAATAAATGAATGAAATGAAATGAGGAAGTGCGGACGCGCCGCGCTTTAAGGCGCGTTATAAAATTATTATTTTTCAATATTGAAATTCCGATATTGATGACGTCAATTCCGGAATTGAAAACGATATTGGATTTTATCGGAATTCCGGAATTATGCCAATTCCGGAGCTCAAGCCCTAATCCCATGCTATATGAATACTGGTAAAAATAGTAAAACAAGAAAAAGAAAATTACTTGATGTAATTATGGAAATCTTTTTTATTATTGTAGAACACGGAATAAATCCTTATCAAAATAACTGTTTATCAGTAGGAACATAAAAAAAATAGCACAACCAACATAAAGTTATGTAAACAATTTAAAAGTTATAATCACAAAACTATGCTAAAGTTAAATACGTATAGGTATATTGTTACATTTGACTAAGAACTTCTTTAACCATTCTTTTAGTAAACTTATTTGGTAAATAATTTTAAATGGAATAAAATATTTGTGTTCTAGTATCCAGTATCCGATTTGTTCTAGTTACCTTTGCTTTGTTTAATATTTAATTATACAATAATAAACTTTATACCATGAACATATTTCACTGTAATATGTACATTACAATAACATTAGTCCACACTATTTATGTTTTCCTATACCTACATTTTTGTGACTACATTTCAAATAGGTACTTAAAACTTTTATCTTATTATATTAAATTACTTCATCCATAAGTCATTCCTATAGTTGAACTGCAAAAAATTTCAAAAAATCACTAAAATTATACAAATATGGAAGTAAATCTCTGTTCTAGAATTTAAATTACAAGAGCCTCTATCTGCTACTTTAAAATAAATAAAACAGGTGTAACACTGAAACTGGCACAATCATGAGGCAAATATTATGATTTTAAGTAAGCATTTACCTAAAATATAAAAGGTTACATGTTATATGAGCCATTAAGAGTGAAGCTACCTATCTATCTGAGCAGCACTTTCTAGGGCTTTTAGAATGCATATTTCGTTAATTTGTTCCCTTTCATGGTTATCTTGTTCTAACTAGATGCGATCGTTGTCATCGTCAGATTATATTAGTCATAATGCAAGCTATAATTAATGTTAATAACTGCATTATTAGTGACATAGCACTCATAAATATCCAGTCCAGTCCGCCAATAATATATTATGTTCAATTCCTAATCAATCAACTACAAATTGTAGTGAGCACTTGGCTTCTTCACAACCTTATGTCACAAGCACGGTGGAGGTAGTGGTATATCAATCTGTTTACAAACTTCAAGCAGGAAGTTTTTAAGTAAAGCTGCTTGGTTATCCCGAGAACCATTGAGTAATATCAGGGGTATGAATGTAGGAGCCTGTATATGTGTGTCATCACCATGTTTCTTGAGCAAGTTTGATCCATGTTCATGGGTAGCACAGTTGGTAATAGGATCTGGGTCTATGTTCATTTCTTTTGCACACTGTAATGGAAAAAATAATTAGCATCATAACATTGAGATATGTGTAAAAATTTTATACTGTTCAGTGTATAGTTTTTTTTTATAGTTGAGCTCCCTGTAGTTTGTTTGCAACAGTCTGCAGTTAGCTCAATTGTAAATATTAGTTCTAATTTAGTTATCTAATTGAATTTTTCTTAGTTTATTAAAAACTATTTGGTAATGTTGACCTACCCTTGATAATGCTTTGTCAGGGTCCATGTTATCAGCAATCATACAAGTAGTGAACTTAACAGACATTGACATGTTTCCTATCGCCTCCACAGAACAAGCATGAACTTTGTTTGCATAGCACTCTTCTTCTCCGTGTTGACATTGGAAGACATACTGCCCATTTACTTGCTTAGTCTGTATAGAAATAATTTAAAGTATGCAGTTAAGTTAGTGAGGTGACAATAATATTAATTAATGTTATTATGAATTAATAAATGTTTATTTCGAACACACATCCAAACAGCACTTATGAATACCTTACTGTTGCACATATAAAACAAAATTGCCTTAACAGTTTTAAAATTATAAACATAATAAAGGTATGTACAGAATACATAAGAATTACAATTAAAAAATTAAATACAACTAACAGGACTACTTTACTGAACTGGCATCAATCTTTTCCTGTAAATATTGATACCGAAATCAGAATGAGACCAAAACTAGTTTATAAAAGAAACATTGTGTTGTACTTACTGAAGCTTTCCCATAAGGAACTAACGTAACATCTAGAAATTCAGATAGTTTTTCTGTGACTGGATTCAGATGCTTTACAAAGAAATGCTTGGAATCAAGGCATAATGCTTCATAGTACACCCTCACTTTGACTTTATCCTGCTTATGTTTATTGTACTTATCATCTTCTAGTTCCAAAATATCTATCTGAAAATAAAGAATTACATGTGTAGAATGTATTAGTAAATTTAAATGAATGGTAATTACTGTTGTACAGCTATTACTGTTTAATATAAATTAAAGAACCAAAATATTAGGAAGATACAAATCTTAATGTAGTATTTTTTTATGCTTTAGCAGATGGAGGGTTGCCCTCCTCATCATGAATACATACTAGTCTAAATAGCAATAATATTATAGCAGACTAAGGACGAACCAGTCCATCTCAACATGGATGATCTTCACATCCATCTATACTTCATGACTAAAGAATAAGGGGAATAATGGCCTCAATAGACTCGCCGCAGCATGAAATTCATTGCAAAACTTAGTAGGTACACGTTGTTATTTTTATTGCTTACCTCTGCAGAAATAAGTGGAGTTTTGCTAGGCATCAAGCGAAATGCTTGCCACATAATAAGTATTAAAAGAATAATAACTATGGTCCTATAGCGATTACACGAATAAAAGGCCATTGCTGGGCCTCTTTGAAGCCTGAGAACTGCACTGCACCTAAATCTTCAAATAAACATGTGCAAGTTCCTGTGTCGAAAGAGCGGGAAATAAACTATCTTCTGACTATTATTTTTCTGTGATTGATTATTATTTCGTTCATCGGACGTCTAGATTCTCAATTTTCTCTGGGCTTGCTTGAATACTGAGCTTGAATAGGATTTGGAATCCGTCATGATGACATGACTGACGACAATGACAAACAGGACAATGAGTGTTCTTCTTCTTCTTCACTATTCGACTACGTTATCAATATACACGGTAAACAAACTATTTTTTTTTTCAGTTTCTTTGTTGAGAAAATCCAAAGAAAATCTTTGATATTCGTTAGCCTGTTGACTGTTCGTCTTCTTGAGAGGTACCTTCGTTGGGCTCTAGGAGCACTCGTTCGGGGAGAGGTAAGGGGAGAGGTCGACACGGAGTTTTTGCATCAGGGATACTCTCGAGTGCAGAGGAGAGAAGCTAGCCCGTAGAGGTGTTTGATCGTTTTTCTGAGGTTTGATTTTTGACAAATGAGCTGTGTTTGACAGTGACACTGGAGATTTTGACATGGCATTGATAACTAATAAACTACTAGGCTACAAAGTTAGGTATCTACCTATTCCATAGATATTATATTAGGTAGGATACTCACTCTACAACCTATTCTTTGTTTCCCCCTGCTAAGTTTGGGCTCAGGTTTTCCTCTCCTCTCTATCTTCAACTCGCGGAAGTAGCTAAGCTGTGTCTGGCTGCGTGGGTCTCGTAATAGAAAAAAAAGGCGTTTGAAAAAAAAACGATAGTAAAACGGTGATTGATCTACTCTAGCTTTACAGAAGTAGCTAAGCTGTGTCTGGCTGCGTGGGTCTCGTAATAGAAAAACAAGTACGACAAGTGCGAGTGTAACTCGCGCGCCGAGGGTTTTGAACTTTTGTCGTTTAGGTAGGTACGTATATGTTTGATTCCTGCCTCGGGACTAATATTTGTAGGATCTTCAGATTATTTGTTCGGGTGTTCTAGTCCTTTTCAATACACAAAAATAAATCACCTAATGTGATACTTATACTTTATTAAGTATAACAGCTATCGTAGTAATACCAATAACACAAGCTTTGCTTAGCTTGTGGGTAAATGATACTGTGTGGATTATCTAGGATAGGTACATACCTCTTCTCAAAAATTTTGAGAACAACGGTTTTGGTGCGCTGTGGAACTCCTTTTACAGTTACTACACAGATTTTGTGGGTAGGTAAGTGGGTTGGTACCTACAATTTTTTTTCGGCTTTTTTCAACCTATTTCACTAAGTATGAAACTTAGACGATTTTCAAAACCTGTTTTGAATTGTCGAAATCCATACCTTTGATTTGATATTACTCTCAATGAAATAGCCCCCATTGTATGAAAATTAGTTTTTTGACCATATTTCAAAAAGTATTATATTTACAGACTTCTCTATATTTTTCCTGTAAAATATAGATCTATATCTACAAACGCTTAGTACATTTTACATCAATCACTCTGCAATCTTCGGAGATAAGGGGGGGGGAATGGTAAATTTTTTGACCTTTTTCAAAATATTTCAAAAAGTATAAAACTTATCGAAATTTCAAAAACTGTATTGAAATGTACAAACCAATACCTTTCATTTGATACCCAACTCGGTGGGGTAGTCACCCCTTTAGAAAATTTTCCCGCCCTTTTTTGACCTTATTTCAAAAAGTATTATTTTTACAGACTTCTCTATATTTTTCCTGTAAAATATAGATTGATATCTACAAACACTTGGTACATATCACATCGATTGCTCTGCAATCTTCGGAGATAAGGGGGGGGTACCGGTCAATTTTTCGACCATTTTCAAAATATATCAAAAAGTGTAAAATCTGTCGAAATTTCAAAAACTGTATTGGAATGTACAAGCCAATACCTTTCATTTGATACCCAACTCGGTGGGGTAGTCAGCCCTTCAGAAATTTTTCCCGCCCTTTTTTGACCATATTTCAAAAACTGTTATTTTTACAGACTTCTCTATATTTTTCCTGTAAAATATAGATCCATATCTACAAACACTTGGTACATATCACGTCGATCGCTCTGCAATCTTCGGAGATAGGGGGGGGGGAACGGTCATTTTTTTGACCTTTTTCAAAATATTTTAAAAAGTATAAAATCTACCAAAATTTCAAAAACTATTTTGAAATCTACAAACGAGTACCTTTCATTTGATACCACTTTCGACTTTGTAGGTCCCATGTAAAATTTCGATTTCAAAATTTGTATGGAAAATCTTCATTTTTATTTTTCATTTTTTTTCATTTTTTTTTCTATAAATATGTGCGGGCGCACAAAATGTATTATTATTTCAAATTTCAAGTCAATAGCTGCAGTAGTTTCTGAGATATTAAGGATTCAAAACACAAAACAGACCCAAAGCGATTTCATAAGGGTTTTGCAACCGATGTCAAAACCCTAAAAAGGCGTTTGAAAAAAAAACGATAGTAAAACGGTGATTGATCTACTCTAGCTTTACATTACACCCTATTTCTTGTTCTGTGTTCACACCACACCATGGAATTGACAGCACAAAACAACTTGTCGTGGGATATTTCGAAATGTCGAAGTACCCTTTTGCTAATGGGCGTCACCAAGGGGGGGGGCAAAAAATGTACCCAGCCCGTCGTCGCCCGCTCGTCAAAACTAGAATACAATTTTTATTCTACTTTGACGAGCGGTATTTATCGGCAAAGCAAGACAATAGCAGGACTTTGATTGCTTTGCAATTGGCTGGGTACATTTTTAAATTCACTATCACTAGAAATAGGTAACTATAGTCAGTAGAATATAATCCCAAAATGAAAAAAAAATATGGATTTGGGAGTTCCCTGCCCCCGAAACGTTGCGGCACCATTTATAATAAAACTTTAATTATGTAAAGTCCGAAAAGTCACAAAAAATTTCGCGGCTCGCTGCGCTCGCCTTTAGTTTATAGTCTTCTGGACTTTTTAACAGCCTTCCTAAAATGTCACAATTTCTCAACCATTTTCAGCGGCCGCAAACACTACAAAAGCACAGGTCGACCAACCCTGATTAGTATTGATATGAGACGTTATTCTTTTCTACCTTCTTAATACATTCTAGCAAGACTGCACTGACAAATTGAGGCACCAGGCATGTTGATCAGACTACATTGTGTAGGTACTGATAAAATTGTATTCATCATCATTCATATTTACAAAATAACATTTTTATTGGAAAATTCATACAGTACTTACCCATTACACACTTAAACAAATGGTACAAAATAAGTTTTAATGACTATTTTATTCAGTTAACTGCAATGTCGCAAATTTTTCTACACAGTAGAAACCAGCTTTAACTTGTCTCCCTCCAAAAAATCTACCATTTAGATCGACAACTGCTTTGATAGCGCTTTCTATGCGTTTGAACTCTACGAATATTCTGACAGCCTCGTCTGATGGCGCGTTAGGTAGTTCAAATATTATTACTTTGATGACATCACCATATTTTGTGTTACATTCATCTTTCACTTCAGGCTCCAATTCTTCATCTACATCACCAGGTCCCACCATATTCTGTAAATAATGATGCATGATTGATTATTTATTTTATTATTTACATAAGTATATTATTATTTTTTATTTATTGTGCTAAGGTACTTTTTGGCTGGTTGGTCATAACAAAATTATTAAAATACCCATCATTACCAATACCCATTATGTATTATTTTTTATATTTATGGTGCTAAGATCCTTTTTGGCTACTAAGTCATTTGGTTATTTTACTATTTATTTTGTTTTATATCTCAAGTAATCTCAACGCTCGATCTAATAGAATAATATAAAATGAACTTACTCTCAAAAGAACCACTTTGCTTGGTGATTTCATTATTTCGGTTATTGAAGGTTCCTGCTTTCCTAACTGTGGCGAATCAGAAGACGTGTTTGGAGAATCTGCAAGAAAAAAAAAAATAAATATAAAAAAATATTAATAAATAAATAATAAAAATATATGTAAATAATATAAATTTGGTAAATTTTGACCTTTGTCTTTTTATTTTTTTAAGAATAAAACCTTTTAATAACTATGAGCAAGTATTTACAATTGAAACAATTGAGCTAACTGAAGACTGGTGCAAACAAACTACAGTTAGCTCAACTGATCCATATCGATACCAGTTGGAAGTGTACCCCAAGATGCTGGCTGCATTGCCTCGCTGTATTGCAATACTGATGCGCTGCGCCAGATACAGACCAGATCGGGTCACACATTGCTTCGACCAGACACTCACATAACAATTTAATTTAATTACCTGGTCCTGGTGGTGCCGGCATCGCAAATCCAGGGGGTGGCATCACCACAGCTGGAGTGTCTTTTTCATGTATTATACGTCCACCGCGTTTTGACGTCTTCTCTACTTGCAATGCTACAGACATTCCTTGTTCCTTTTTGCCGAGTCCTTGACCTTCCTGTGATATTTTAATTATAATTAGCAAGCTCATTATGCATAACTCATTTATTTACATAGTGTTGGCCACACTTAGGAGATGAATGTTCAGCAGAGGACTTCCAGTGCTAAACAGCGTTCATAAGCATAAATACAGAATGTGTAATGAAGAAAAAGAAATTGTTTTGTAATATAATTAAAAAAAGAAATTTAAAAAAGGTATTTTTTTATTAGCATAGAATAATAAAATAGACAGCAGCAGCACCCTATGCAGAGCAACTCCACCGAACTGCGATCCCCAAACCGCATGCCCAGCATAGGGTTTATGGGCCCCACAAATAACCTCAAAAAACGTGATTAGGGGCGCTAATTAGGGGAGGCCTATGTTCAACAGTGGACTGATATAGGCTGACGGACAATGATAGAATTACAAGCAGTATTTTTATTTTATTTAAAGCCTATGTCAAAATAATATCAGAGTATAAGATTGTTCAATTCAAACCTTAAATCCATATTTCGCCATAATCTTAGCAGCCACAGAGCTTGCTCCATAGCCTCCCACGGAGAAGCCTGCATTCTGTCCATGTACAGGTGTGGGGGGAGGGGAGGGGGTTTCTGCTGTGAGAGATGGTGGAGGAGCAATCGCAACACCAGCAGCACGTTTTGATATCTCCATAGCTTCTTCTTCCTCGGGTGGCTGTAATATACAAAATCAATTAATAACACTGCATAATGCATAAAATTGAAAACGAGTTTGAGTAATTGAAATCGAGAACAAGTTTCAATGAGTGTCAGAGCATTTGGGCAAATTACCAGTGGCATAAGAGATTTCTCAGGAACAACTTCCTCCTCTTCGCCGAATCTAGATTTTCTTTTCCTCTCAATCCGGTCTCCTCTGTCACCTTCATGTATTCTTTTATTTTGCAACTCTAAAAAGAAAATAAATTTAGTGAAATTTATAAATAATTATGAAAGATGATCGTATAACAGTATTAGCCTAAAAATATGAACACCAAATAGAAAACCACGAAATTGGTGCCCTTTCATTGGAACCAAATGATTGCACAAAAATTTAATACATCTCCAAACTAACTATCTACATACCTTTAGTAAACAAATAAATTGATTCATAATCATAACTACAGAGATAATATTTGTAATAGAAACTATTAGTTTTGGACTTTCGCAATATGAACAGAAAATAGAAAAACTTAAAAATTATAGGAGAGATAAACCATTTTCATTGGAAAAAAATATTGCACATATGTACCTTTGGAAACTTTTTCATAGTCATTTGGCCACATCGGATCATACTCATTAGCAACGTTCCAATCAAAATCTTTAAGACTCAGGGAAGCAGTCAGGTTTGGTTGGACATTAACAGTCTCTTCCTCATCCTTTGATTTGCTTTTTAGGTCTATAACAGGAGTCAATACCTAAAAATTATAATTTTATTGATTGATTTCCTTCATAATCATAGTAGACAAATCGCACATTTTCCTTTCTGTTAATAAACAGTAGAATAACTTAGAATAGATGTTAGATTTTAAGTTTTACTTGATTATTTTGTTATAACTAAGTACATTAAATATATCAATAACATTTGTTAAAGAAGCACAAGATCCTCTAACACAATTTTTTTATACTTAAATGTGGGTGTCAATTCAGGAACAACATTACATAATGTTATTCCTGTTACAGAATCCAGTTACAGAAATAAATTAAATTTTATTTATCCTTAAATCTTAATAGGTACCTATTGAAATGATCACATCATTTTACCTGTGTTGATCGTCTAGCCGCCTCTCTTTTCGGTTGTGTGATAGCAGCCTTTTTGAGCTGCAGTTGTGACTGCAATAGCTTTATTCCTGAAGACCAGCCAGCCACCTTTTCAGTGGTGCGTGCTTTGATGGTATCGAGATCATCATACAAAGACATTTTGATCGGTTTTTTTGAGATTTTCTTGATTAATAATCAAGTTCAAACTGTTAGCTTTCTTTCGACTCCCCAGTAATTGTAAACTTGTTTTAGACAACACTTTATTTATAGCAACCGAACAACAATAAATTAAATGCGATGCGTGCGAAATTAACTACAACTACTAGTGAATAGGCCAGTCAGACCTGCCTGCCTGCAAAAAAAATATCGACAATAATATCGATAATTATTTTTTCGATATATCGATACTTTGAGCGATATTTATTAATCTTCCAATAATATCAGAATTTTAAGAACGATATGAAATTTTAAGTAAAAATAATCGGTGTTAATTTGAAATAGACTAGAGTTCAAGTTTTGTTTCGAATGGTCTTTAGCACAGAACACTAATATCTTATAGTGTAGTTGCTGTGCTGACTGACCGCAGATGCCGATGACAGCGTTAACGGACCTATGGCGGGCGCAAAAAGCGCTTCACCGGATAATTTGTAGCTAATCCAAAAAAGTTCATCAATTAATATATCGCTCACGTCGTCAGAGTCAAATTAAATTTTTTGTCTTTGAGAGATATAATATAATTTTTAGAAATGATACCAATATAGCGATATCTATAAAATAGTACCGATTTGAATTTACATTCACATCGATACTTCCAAATAATATCGGCAGGTTAAATGTTTATCTATCGATATTTATTTTCCATTCTGACATCACTATGAGAAACCAAAATTCCATGTCACAGAGCATAATAATCACTACGTTTCCATTGTGAGCAACATCAACTGAGCAAAACACAAAGATCAACTTCTTTATTTAAGGCGCTGCTTGCTTTTCGCCACAACTACACGACTCTGCCAGTGTTGGAGTGTCCTAAACTTCGTAGTTAACTGAATGAGGAAAACTAAAATAATACATACACGTCAATCAGTCCCTATTATGCAATGTCACTTTAATACGAATTCTAACGGCAGAAAAGTTACGACACATGCATTATGTATGAATGTTAGCGGGTTAGCTACTAACCTATTTTGTGTTGGGAGAACACCATTATTTTTAACAACCAACTACGATATTTTTTGAAGTAAAACCAGACACAAATTTTGTTATTATCAAAGAAGTCAAGTCAAGTCATAGGATTTAGCTGCTTGCAAGAAGCATTATACTACCTACGCTGCTTGCTATGATGATAGAGTAGCTTAGAGGTCGCGTCACGTAAAAAGAACGCTGGAAGAAAGTGGAAAGGGTATGTCCGCGGATGGGTAGGTACACTCGCGCACGATAATTTGCTAAGCCTATTTTTAACTAATCTAACGTTTTGGTTATTAGAAAATGTTAGATAAAATGAAATACATTTTCGATTCAGTTTAGAATGTTTAATCTTATTTAAAAAAAAATGTATTAATGTAGCAAATCCATTCATTAGGTCGTCTAGGGTGACGCGAGAACTAGATGACGACGTGAGGCTTCTATTAAAATATCAAAGGCATTATTATCTACCAAAAAATTTTTTCGGCATGCATGCGCCGTGCGCCGGCCGCCTTTCACCTGACTTTGGTGCCTCAACTGGCATTTCCATAGAGCTAGACTTGGAGCATTTAGAACGAGCTAGATAATATAAGGCACAACAGCGTCTGTAACCTTATATAATATAATGTTTTATTTTATTTATTTATTTATGGAACGCCAACAGCGTATATATGACATAATGTTACCATAGAGATGGTACAAATACCGTAAGCAGCTACGGAACTACTTGATCAAGGCTTTGCCAAACAGAAAGTTTACTTAGCGCCGCGGTATAGCGTTATTAGCGTCGCGTTTTAACGTCGCGCTCATCGAATTGACTTTAGCGTCACGCTCCTTCGCAACGTAGGTTACCATTCACCAGAGCGTAGTGTAGATAGCTAGCAGCAAGCAGTCTTTGGAAATATTATTTGCTTTTGAGATGTTGAGTGATTCAGATGAGGAAGAATTATTACTTTTATACGCTTTATCACGATCACAGAGAAAAAAAATATGGGTGCACGACATTAATAAAGTTTGTTCCCACATTCTTGCCTTTAATGCCATGTTTTTATAAGAATTATCCTTCGTATTATATATGTAAACAGGGGTGTTTCCGAACCAATTCTATTAGCTTTTCACTCATATTGTAGTATTTTAGTTGGACGTTACAAACAAATTTTGTAAAAAAATACAACGCCCGGCGTCAAAGCCGCTTTGTGGCTTTAAAACGTTCTGTCGCGGCGTTAGGACGCTTTGACAAAGCGTCCTAACGCCGCGACAGAACGTTGCGTACGGCTAGCGCCGCCGGCCGCCGCCGCTCTGTGTGACATTATAGTACCGCCACAGTACAACACAGTTCGGCACTATAGCGCGGCGTCAACTTAGCGCCCAGACGCGGCGTTCTAACGCGTTCTGTTTGGCAAAGCCTGCAGACGCCAAGAGTAGTATAGTGTTTTGTGATGCAAACCCAACTCTTAGGCAGGACCCCTTTTGATAATTTTGCTTGGAAGTGGAAGGAGCGAATCATTTATCGCATAGAAAAAATATTATAAGTAGGTATGTACCTACCTATAAGATTCAATTATAAATATTATAAATGAGAAAGTTTGGATGGATTATTCTTCTTTACGCCAAATAGAATAATTATTTTATCTATGAATAGAAATATGAATAAATATTAAGCAATATGATTATGAAAGCAGTAAGATTATTAACTTTGACTTTGACTACGAACGACTCCAAAGAGAATATAACCACGACTCAAAAGTGCTAAAAATGTCACATGAGTACACAAAGAGAAAAAATTTAGGAGTTGATTGCAAACGTAATTTGAAATGAATATTATTGGTATTCGGCTTAAATTAAAATAAATTGTAGCTGTTGAATGTTAATTCAAACTTCGACCAAGATACAAACATAATGGGAACATTAGCAAGTAAAGATACAAGACGTATCAGTTTTGATAACCAGTTTGCTCTAAGCTCCGCCGCCATCGTCGCTGTTCCAAAGGCGTTAGAGGATGAAAGTTTAATTGATTTTGATAACATAGCCACAGTATGTAACACATTATGTCCTAATAATAGGACTATGACGGCACCACGCGGCACTAATTTATAAAAATTAGTGCCGCGTGGTGCCGGCATAGCCACTCTTTCCGTGGGTGTCGTCGTAAGAGCATAGCCACTCTTCCCTTGGGTGTCGTAAGAGACGACTAAGGGAAACACAACGGGGGGCGGGCAGCAGCGCCCTCTGCAGAAAAACTTCACCAAACTGCGATCCCCAACACACATGCCCAGCGTGGGGATTATGGGCAATAACCAAATGATGAATAATGCCATATATGGCGCTCATTTGGGGAGGCCTAGTGGTCCAGCGATGATGATGATGATGATGATGATGTATTAGGTACTGGCCGATTCATATTATAGAATCCGTGGTTCATAAAAGCTACCTACTTAGGTTTGATCAAAATGGGCGAAGCGTTAGGTAAACTGTTCGATACAGCTTCTATTCTCTCTTTCCGTGAATTCTGGTAGGTAGAGTGTGTCACTTTGTAGTTCTTTTGGTCTCTAAATGATATTACTTTCGCGCAGTACATAATAATATATCTACTTGGTAGGTATATTAAATGGATAGCACGATAGGTACCAAGCGATTTATTAACATGATGTGCCAAGTAAGATAATTATGGTAGGTATGCCTATGCATGGATTGAATTGTAGGTAGGTAGGTAGGTAGGTATATAGATAATAATAATGTAGGTAATTATAATTGTTCATTACAGGAAACAGGAAGCGATGTACTTTTTGAAGGTACTGGAAAAAACGTAGAAATCGTGGAAGAATACAGTACCGATTACTGGGCACACAGAATGGAAAAACTGAAAAAGGAACACCAAGCTATCAACAAAATTATTGAAATTGAATACGATAAACAACTTAAAAATACAAATGAAATATACTCTTCTCCCAAAGTCACACAGGAAAGACTTCAAAAAATCAAACCTTGCTACGAATGGCGTACCAAGGTACCTACTTGTATTTAGGCCACATACCAGCCAATTTACTAACATCATGCTTTACATTAAAAATACTAATTGAGATTAGCAATCTTAAATATGTACAATATCTTATACAGCGAGAATATTAGTGTATCGTGTATAAAAAAGGCATGAAAGTGTTATCTTAATTCAGATTTCTCCAGAACGAAATTATTTTGACAAAATCATAGTTTTAAATATGCCGTCCTTGATCGTATCCATCTCCAATATTGATCGTTACGTTGATCGTCAAGCAAGGGTTGATGAATCCCTGATAAAACCAATTTCGATTCCGTCGTATTTTGGACACATTTAGAAAATTGGGACTTAAAACAAATGTTTGGACTAAAACCCAAAAAATTCCGAAAGTATGGGTATAGAAAATAGTTTACGATTTGCGGCATATTATGTAGGTACCTACATATTATAGTTTTATGCATCATACAAAGCAGAAAAATTCAAAGACCACCAACAATGTTGAATTTCTCGCCCATCGACGATCACCTCCCATCCACCATTACTTACTGCTGTTAAATTAGAGTTCAGCTATGGTGACACCAATGTGTAAAGTATGTGCAAAGAATAGCATGAAATTAGTACTTTTTAACCTTTAAAAAAAAGGGCGCTGAATAAAATTCAAGTTTCAAAATCTGCCAAAAAAGAGAGTAAATTATTTCGTTGTTGATTTTATGACACTTTGACATTTGTGCAGCGCCATCTAGTGTCAAAATAAAGATCGTGATTAATTCTGTAAAGATTGCATTGAAAATCCTTCATTCGATTCCCGCCTCAAAACAAATATTTGTACGATCTGCAGATATTTGTTCAGGGTGTTCTTGTCGTTTACTATGTATTATAAAAATATATATCTATGTAATAATATTGTATTATGTATATCAGTTATCTAGTACCCATAACACAAGTTCTGCTTAGCTTGGGGCTAGATGATGCTGTGTGGATGGCCCAACATTATTAATATATTGTGGAAGTTGTTTGCAACGTCTTGTTCACAGAGAACAGTTTCATTCTTCCTTCCAAATACCTTATAATATAATTATAATCATATTATTTACAAAAAATCATATTAAATTATAATAATAAGTATCATAAATAACTATTTTTTCACAGATATTGCAATGCTATGAAGAGAATTATCATCAACCCTTAGTGTGTTCAGCGGCAGTCCAAGCTTTTACCAAGTGTGTAGCGACGTGTAGAGGTGATGAAGGACAAAATTTGGTGTAAATCTAAGTTTACGTAGTGATAATGTTTTTTTATTAAGTTTTATGATTTCTGTTACATGTTTGATCTGATATAATAAAGTTTGTGATAATAAGTATTTGTATCAATCGGCAGTACTACCTTTTTTATTTTCGATTGCTTGGAGTTCTTTCCTATAGGTACTCCTATTATGCCTTCCTTCCACTCGACACCACCAAAACGACACCATCGGTGGTGTCGTATGGAATCACTAGTCCATACGACACCACCGACTAATAGTGAGGTTACCTCTACATACAAAGTTGTTGATACGAAAACTCCGATTAAGTTCAAGCAGTTTCATTAATGAGGTATGTCATTTGATAAAGTTTATATTTATCTGTCACTCAAATGGTCATCTTGACATTGTTCATTGCAATTTGCATAATTATTATTGTCTTTCCGTCCGAATATTTTAATTTTTCACAATGGACATGGATACTAATCCTGACGACATAAAATACATAAAAACTAATGGCGGAACAGGTTTGCTCTGGCAAACGTATAAATTTCACTTTTTTTAATTTTATTAATTATCGTTTAACTTGGTTTAACTATAGTTATTATCTGTGCCTATACTTTGAGAACAAGGGGTCCATCAACCCTAACCACCATACCAATATAAATATTGCGCTATAATATCTATTTTCGTATTTTGCATAATCCAGCTATAGCTAGAGAGAGCGCAGAGAGAAACAGTCGCTGTACAGTACAAAAAGTGATTTATTGTACGCTAGAAAAAGAATACCTATAACATGACCACGTCTTATAATGCTTAGAAGCGATCTCTTTCAGGCAAAGAATGGAAATAATTATTTGAATCTATGAAAGGGAGCTGGTATTCCAAGTAATAGGTAAAATATATTATCATAACATCATAACATGAATACTTGTGATACAACAAATAAATATAATTAATCATTAACTACCATGTAACTACCTAACTAAATTATAACGGATACAAAAAAGGTATATAGGATGGTATAGGATGGTATAGAAGTTTATAAAAGAAGCACATAAGTTCTATACGTAGGTGCTTTCGTAAATAAATAGTATAAAAATACAGTTTTCTGACAGAAAAAGCTCCCGCGACGACTGGAGGAGGACACAGAAAAATAATGGATGAAAAGATGAGCTGCGATATAAATAATAATAATAATAATATTCATTTATTTCAGGCAACATTAGTCTAGTACAAGATGGAAAATACTTAAAAACTAAGGCCCATATAAAATATATACCTTAACCTAACATATATAAAATAAACCTAATTACTAACACGTAATGACGCAATATCTGCTGCGACCGGTAATCGTCCGCGAAAACGCCGGAACAGCACATTCTTCGGCCAAAATTCTTCATTAGTGAAGGTCGAAATATTCGCAGTTGGAACACGCACCACAAATGACTTAAAATCATTATGACGCGACTCCAACCGCTCGACCCTCACCAAGATGTTGGTCTTCGTCTTCACGTATTCCACGATCTCCTCCACCTTCGTGGTATAGTGAAGCCTGGATACGTAGAGCAACGTCGCAGGCACGGCCGGGTGCAACACGGAGTTAGGTCCGGTCGGAGCGACGCCGCGCTGGTTTCGGCTGCTGGGCTTCCTTTTCCTCCGCACTACCTCAGTGAACCCTTCAGCATCACGGCGACCTGACGGCATCGGTGTCAGCCGCGCAATGCGAAAACGCTGACACGACGCTATCTGACACATTCCGTTGACCTCCTCGGCGAGTGTTGACGTTGGATATCTCGGGCGACTTGTCCACTGAAGCAGCGCTACGTAATAACGCTACCTCAGACTGCAGCTCGCTGATGGTGTTCTGCGAGACCTCCAACTTCAACACGACGTCAGCCAAGCTTGCCTTCAATGTTGTAATGTTGTTTGTTATATTTGATCTATTTTATATTTTAACTTTTCGAATACCTAATTATAATAATGTGTTTAAATCATAAGTAACTAGTTAAATCATAAGTAACTTTGTAAATCGTGTTAGTTACTAAACTTAATAAATAAAAAAATAAAAAATAAATAAATGATGTCACATCTTTCAGCAGCCTGGTCACATCGACGTGGTCGAACGTCACGGGGGGCAGCTTACGCAGCTCCTTCGCGACGAAGTCGGGCACGTCGTCAGGATCCGTCTCCTTCAGGATGGTGATGATGTCCTGGAGACTCTTCTCACCTCCGTCTCTTCGGCGTGACGGCATCCGGTCCATCTTTCCCAGCGTTTGGAACAGGAGAGCCTTTCCACAGCTGACATCCTCCTCTGTAAAGTTGGACTTACAGATTTGGATGATGCTCACCTCATCCATGGTGTCGATGGCGTACACAACAAACGCCAGTAGCTCGTTGGCTATGAGCGGTTTAGAACCCATAGCTACGGCGGACAGTGGCCTTTAGCCACGAAACGCGAATTAATATAATTCAAGACTGAGCCGTGTGAAACGTCTGTTACCGAGCAGGCATCACACTGCATTATACTAATATTTGTCCCGTAAAACATGTAAATATTTAAGACAAATAATATAATTTTTTAAATTATAATTATTTCTAATATACTAAAGTCAGCAATTAATCTTGGAAAAAGATAAATTCATGATAAATTAAACAAAGCCAAAAGCTTTAAAGCCAAACGTCAGAAAATCGCCCATCCGGCTGTGATTCCTCCTTTCTTCCCTTCCTCTCTTGTTAGTTGTCAATGTCATGTATAAAGTTAAGTTATGTCTCGTTTGGGTTTGGTGGTTTCAATTCAAAGTTTTTAACAACGTTGATTTGGTTAAATCTCAACTAAATAATATTTTCACATCATACGTGTGCATAAAAAGTGTAATAGAACCTGCCCATAAAACCAAATTGACGCTGCCATGGCAGCCAATGATTCGAAGGCGGACGAAAGTGCAACTTGCCATACCATTTTGGAGAAAATTAATGCACACAACGACAATGTTACCAAGGTAGGTACTTTTTGTAAATTTTTGCTGTGAGGATAGATAAATAATGCCGAACAATCCACACAGCATCATCTAGCCCCAAGCTAAGCTGCGCTTTAATCAATGTACATTCACCAGATTCTGTACTTAAAGTATTTTATAAATGTACTTATTTCACTCTGCTCTGACGAGTAGGGATTTGATAGAAACTTCGTAGATATGTATCCATCGGAAACCTTACTTAAAAAAACACACATAGAAGGATTTAGCAAACAACATTAATATAGTCCCATTTGAATCCTGCTATATTTGTGTCTTCCTGTTCCAGTTACCAGATATAAATGATTTTACTATAGTGAAACCAATCAGCCGCGGTGCTTTCGGTAAGGTGTTCCTTGCCCACAAGAAAACCAATAAAGAGATGATGTATGCCATAAAAGTCATGAAGAAATCTGATATGATAAACAAAAATATGGTAGCTCAAGTAGTTACTGAGAGAAATGCCTTGGCTTTGTCAAGGAGCCCATTTTGTGTTCATTTGTATTACTCTCTGCAATCTATTTCTTCAGTTTACTTGGTGAGTATCTTATGGTATATTTCAAAATTACGTACCTATAAAGATTCAGCAGTACATTCTCATATTCATTTCACTATCTTCTTTTCATGGCAGGTCATGGAATATATGGTTGGGGGTGATATGAAATCTCTATTGGGCATGTATGGTTTCCTGGAAGAGGCTATGGCTGTGTTCTACGTAGCTGAGGTGGTCCTAGCCTTGGAATATCTACATAAACATCACATAGTGCATAGAGATTTGAAACCAGACAACATGCTGATATCAAAGACTGGACATGTAAAACTAACTGATTTTGGACTGTCTAAAATTGAAATTCATAGAGGTAATAACAGGCACTATAAACTTCTAACTTAAATCATTTATTCACATAGAATGTGGGTAGAAAAATAAATACAGTTGGTTGTCAAGGTACATTGTATCATGAATCTCTGCTTTTTTAGTATCTCAAATTTTTAAAATAGAGTGAGTTCAATTTATTTTAAAACAAAGCAGTATAAGCATCAGTTTGTGTTGGCATGAGATTTTTTTTGTAGTTACTACTTTGCAGGTTTCTGTAATAAACAAAACCAAACAAGTAATTTACCGTATATGCTGTTAATACTAAACCATTTTCTATGAATCTATAATTATACCACACTTAACAGAAAATAAAAAAATTAAAACTTTTAAAACTATCATGGTTATTAACACTAAAGTCATTTATAATGGGATATTTACCATGATTAGAGTTTTGTGTTTTTTTTAATATTTCGGCACAGTTACATGCGCCATGATCACGGAACAACTGAAGGACACTGCGAGTTAGATTTTATTGGCAGATATACCGATCTACCCTCTTTCTTTGTCTTTTGCTACGAACGTTGCCACTAAAAATAAAAAAATTACCAAATTTAACAGAATTATTTGAATACAGTTGACACAATTACATTTAGGTTGGTTATTTCTAGTTAGAATAAATGAATAAATAATGTTGGACAATCACACAGCATCATCTAAGCAGAGCTTGTGATATGGGTACTAGATGACTGATATAAATACATACAACATCAGCCTATATCAGTCCACTGCTGGACATAGGCCTCCCCTAATGCGCGCCATAGGTGGCGTTATTTAATCTGGGGGTTATTGCCCATAATCCCCACGCTGGGCATGCGGGTTGGGGATCGCAGTTCGATGGAGTTGTTCTGCAGAGGGTGCTGCTGCCCATCCCCCGGTGTGTATCCCTTAGTCGCCTCTTACGACATCCACGGGAAGAGTGGGAGTGGTGAAATTACATAATACAATATTATTATTACAAATATAGATATAATCACTTTACATTACATAGAAGTGTAATCACCTTAACTGTATTTATGATTGTTTCAGACTTGGAGATATCTGACTTTGTCAACTGTACTCCGAGCTTGAATATGAGGACTCCTGGGCAGCTGCTCTCACTGACCTCTCACTTGTCCTTTGGGTCTGGAGGTGGAGACAGCTTGCAAAACACAGTCTCCTCCGAAGCTTGTGAGAACCTTCTTGATCAGCTTAAACAGACTAGTATGCTATTACCATTGATATAGTTTAAGTGCTTAACTCATTCGCTGCCCACCTGACTGATTATTTAGAAGAAGTACCCATAACTTCTTGTTTGGTCAAAAAAAAATTTTTTTCTATCTCTTAGTTGAATGGAAATAACTCTATAGGTAGTTCTTCTCTTAACATAACGCATTCACTGTCCGGACTCGCCGCATCAAGACCAACAAATAGACAATGAGCTTGTTGGGCCATGAAAGTGTTAAGGCTCCGGCGACAAATGATTTTCCCATACAAATGTAATACCAAAATGATTTGTAATTTGAGCATATTTTCATCATGATCTGCTATTATTTGTATCAGAGTAGTTTTTATCTAGGTTCCTGCCACAAGTTTTTTGAAAATATCTACACAAATAATTAGAAAACATGTTTCGTTGGAAAAATCCAATTTGGTTGAATTTTATTTCTGAAAAGTATTTTGAAAAAAAGTTGTGGTAGGAACCTACTGTAAATACAATAATACTATACTATAAATACAATTTTAATAAAAATAAAAGCAGATCATGGTGAACATATGGTCAAATTACAAATAATTTTGGTATTATGTTTATATATATTTGAGCAACTCATTTGGTTTCAGTGTCGCTGGAGCTTTAATCATTGGGCAATTGTTTGGTTATATCCTTTGTTAAATTTATTGCAATTAGAAACTAGAATGGAATTCTTGATGCACAAGCACAATATCATTAATAACAACACTTGCTCAGTGAACATTTATTTAAAGCAATTATTTTTGATAAATATTTTTAAACTTAAGCAATCTGAACACATAATTATTTTAACGGGGACCAATCAATTAATAAAAAAAAAACTTTTTGATTATTATGTTTTTGAGTCTTGCCAATACTCTCTTTAGAAACAACTAACATTCTATATTAAACTGTAATTTGCCTGGCTGAAAATAAATAATCTATTTTTACTTAAATGAGATTTAGTCTGAGTCTAACTCTCTTTCATAAAGGTTTGCTAACTTCGAACAGTGGCTACTTAGTGTTACTTCTCACTCTGACTTATTATTATCTATAATACACAGGCAGTTCTTATTCTTAAGCTGATGTGTGCATATCTTAGTCCTGTGAGTGCATGTCAAATATTGGTCCAGTCTATTTTCAAAAGAGTTCACTGAGGGGCACTGATCACTGATCAGTGATCATGATCACTGATTCTGGCAACCAGTTCCAACTCTTCACGGTGCGATTCGGTAATACGTGCTCTCTTGGTTTGGGCTGGGCCTGCATTACAGCTTCAGTGAGTGTCCTCTCAGAATTATTTCTTATATCAGTAGAAGTTATAATGAGAAACAATGCTTAGTTAGCAGACTTGTATGAATAAGAGTGTAACTGTGTAGTATGTTTCAGCTAAGCTGAAAGATCGATTTGATATCAATGGCATTGAAAACTCCCCTCTAATGGACCACTCGCAGTTATCCGGAATTCATCCATTTATGAGTGCTGAAATCTTAGACACACTAGTAAGTATTTCAAAAAAGTATTAATTTAGTTTTACATATATTCAGACTTATATAAGCATACTGGCTGGGTGCCCGCGGTTTCATCCGCGTAACTCCCAATCCCGTGGGATTTTCGGGATAAAAGTGGCACACATGTTATTCCAGGTCCTAAACTATCTGTGTACCAAGTTTCATCAAAATCCGTTTACTAGTTTTTGTGTGAAAGATTAACAAACATCCATCCAGAGCTACTAACTTCTAGTAGGATATGAATCTGCTGCTGAACACACCTCCTCTAAGACAAAGAAGAGATGAAAATAATGATAAGTGATAAGTCAATGCAGAGTGGAGGTGTCAAAAATATACAATACACAAAAATCAAAATCAATGTACTTTAATTTTCCTTTAGACCTTACAGGACTCTTGGACAAGTAACAAAATACATATTACATTAGTAATACTGGGAACAGTGCTGCCTTTCTGGTAGGCTTAGTTACTCTGAATTGGCTCATACAACAGCCAGAGAATTTCCAGGTTACTAAATGAGTAGGACCGGTCTATTCTCACGGCGTTACCACGGTCTACATAGACTCAGTATTAAATTATCCTAAACTAGCAGCCCGCCCCGGCACGGTATATAACGTAATTTGAGAAATATAAAATGTTTACTACTTTATTGAAGTTTTCATAAGAGTTCGTACCTTTTTTTCAAAATATTCTATAGTCTATTTTCATCAGGGATAATATTGGATTCTAATGTTGAAAGAATTTTTCAATTTGTTCCAGTAGTTTCGGATCCTATTCAATCCACACAAAGAATCCAATTTTTCCTCCATATAATATTAGTATAGATGAAACCAACCTTTACCTTTTTTTTTTCACTTTATATTCACTATTCCTTTCTCAGTCGCAAGATTCAGGTTCAGAGTCCTTTGGGTCATACCACACTTGTGAGAGTTCCAAGAATAGCAACAACTCAAGGAGCACCAAATCAACGGATATGAGCACCACTAATGGTTCCTCTATAGGCGAGTCTACTAGCTTATCTGACTCTCAGCATGATCAGTCCACTTCACCATTGTGCAGGGGGCATTCTTTGAAGAGGATACCTAGGTAAGTAAATGATGACATGATAGGGTTTTCTTATCATTAGTTCAGAATTGCAGCTTATTTTATTTTTGATATCTTGTAATGATCTAGCTGCTGTCCACAGCTTAGCACGCGCTTTTCTCCGATGAGAAGGAACACTATTAATCAACAGTAGTTTATTACCCTATCTAAAAATCACCCCTTACGCTATACTAACTAAATGATATGTTTACAGTTTTAGAGCCAAAAAACGAAAGCGCATATTAGATGGCGATGGGGATACGCCCACTGGAGTCACAAGCCTGGCAGAGTCGAAAGAGAACCACAGTGGCCTCACACAAGAAATAATGGCTCTAGAGCTAAGTCAGAATACTCCTAAACGTATGGCCATACACCCAACGCCAGATCGACGCAAAAATCCCATCAAAGGAGTGTTGAAAAAGAGGTAGGTACTTCTGGTTATCTTAGTGTATTCTTCTAGCATCCCCTAAGGAGCGCCGTAGATGCCATTATTTATCTTTTGGGGGTTATTGCCAATAATCCCCACGATGGGCATGAGGGTTGGAGATCGTAGTTCAGTGAAGTTGTTCTGCAGAGGACGCTGCTGCAGAACAAACATAATATAATCGAAATATGCTACACATTTCGTCCTATTATAGGATTGCATTCAGCGCATCAACCATGCATAAGCCAATGTAATAAAAAATACGGTGGAGCATTCCCTCATAAAGAATCCTGTAAATGTTGATTAACGAAGTAGTGTAAGTTGTACATGTAGTGAAAGATTTCGTGCAAAGATACTTAGTAACCGCACGAAAAAAAAATTCATGTTCGGCCATATGCTTCGAAAGATTACGATATTTAAATGTAGTACTTATTTATTTTTTATAATCTAATTAATATTTCAGTTTTACCAACGCCATTAACTTTTTTCGGTTCAAAAGAGTTTGTGGCTCAATCTTTATAACCATACTTAATCTAAATCTTGGTCATATTACAGATGGGCGTCTCAAAACGATAGTCATCATTTCAACGTAGGCGTCATCTTCTCCACTCCTGTATCGAACAACAAATGCCAAGAAACGAAGAAGAGGCTAAAAGAGACACGTTTTGTCCTACCGAAAGAGGATCAGGCTTCAGGGGTTAAGGAGAAATCTTTTAATTTTAGCAAGCATGTATCCACCAGTCTAGAGATATTTCCTACGAGGCGGCTCAGTAAGGTGATGCTTTTGTTCTTATCTAGCTTTTCAATGCTTTATTAAAACTAGCTTTGCCCGCAGGTTCGCAAGTTTTTTTCTGCGATAAAAATCAGAGTACCTAATCTTATTCCAGATCATGAACAATGAATTTACGACAAATTAGAGCACGATCTGTTGAATGTTATTAATTTATTTTACCACTTATTTAGCGTTACAAATAAGTGGTAACACATCAAAACTTTCGCTCCAATAATCCAATGACCAATGTTGCTGGTGGCTCATTCATTCAGTAGGGGCCTGGATGAAACAGTCTATGTTACTCAGAGATATAGTACGTAAATGTTGTAGCTTTATATTCATCACCAGCCTATAATAGTCCACTGCTGGACATAGGCCACCCCTAATGAGCGCCATAGATTTATATTATTAAAAGAATTTCCATAATGGGACTATCAGATCTAGAGGTTACACTCTCTCTAGTCACAAACACATTTTACCTCCTTATTATCAGGTAGCGCAGTGTAGATTCCCATGCCCAGTACTATTCATGAAATCAACGAATTAAATTATTTATTGTTAATTATTATTCTATTGATCTAACAACAACAATACTCTACTTTTCAGGACATCAACAGATCTCCAACAGATCTATGCAAAACACCGCTAGCTACCGCACACACACCGTATCGTACGCCAAAAAGTGTAAGGCGAGGAAACGTAATGTCAGATCAGAGAATTCTAGGCACACCGGACTACTTGGCACCTGAACTTCTCTTACGGTAAGTTCGAATGATCGTAAACAGATTTGAGATTGACTATTCAGTAACTGTTGTGTGGTTTTAGCTTAGAATTTTTAGCAAGCAAACTTGTAGGCGTCGGTCGTATACAAAGGAATATCGGGGGCGGGCAACAGCGCCCCCTACAGAAAAGACTGCACCGCCAAACTAAAATCGCCAACCTGCATGCCAAGTGTTGCGTTAAAAAAACATTTATTATGGCTATTATCAATCGGTCACTTGGAGAATATCTTATCTACCTACTTCCAGCATTGAAAATCTTGGTCTCTGGATCTCTAGCTAAGATGTATTGATTCAGTGCGCTACATGTTTGTTTATTGTCTAGGCAAGGACATGGTCCACAAGTGGACTGGTGGGCGCTCGGAGTGTGTCTGTATGAGTTCATGACCGGAGTGCCACCGTTCAATGATGAAACGCCGCAAGCTGTCTTCAAAAATATTCTTGATCGAAGTGAGTATTCGACGCATTGTTAACGCGTAAGATCTACGTATGTTCTTATCTACGTAGGTTCATTGTTAACCGACAACAAAAAAGTGAGAGGTTATAAGTCGTTTATTCATGCCGTCTGTTCTCGTAGAACTCGTCCATCTTCAAATGGACGAACATATATTTTTTTAAATATGTCTTTAGATGTATGAATAAATAAATAAATAAATTAATAATGCTCATGTGAGATCAGCGCCTTGTGGATGAGAGCCTACTTATGCTAATTTATACATAAACTAGCGGACCGTCCCGGCTTCAAACATTAGAATTAGAATTTTCCCTGAGGAACATAGGCTATAGAATATTTTCAAAAAAGTTAGGGATCCGTATGTAAAATGGAATTTTTGTTAAATTGCCGTGCGAAGCCGGAGCGGACTGCTAGTATAAAATAACTTAATATCCGGCGTCGTGGTCACGTTAACTTTTTGTTTTTGTCGAGATATGCACGGAGCATAGGGGCATCGCGTTCAGTTCTTGTTTTTCTTGTCAGGATAGCGTGCGTCGGGATGCCGTAGTTCACCCATCATTTACTATTTAAATTTGTTTTCTGCTTAGAGTAATTACTAATTAGACAGAGTAATATATATATATATATATATATAATTTCACACAAAATTTCGCCTTTACCTAGCACTGACGCGTCGAGCGATGTACGTAGCCTTAAAGGCTAACTTGAAATTGCTTCACTTTGCGTGCGCCTACTGATATTCTATGCCTAGTTATTCTAAGGTTTTCTGTATCTACCAGACATAGAGTGGCCCGAGGATGACGAAGCACTATCATCGGATGCTGTGAGTGCTATCGAATCCCTACTCACTATGGAGCCGGCTGAGCGGCCCGCTGCGGGCAATGTCCGCCAGATGTCGCTGTTTAGAAACGTAGACTGGGAGGATCTACTGAATCAGGAACCGCCATTCATACCCACGCCTGATGATTTGCATGATACAGGGTATTTTCAAGGTAAGTATTATTTTTTAAAGCTAATCAGCTATTGCTATCGATATTAAATATTTTTTATCGGCTTAGGATGGAGAGCCTAGACGAGGTATTTACAAGCTAGAAATGTCGAAAAGAAATATGGCTTATGAGCTCCTATTTAACTATTATAATAGCAAGCAATTATGCTTATATCTATGTCTTAAAATTTATAAATTCATGAATGTCATAAAAAATATGGTTATTTAACCAGCTGAATAAATTCTTTTGAAATAAATAGTAATTAATTAATTTAAATTTAAAATATTTCATTGTATAGATTTAAACCATAGTCATCTAATCCGGAAAGTATATGAAAATCTTTCTTTCAACTTCAATAATCTTCGCATTGAATGAACTTTCTATTATTATTATTATAATAAGCAGATGGTATTTTCACGGTTAATGTGTCAATACTTTAATTTAATATTGAAATGTCAAGTTTAATTTTCTTGTTTCAGCTCGCAACATACTCCAGCAGCTTCAAGTATCCAACTTTGACATCTAACATAGTTTTGTAGCTTTAAATTCAACTGCTTCCTGTTACCAAATGATACGATTATTTAATTTATTATGGGAATGCCCTAGTCTAGTGATTAAGCAATATACATTCAAACAATCAATTATGTACTAACAATCTACATTATGCTACCAATTGAATATTTGTATAGTGTTAAAGGTATGTGTGAAAAGAAAGACTGAAGAAAGAACGATGTAGATATTGTACTTATAGTTGTAAAAGTGTTCAGTGTACCTATATATTCAATCTTAGAGTAATATAAAATTTAATTATGTAAGGGATGATTATAATAATCCATTTTAATTTATGAGATGTCAAAATAATAACTCTGCCGTTAAGAAAATCTTTTATTACATAAACTTATATTAAATTGGCACAATTTCCACAATACATATCAATAGATTGAGAAAAACAAGTATCACGGTTGTCTTTCTCAAAATAATTGGTTAACGAAATATTCACTGAATAATCATTCATACGAATAATCGTGTAATTTTGCAGTGAGTATTGCTTATAAATACGAATCTTAATAACTATGCTTGTCCATGTCCACATTTTATTACTATTATGCCTTAAATTATTACTTTTAATGTTATAAACTATTCATGTATATTTGAACGACAGATATATTCCGTGGAAATCACAGGAAATATATGTTTTTGTGCGACCATTAAATAATGGTATGGAAATCCCTAATAATAATACGTTAGGGAAATCCCTAACGTATTATCAGTAGATTTGTAACATTGCAACAACTCTAATCTTACCAAATTCAGGACAAGTTATTGTGAACAAGGATAAGTCGAATTACTTGGAATTCTTCTGGATCCAAGGTAGGAACGCAGTGACTCGCGTGTAGACACCCGGGTACTGGCCTTTACCGCAGCCGATACCCCACGAGACTACGCCAACTTGGTTCCACTTTCCGCCCTCGTTCACCATTAGGGGACCGCCGCTGTCTCCCTGTTGACGGACGGAGAAGTATTATGAATTAATGGTTTATCCTGCATGAATCTGGTTCAAAAAGTCAAAATCTGCAAGTAAAAGTGATGTATAATAAAAATACACAGAAAGCGCATTAGAATCAAGCTGAAAATCAAGAATGGTGGGTGTCTTTGTTTTCGTAAACTTTAATAAATTTCTTTTGTTTATTCTTCTTGTACTGAGGAACAAGAGATGCTTAGAAGCATGGCTCAATAAAATTCCAATCTATAGAAATAAAATCAAACAAAACCCATATCTATTGAACTTAGTCTGAATTAATGAAGAGGGTTTAATAATTTTCTTCTGTACAAAACCTAGATAATGTATACTCACACTGCAGGAATCCATGCTGGCTTTTCCGGCGCAAATCATGTGTTCGACGATGCCGCCGGGTGCTGCGGCGCCGTACTTGAGCCGGCACTCCGCGTTGGTCCAGATCGGGATGGAAACCTCCTGCAGAACCGATGGTTGGGGACCGCCTGGAAACCGGTAAGTGACGATCAAACTCTAATCATTAACACATTCCTAATCTGCAAAATCAACAATAACATCCAATACGACCCTTTTCATTTTAAGCAAATATGTGCATTAGGTACTTTGTATAGCGGTCAATCTGTCTTTCAAAATCAAATTCAAATATTTCCTTCGTTTCGCTTTCAGTGTGCTTTGATTTGACCTTTACTGGGTATCATTTCCCTAGTTGTGCATCGGTCTTGTTAGGTCAACCTTCTAAACAAGCTACTTAATGATCCCTTTGCAAAAAACTATTGTAACATATATGTTACCCTAGAACTGCTACCCTAGAATTTTGTCTTGAAATGTGGTTTCTAGTCAATTTTAGCCTATATTATGAGCTCATGATCACCAGAAGTTGTGTAAACCACGACAAAAGTATATTAACTAAAGTGCTTACTCTCTCGCAAACTTCCCCATCCAATGACAGTTGCGACTAGACCAGCATACGCTCTACTTCCACCGGGCAAGCAGATGGGGTGGATGTTCTTTGTGAAGGTCACCGGCTGGTCTATCGTCAGGATCGAAATATCGTTGTACTGAAATCAAAATAATGTAGCTAAAACGTGTTTAATTTTTTGTTTCATTTCTATTTAAACTCTACGGTCTAACAGCTGAGGAAAGGTTCCTCCTCCTCTCTTATTTCGTTTATCAAAATCAATTAAATCTAAAATCTTGCGCTCTTGTACGTAATTCGAGACAGGATTGTTGTCGCCAAAGGTTGTCAATGATTTCCTATACACCAATTCGACTTAGAAGTAACAAAGGTTCTTACCAGTGTTCGCATGTCAAATCCCCTGTGCCGCACGACTCGTTTGATCTTCCGCTCGATGTGTTGAGTTTCGGTTGGAGTACGGATATTGTAGTCTCCGAGTCTAGCGGTCAAGCGGGCTACGTCCCATGAAGTCATGCTATATTAAACAATGTCGTTAAAAAATATAGCAACATTTTTTTTTTGGTCATGGTCTTAAAAATATGCCTATGGTAAAAGAAGATGTACCTACATAGAGTTGCTTGAAACCAACATTTAACTAAGATTACAGAACAGGAATCTCTAGGTCCTCCACTCAAGGAAGGAGAAACTCTAAGTCTGTTTATAAAGCAAATATTTTTGGTCATGAAAAAACAAGAGGGCCTGACAAGAATGGTTCGCCCTATGCGTCAATAATCACACACACACCCTTATGTTTAAAATAATCAAGAAAAACTGATTGCGTGTATAAACACAAAATTGGAATTTGTAACTTATGGAGTAGAATTAACTGTAACCAAAAAGGAACTGTAACAATTTTGGAGTAAAAGGAACTGTAAACCAAAAAGGAACTGTAACCTTTTTGGAGTAATTGCTAGCAGGTATAACTTACTGGGCAACGCAATGGGCAGCAGACAGAACATGTCTGTCGTCTATTAGCGAACCACCGCAGAACTGTCGGCCGTTGTTGAAGAGACCCACTATCCACGGCCATTCGTTCAGTTCAGCGTTGTGACCTCCCACGATGCGCTCTTCATCTTGGATGTCTAGGCCTCCATAAGCCTGGAATAATGATTATTTTAGGTATTTTTGCTATTAAAGGAGATAAGGGAAGATGTGGGGAACATTGCGATTTTTTTAATGTTCCACTTCCGGGGGATATCCAAGTAGGAACCAAGGAAGGATCATTTAAAGAATCGAGGAGAACGCGAGGTCTCAGTGCCATCAAATTTTTATACTAATTCTTAATCTATAATATGAGTGAAGGATTGGGTTCTAAGAATTAGCCTAGAAGCCTTCTTAAGCTTTCCGATCGCTTTTGATTGTTCAAAAAAATCCATTGTTAAAAAAGTCCACATATTACTGCGACCTGCTTTTCTTTGTTAGAGGTCAACCAACTTTTTCGATTTACCAACCAGTGGGCGGCTCCGTAAAAGGCTTTGTTTAGGACGGTTATACTTTGGGATTTTAAATTATAAGACAGCTTAAATTACCTGAGGTCCATTTTTGGCGCCACACCCCGTTACAGCTGGCTGTGTAGGTTTCGTCGACTGAGTCGGGAACGATGTTTGCCAAGTCTGGAACGAACATGTTTTTTTACAATGCAATTTTGACTTGCTAAGGCAACTCGTATGCCATGAATAAAGTTATTTTCGTAAGTTCAGGTTGATTCTGTCATGATTCTGTCCGACGAACGACGTGGCGAGCGAAGGTCCGCCTGCGACGCACCAGGTTGCAGTTCTGATTCCCGCCTCAGGACAAAATGATTGTACGATCTGCAAATATTTGTTCTAGGTGTTCTGGGTATTTCAATGTATAATAAAAAATATTCTATGAAATGTATAACAGTCATATAGTACCCATAACATGACTGTATTTAATTTTAATATAAGTTTTTGATTTTATGAGAAGTAAATAACATACAACCGAACAGCTCTGCTTAGATTGGAGCTAGATGAAGCGGAGTGGATTTTCCACCGTTTGAAAAACAATATTGGTCTATCAAAATCTCTTTCAAGTCTTGTAATAAGCAAAGATTTTAAATCTTTGGTAATAAGTGTATTTCTAAAATAGGGAATATGACTCACCTGTTTAGTGGTAGGTTTGCTAGTGCTAGGCGGTCTGGTGGCCCAAGTTGTTTGAGAAGGAGGCTTCTGGACTGGAGTTGGTTTAGTTGTCACACCTGAAAAAAAGTTAGGGATCCGCATGAAAAATTAAATTTTTGATAAATACGCGTGCGAAGCCGAAACGGACCGCTAGTAGATAATAACTTCATTGCATCATAACAATTAAACAAGAACAAAATACTATGTGTATAAAGTGTCAATTATCGGCCTCAGAGTATTGACTCTCAGAGCATGAGATCCTTAGTTCCTAGTTCTTACCCATTGGCGGTGGATGCGTTGGTGCGGAGTGATCTGGGGGATGAGTCGGTAGCGGTGGAATGGTCGGGGGCCATTGAGCTGGAATCTGCCGGAAGTTCGTACCCTGGCTTGCCCAGGTCGGAGATAGAGCAGATATCCCGAATCGAGCTGGGAAACTAAACAAAAAGATAGCGAAACTTTAAGACTATAAAGTAAAGAATATTTATTGCAATTGTACATGTAAAGAGATGGTGTCAATGTAATTGACCCATAGAGGGCTTGCAATTATATGTCTAATCATAATCACACTCGTTATACATAGTTAAATAAAAGAACCGTGTAAGAATTGCACATAGGCAAAAAAATACGTATAAATAAAACAAACTGTTACAGTCCCGTGGCATACACGGCGCGGCTGGGTCCGGGCGGTTCGGTGTGTAGGTATTCAATAAAAACTTTATAAATCACTTTTACTAAAAAAGCACATACCCGTAGCCATTTATGGTGTAGGGCGGGATTACTGGCAACACTGGCGGCAAGATTCCTATTCTCTGCACATCTGGCTCTTGTTGTGGGGGTGTGCTCACTGGTTTTGTACAGCAGACTCCGAACACCTTTTGCAAAAGAACTTTTTGAAAATATATAATAATTTGCTGTGTTTAATAATAATAATATTCTTTTATTCGAGGCACATAATACAAAATTAAGGACCCATATCATAGATAATTAATGAAAAAAAATACACAAAAAATTAAATAGAAACAGAATATTTTAAATGCAGACTGTAAATTGTACCCTGAGCAATGCTACAGGGCCTTTAAGCACTAATTCATATACCAGCGATGACCCCTTCTAGTATATCTGGTATTTCGTACCTCCATATTGTCCCCGTTGATGTAACTGCAGGTATCATAGTGTCCCATGACCCATCCATCCCAGCCGGACATGTCGGCTACTTTGATAAGAGGATAGCATTCACGAAATTTCATGCAATACCCTTTCTTGCCAATAGTAGATTCGCACTCGGTGCCGAAAGACCCCTCGTCGCTTTGCTGTAAAAATTAATTTTACTGTACATATTTCTAGTTTGGAATAACATCATCACATCACCAGCCTATAATAGTCCACTGCTGGACATAGGCCTCCCCTAATGAGCGCCATAGATGGCATCATTATTTGGGGGTTATTGCCCATAATCCCCACGCTGGGCATGCGGGTTGGGATCGCAGTTTGGTGTAGTTGTTCTGCAGAAGGCGCTGCTGCCCGCCCCCCGCTGTGTTTCCCTTAGTCGCCTCTTACGACACCCACGGGAAGAGTTGGGGTGGTGAAATTCTATGCCGACTCCACACGGCAGTTTGGAATAACTTCAGAAAATTATATTATATTAAGGAAGTAATTATATGGATGTAATATGGATGTAATAAAATAACTATTGTAATTCGATGACGAACTCAGTAGGGTTTCGTAAAACTGTCGCTGACACTAGCATCGTAGACGGGACGATAAAATTATTTAATAGTAGTTGAAATAACCTCAAAGCGTTTTAATAGTAACAACAGAATCTAGTAGTCTATGTTTATAAATATTAAAATGCAATAAATTTAAGAGAGGTAGAGCTAGTAGGAGCTAGTCATCTTAAGCCTGAAGTAAACAAACCGCATAATATTTATTCGATTTTTGCAGGACAAGATGTTCTTTAATCGTATGAAGATCTCATAAAGTTAGCATAGTAGCTTCTTGAAAAAAGTTAACCCTAAAAAAGTAAGCCCTTAAACCGGTTGAAGCTTTGTACGTCCAACTAAAAAATGTCGTGCGAACATCACAACCTGTTTCCAATACCTATGAGCAAAAAGAGATGGAATCCTTAGATATTCATCATCCCTGTAGCTAGAGCAGTGGATTTTACTATAAGTACTTAATAATTTATATGTTATTCATATATTTTTTTCTTGTATTGTGTGTGAATGGTGTAGACTGGTTGTACTTTGCCCAGGAAAAAGACAGCTAAATGATAGTGCGTGTAAATTGACGCGTTGTAAATAGCTGCATGGGTTGAATAGCTACCATTCTGGTTTGAAACAGCAGCAGCTGTTTTCCATCTCGTGTAGAGTTGACAGCGTCTCGCTTTTGGCGTCCGACGTGGGCTGAAATATAAATGAATCTAATAATTATTGCATAGATACTTTATTACAAACAAACGTTTGCTACAACAAACGTGTCTGCTCACAGTTTAAGCTTCACTTCGCATAATTGTTTGGTTCTCTGTTATTTATGATGCAAAATTATACTAGTTTCAACCTGATCTTTAAAATCTGATGTTGCAAGGGTTATACCTTTTCAGTCAGGTTTAAGAATCTGCTGGGTTCACTTGTGGTTTAGTAAATGTCGTTTTTAGTAAGTTGCTAAAATGTTGAGAATGGACTGATTTTACTTTAGTGGTGTAAAATATCCGGATGACACTCAAACATTAAATTGCATATCCCATCATTGCTGTCTCAATGAGGTATATCCGAACAAAATTGTATTCTGATAAAAGCTCCACATATTTTTAATATTAATGTCTAGTAAGAACAAAGTCGTGAATGGAATAATTAAAACGCACCAGTTAATTTTTTTCATTGATCGATAATCTTATGAATTTTTTCTGTTCATCATTATTATCCTGTCATTTAGCATCAACTTATAACGGTCTCTGATCAATCATGTAAAGGCAAGCACCGTAATCATTTAATTTATGATTCTGCGTATCACTATCAGATCTGATACAGTTTTCGAAAACCAGTTTTTGCTTACGTTTTTATGTCGAACCTGTCAATACTTTTGAGGTCTTATTTCTCTTGCTTTAGATGCCTTAGCCTGTAAATACATAACCTGTATGCAGCGAGTTTTTGCTCGCTGGGTTATCGCGTTTGATTCAAGTCGATCAGAAATAATCCTAAAGATAATTTAAAATAATTATTATTCAAAGGACGACACAGAACAGACATTCCTTCGTAAAGTGAATGCGCCGTAAACATGTAAGTTATTTATTTTGGTTTGGTACATAACGGTTTCCGACAGGCATGTATGGAAACGAATACAATTGACCCCACTTATACCTTCATATCAACAAACTCCTATAATATAATAATCATTATATATTATTCCAAAAACCTTATGAAACTATTGATATTAATATGAGTACTAAGTAGTTTCGGTTTTTCAATTAAAGATTTAGTAACCCAAATAAAACTTACCTACATCATAAAGCATGTGTTATTTTTCTGTGACATAGGCCCGTTAAATAAACAAAAATGTCACTGTAAACAGACGGCCTTGGCTAGAAGTTGATGCGAAATTCCTACACGCAAACTTGGAACCTAAATGATTAAACTTGATTTCCAGAGACACTGATGAAAAAATACAGCCTTTAAAGGTTCCTAGATCCAAAATAAATAAAAGTAAACATTGGATTATGTACGAAGGGAATTCAGCTCTATGTTTAAAACGATAAAGCAAGTTTTCCTTTAGAATGTAGATATGTAATGCAAGCAGAGTGCTGCGGCATGCCAGCAAGTGCGACGCCTTGAACTTGATACAAATAACAAGCAATACAATTTCCTGCTATTTAATTATTTTTGACGGGACCTCATGCAATTAAGACGCAATAAATCCTAACGTTTTCCTTCTATTTTAAAGCCTGACAAGCGTTATTTGTTCTTTCCTGGTTCAGATCTAAAGCAGGGAAATGTCAGGGGCATCCCTGTCAATACTAATCCAATTATTGTCCTCGATGGCCACAAAAAACTAAGTGGTACTGAGTGCTTGCCGAACTTTAGGAAGACAATGGTTGTGATTCAGTTTTTGATTGATGTTGTCGACCGCGCGGATATGTGGGCGGCTTTAGATTTGCATTGAATTGATCCCTAATTTATTTTCCCAGTAATGTCTCACACGTGTTCAATTATTTTTTATAATTTTATTAGACTGACACTCTGAGCTGAGCTGACCAAGCATAACATTTTAAGTACTCTTACGAAGTTCCTTCCACATGCAAAACTGAACATTTCATTCGCAAAAACTAGTTTATTTGATAAATGGTAAAAGGTTTTAGTATAACCAATTAAATTAATAGCTTCAAATGTATCAATACTTATTTATGATCCTGGTTTTCGCCGTGGCCGGACATCTTAGTTGCAAATTTTAACTTTCTCTAGCCTCAAAACCTCATAGTCACATGTGCGTGCTTTGTTTGGAGTGGTCCGTATAACAACATACGTTTTCTTTAATGAAAAATTTAAATTAAAGTTGCATTTCCAATTGCGAAGATTTATAAAAAAAATCCTTGACGCTATTTTAGATAGAATGTTAAATAAATTTACCTAACTAAAACAGTAAGAGAGAGTTATAAGGAATTAGATATGTGTATTTTAATTTTTTTACTCAGTTATAAAGTTGAGCGGATTTTTTTTATAACAATAAACAAGAACCAGATCTTTCTAATTATTTATACATAAATATAACTTACCGGTTACTATGACTGCGTCTTCGGTATAAAAGGCGCCATCTCTTGAAGAAAATCCAGTTTCAAAACTATCGTCTGAAACACTGCCGTATCCCGAAGCAAACAGCGCTAACCATAGAAGGCATATATTCGTCCATTTATTCATTTTATAGGATTTTTAATACATCTAAGGACTCGCGAATGAAACGGGTGCCGTTGAAAGTTTCGCGCGGCGCGTGAATGTGTAGCCCGCAAGGAGTTACTTTGCAAAATGCTCCAAACTTTTGGCTCCGCGCCTTTATAATATTTTACTCGACGCTCCACATTATGTTTAAAGATAACAGAGCTTTTATCTCCATTTGTAAGCTGACATTAGGAGAGTTAAAGCTTTAAAAAATATGACAGGCGATCTGCGTTTGCGCATAAAGACAAATCGATTAGACATTTAGCCATTTTCACACGACATTATAACAAAGGTAGGTAGAATCGGGAGATCAATGAACCTCAAACAACCTTAAATTGAGGTCGCAATGCTGATGGTAAGCACCAATAACATGCAGTTATGGAGGTTCATTTATGATTTTCGATTGAGGACTACCGTTTCTTGCATGATTGGGAACATTTGGCTGAATTTATGCCGTGCAATAATTGCTTAAATTGCGTTTAAGACATCGGTTTTCACTCTGCTTCATCGGGCCTTGGTCTTGATTCTGTGATATTTATTGTGTAAAAAATATTATAATTTCACCAAAAAATTATCGGCGCTTAAAATACCGTCCTTCGGAGTATACAACTTGCAATAATATCTCTTTGTCAAATTTCATCAAGAACAGGCATTTTAGTCGCAAGGTAACAGATATAAATACTTGCCTTATTTTATTATATTATATTAGTGTCATAGGTTAATTTTTATTTTCTATGTTTATATTTCTAAGCTTTTCTACATTAGTATTATTACAATACCTGTCATATTTTTTCTTCGTTCGTGGTTCCAACTCTATACAAAATCACCACTCTTTCGAAATCTAGAGCAAAATATTGAGTTTTTTCCTCCTATCGTGATGGATTAGTGTTCAGATATTATCAAGCCATGCGTATTATTCTCTGGCTAATGCAAAAAGCGCAAGGGTGTCAATGATCTTTTTAAAATAAAATGAAAGGATTCTCCGATCAGCGTATTTAATAGCCAAGCCATTAACTCACTCAGATCATAAAGCTCTGTCGGAATTAAAATAAATAAAGATTTAATAACTTGTAGAGTAGCAAAGAAGACCAATATTTATAAATGGTAATTAAAAATTAAACTCGTAAACGTAGGTACTTTAATTATAACGAGTTAATGCATCGTAAAGCTTTATGTTCTTACTTACAAGTATTTCTTTTATTATGTCTTGCCTGACTTTCACTCCTATAAACATATTTACGATGGATAACCTACTTAAACCTAGAGTTAATACAAAGCTCTATATGCTTGCTCGCGAATGATTTTATTTTCTTTTATATTATGGGCTGAATTTCACCAATAAATAATTAAATAATCCTGGAAAATCCACACAACATCATCTAACACCAAGTAAAGTAGAGCTTGTTTTATGGGTACTAGATGACTATATGGATATACATAATACATTATATTAAATAGATAGATATTTTTTATTTCGTATAGAAAAAGACCGAACACCCTGAACAAATATCTGCAATTCGTACAAATATTTGTCCTGAGAATCGAACACGCAACCAACTGCGTCGCAGGCGGACTTTCGCCCGCCACGCCACAAAGGTAGAATCAGAATCAGATCAAATTTTTTATTGTTAACTGTTGTACAGAAAAGATCTTAGGTTTGAGGTGTACAGTTTCAACAGAATATCTTTAGCAGACATACTATAATTCAGTTTCAAATACTCGTAATTATGATCTATATAGATATCTAGCTAGGTATATTGGGTATGCTTTAAGGTTTAGGCATTAGCTTATTCATTCCAAAAACTTAAAAATAAGAACAATTTACATAGTACATAAAATCAAGGTGCCAAAGGTGGACAAAAATTTCTTTCAGCGAATAGAAAGCATTACATTCAAGACCTACTAACTAACGTATTGGCGATGGGTTGTGCTTGAAATTAGAGTCTAAATATCGTAAAGCCTCTTGCTCATTAATAGCACTTTTTATGCTATCTTGGCTGTATTGCCTGAATACAAGCGCGTATTTGTAATGAGTATCTTTAACCTAGAGTCGTACTACATCGTACGTTAGTTTTCTCGCCCTATTTTGTTTTTGCACTAGTTAAAAGTGACTAGTCAACATTTATTCTTAATGATAGTCAATTTCTGATTAATTACATTAAACGTAAGTCGTGATTAGGCTGTAGGTTAAGTTTTGTATTATTTAAAAGTTGTGGAATTTTATATTATTTCATAAATAAAAAAAATAGCTTATAAGCTGGCAAATTATTTCTTCCATGCAGTTTTGGAATGACTTAACTGACTTAATTTCACTAATAGGTACCAACTTATTTACGGTGCGTTACTTGGACCTACAATAATAAATAATAGGTCTCTATTTATTCACAAGCCATGATCGCAATTTAGAAGATTAGATTTGAACGGGACGATATTTATCAGACACAGTATACATATACATCCATATGTATACTGTGATATTAGCGTCATTAATCTCTGGCATGTGTGTTACCGTTATGTCAATGTCGATGATCAGTAGATATAATGTTGGTAAAAAAAACCGGCTAAGTACGAGTCGGATTCGCACATGAATTTCGTACAAGATTCAGATTTATCAACTTTTTTTCTTTAATTACAAAATAAGCACTTGAACAAGTCAAATTTCAGTGTATTATTATAAAAAAGAAATAATTTGTTTTTGATTTCTCTTCACTTAAATTTTTTGTCCACTGGTGGAAGAAGTGAATAAGAAACAATTAGTACATTTATATACAACTTATGTGTCTAATACAGTGTTTGTTTTGACTTTCAAAATCATAGTTTAATGTGATTTAGATATTATGGCAAAGAACGCTGATATTCGCGATTAGGGTACCGGAGACCCTTACATTTTAATTTAGTTCAATACATGTTGCTAAATTGGAAATAAAAGTACAAACTCTGTGAATTTTTTTTATAAAGTGTAATTCAACTGTTCTATTGCACTTTCGTGTCCAAGAGTTCCTTTAGAGATTAAGGTCTAAAGGAAATAAAGCAATTTGATTTTGATTTTGATTTCATGGCCAATGACGCGCATGTCTTCCGTGCATTTTCAGCAGGCGTGGGCGCCTCTAGTGAATGCGTTAGATAAGATTTTTATGACATTATAATGTAATTATACATTAAAATTCAGCTCCCACAGATAGACTGACAGCAGAGGCTTACCTATTAATAGAAGCCTGTTTGCACCCATTAGGCAAGGAACCCTAAAGAATAGCAGAACCAAGGCAGAACCTACCTACAGTGTTGCGTATTTATCTGTATGGCTGTCAGCGGCCGGCGGCGCTTGAATTTTATGAGAATTGACAAAAATATTTTAAGGCAAAAACAATGTTTTTTATGAGCATCAAAGTTTAGGATTATTATAAGTTTTGGGATGCGAAACATTTGACTGACCCTAAAAATGGCAGTTTATACTAAACCTTAATTTTTGTAGAGATACCTTACTACTACTGCTGAAGCAGCCGTTTCATTCAATTAAAATTAGTCTAAATGTTCCTTAATAAATACTTTGGACAATTATATAATAATGTTTATTTCATTGCGAAAGAGTATTATTTTAGATTAAAACAATATTTATAAATAACGTCCAGTGAAATTGCGCGCGGTGCGGCTATTTCGCAATTTTCAATGATCGCTCGTTCTTGTCTCGCGAAACTGATCCCACTTCTCTTTACGATTGACCTAACGGCTTTAGTACAAACCAGCTGAACAGATAACAGATAAGATGGTTGTACTGTGGTAATGTGTATTGAGTGACACATGGGTAAGGTACCCAAATATCCATAGTTTTATTGTCTCGGCAAATAGGTATGTGGAGTAGTTCCGTTACGTGCGAAAACTTACTAAAAAGTCAGTCCCTTGAAATAATTGACTTAGTTTGAAGATTTCAGATTTCAAATACCTACTTGTTTTACAAAGTAAGAACTTAAAAAAACTTACGTTATAATAAATATTTTATACCCGATCTGAACACATAATTATTAGTAGTATTTTAACGGGTATATTTTATCGAGTTTATTTACCTATTTTTCCCGACGTTTCAACAGGTTTACTTACACACTGTCGTAGTCAGTGTGTAAACCTATAAATACCCGTTAAAATAGTAAGTACTAATAATTTACGTAATAATGTTGATGTAAAATTATTATAAAATAAGAAAGAAATAAGATCTATTTAATTTTCTCTTCACCTAAATTTTATTTAAATAACAAGGTGCGATTGATGTGGTATTTCCTTTAAATCTTACAGGTCTCCTGGACACGTCAATAAAACTAGGAAATAAAGCGATCACTGAGTACTTTTATTCCAATTAATCTTTTAAGAAGCCGTTCGTAACTAGTTAACGTCTGCGGCTTCATATTCTTTCAACCTTAGCCGTTCAGTAGTTTTAGTATCAGACTCTTCATTGAAGAGTATTAATGTGAAAAGGGGCCGCGTGAATGCCACAGGTCTTTGATCAAGTTTTATTTGTGTTACCGGTTTTTCTGATCTGACATGGGAATATCAGAAAGGTACAAAAACTGCAACATTATTGCAGACGAGCTGCATCTTTAAATAAATAAATAACTAATAAACGTTTATTTCAAAAGGTCTTGGTAGTAACAGTAGGCACAGTGTATAAAACCTAAGTTGTTTCTTAAGACCTAAGTAGTTTCAAAACCTCCCTCTAAGTTCGAAACTTGTAATTAGACGCGAGGGATTTCGACCTCGGCAATAGTTAACTTTTCTTAAACAGTATACAGTGCATATTTTAAAGTTAAATATTTTTAGACAAAATATAACGTATAACGTAATCAAACATACTGAATCTATATCTAATTCTATACTAATATTATAAAGAGGAAAGATTTGATTGTTTGTTTGTTTGTATGTTTGTTTGTTTGTTTGTTTGTTTGAATTGAATAGGCTCCGAAACTACTGGACCAATTTCAAAAATTCTTCCACCATAAGAATCCTAAAATTTCCGTGATGAACATAGGCTATAAAATATTTTCAAAAAAGTTAGAGATCCGTATAAAAACTTCAATAATAAAACCATAGCGATATACATCAACTTCTTTTTTTCTTTTTTTGCGCTGCTCGCTTTTGCTGAGTTTTGCTGTGACTCAACTTCAACTTCTTTTTTTATGGCACCGCTTTTGCTACGACGACTTCACCGCCAGTGTCAGTTATGGATTGTCATAGAGATCACAATTCGTTACTGGGGTGCGAGAGGAAACTCAATGTCAAAAAATATAAAAACTTCAAGATTGGAACCATGCGATGTAGGCTGATGTAGGCGCAAGGAACTTATACCCAACCTGGAATGTGCATTGTCAATTTGACACCAATATAAAATAAACCTTATGTGTATGACCCTAAGTCTATTACAGACAATCACTTGGTCAGAGAGAAATCCGGTCCGAGGGAGAAAGCGCTTCGAGAGCCCTGTGTCCCTTTCTAAAGTGTTGCCAGGCGGATTATTCCCGAATTTAGTAGAAGTGGTAGGAAAAAAAAATTTACATGTCTTACTAAAAAGCATTAATTTTCGTTCTTTATATTTTCTAATATTTTCCAAGTATCCGTTAGAATGATAACATTTTTTCTAGCAATAATTTGGACACTATATTGAAATGTCAATAAAAAAAGAAAAGATTATATGGATTCTATGAAGAATATAATTTAAGTTAGACTGGCAGCCCGTCAGCCATATTCATTTGTTGTGAATTGGTTGTGATTGGTGATCCTGATCCTGAAAGGGACAGAAGGCTCTCGCGAAGCTATCTCGCTCGGACCGCGTATCGGCAGCTTGTGCACATTCCAGATTGGGTATAAGTTCCTTGTGTAGGCGATATAGCGGTGCGAGAGAAAAGTCAATGCCAAAAAATTAAGTTCTCCCTGTTTTTCTTTATTTATGTAAAGGAGGTAAAGGTACAATATAAGTAAAGGAGGTAAAGGTACAATTTTAAAAAGGAAAGGTTTTATTGTTTGTTTGTGGTCTGAATTAAATAGGATCTGAAACTGCTAGACCTTTTTGGAAAAAAAATCATCATTAGAATGATAATCATAGGCTATACAATATTTTTAAAGTTAGTGATCCCTATGAAAACTTCAATAATAAACTACCTTATCTAACGTGTGTACCTATGTAAGAACTTAAAATTCTTTAAAATACCCGTGCGAAGCCGGGGCGGGCTGCTAGTCAAAAATAAAGAGAAAAAAAGAAATTTCGGAAAGGGCACGATAAGATCCATAACTTTTGACAGGACCTGTCGAACGAGTTTTGAAAATGATCATGGTTTTAGAGTGCACTGCGCTTGTGTGCACCTACTACATAGTAAGTTGGTTTATAAAATACAGGTATTCGTTGTTTTATATCTATAATTTTTTTGGTTTAATCCAATATTTAAATTGTACCTACTTCGATCGATATATTACTAGAATGACAAAAAAAATTACCCCATTATAGTAAATCTGATTGAGACATGCCTCATACACACACGCCTAATTTTATCTTAGATTAGTTCAGTAGTTTTTGATATTAATACCTATAAAAAAATATAATTCTCATTTTTTTCGTCTTATAATAAAATAGATACAAATGAAATTACCGTTTTTTCATTCGGTTTCTTTCTGTACTTTTAAGTCAACAGTCTGATACAAAACTAATTTATATTCTGAAATATTGTAATATTATTGCGAATATTAAAAATTCATTAAATACAATTTTTGGGGAGTTTCCTACAACATAAATTAAAAAAACAGATCATTTCATAGAAGGTACCTACGATGGTCGACGACATCCGCAAGACTTGAATAGACAAAACGCAGGATCAACTAGCTCGGAGAACTTCTAAAGAGGAGGCCACAGTAGTGGTTTCCATACGTGACAATTAGGATTTGTTTTGTATAAATAAATAAAGCTGGACAATTAATAAAATAAAAAATAAATAAAATAGGTTATTTCTTTAACTAAATCTATAGAAATCTTTAAATTGCTTTGGAAATCCCCTTTTAAAATGGAGATACTTGTGTTAGGGGATTTCGCTCTTGTCTTATGGAAAATCACACTTATAGACTAAGTAGATTCAATAAAATATTGATTTTTTTATATTGTATAAATTTAAGATCTGGAAACGTTAATTTATGTTACAAATGTTGATTAATTTTCACGTGTAAAATCTGTGTTGTGTGTGGAGGTAATGTTATTTGTGTGCGCTATCACGAAACTATCTCCAGTAGGTTCTCCGTGTCCTGGTATGTAAGGGTCAGTAGCCAGTCTGTTATTAGTTTTTTAGAAACATTTTGTAGGTGGGTAGATATACAATTCAACATTATCTTGCCCCAAGCTAAGCAGAGCTTGTGTTTATGGGTACTAGAAAATTATGTACAAATGTAATGATATACGAGTTCATAAATAGATATTTTTATCATACATAGAAAACGACCAGAACACCCTGAACTAATATTTGCTGATCTTAGAATTTGTCTTAGTCTTGGCTGGAATGTAATCCGCAAACTCCTGCGTCGCAGTTGCCTTCACCCACCGCACCACAGAACTCGTCAAATGTAACTGTCTATGCCTATGCCTGAATAAATATATCATAGTATTACTCTAGTACCTTATAAGACTAAGAAGTTATATAAATATGACGTTAACTGCTAAAATACTTAGATGATTATCACTTTTCTTAATGTCTCTATTAAGGGGAAGACACTTTGTTCATCTGTTCTGTAAATAGCACTCACTATTTCGCAGTCACTGACGATTCGGATGAGACACGATATAGACACTTAAAGTTTTTCATAGCAATCGTTCTTATCACCTATATGACCTTTTTGTTTTGCTACAAGCTGACATGTAGGCTAAGATTCCAAAATTGCTGTAAGAAACTTTGCAGGCGCGCAGCTTTTGGGTTTTTCTCTATTTATTCAGTTTATTGAGTTTTGTCTTTGTTATCTAAAATGCCTTCCTCTTCTTAATGTCTCTATTTAAGGCGAAGACACTGTTCATTTGTTCTGTAAATAGCACTCACTACTTCGCAGTCACTGACGATTAAGATACCTTAAGTTTTTCACATATAGACACCTTAAGTTTTTCATAGCAATCGTTCTTATCACATATCACGATCTTATTTTGCTACAAGCTGACATGAAGGCTGACACTCTTTAAAAATTGCTGTCAGAATCTTTGCAGGCGCTCAGCAACTCGATATTCTTTAATTATTTAGATAAGTAAGTGCTAAGAGAATAAAACCACTACGTTCTAGTTAAGTGAGGTCTTTGTTATTTCTATTGCCTTCATCGAAGCACGGAGGGTTCTTTTTTCAACCCCCAGATTTCAAGATTCAAGTACCTAGGTCAATAAGGCGCAGAAGCTGTACCTTTGCTATACCTACCTCAGATTATTTATAAGACTTATAATAAATAAACCAACGTGCTGTCTATAGTTCCTTAGCCACGCCATTATAATTAAAATTACCTGAATTTGAGGCTTTTTCAGACTTTTTGAGACTCCACATATCTATAAAAAAAACTTAACACGCATTTTTCTGGTATTTCCCACAGACAATTGACTTGGTGTACTAGTACCCACGTTATAATATACATAGTTTTTGCTTACCTACTTATTTGTTTTTACATGTAGGTATGTGAATTTTATATTATAATTTGTTTTTTGCTACCTCTTAAATTTTAATTCCCTTTAACTAGGTGCATATATATTTTAGGTATTGTTTGTGCACCTAATATCAATATTATGCACACAAATTCTATACTGTAACTAATTCTAGCACTACTAAGTTTATAAAAATATTATTTTATTTGTTCTGTTGGCATTGTCATAAAGTAAATATATAAAAAATATTATAGAGACTAACTAATAGGTGCCACATTGTCTATAGACAAATATAATTTTTTACCGACACAAATAAACGTACAGAGTCTCTCTTGAATTTCAATACGAAGTATTGAAATTCAAGAAAATCGTCATAAAGTTCAAAAATTTCATGTTTCCTATTTTTGTTTTAAGGAGAGATCAGCAGTTTTTTTTCTTTATGTAATTTTGTGTAAATAAAATGTATGGTGACTCATATTTTTTTAACTTTAATTTAAGGAGTATTAAATTGTCTATTAAATACAATTTATTGCATTAACCTAGCATTCTTACTTTCCGAGATTTTTTGGATTCTTTGAGTGACCCGGATTCATTGCTCTCGAGTGTATTTCACTATACACCCAAAACACCTGCTGCCACTGAGATCTTCGTTCGATTATTATTATGTTTCACGTAACAAGCAGCTTTTTAACAATGTAATCCTCACTTCCATCAAGTAGCATCATATCAACACGAACCGCTCTCCGTATTTTCGTACATGCAGTGAAAGTGGCACATCTTGAAAGACTGACATTATTACTGTAGAAACAATATTAATGTAGGCGTGTTAATAAATTTTTTATATTATACTTATATTTTTTTTTTTGTAAACTGACATTAATATTGAATATATATCATAATCATAACTGTAAAAATAGAAGTTTTTAAATAAATACAAATATGAACAAATTTTCTCCCAATCCTGCTAGATTATATAAAATCTATTTCTTGAACATAGAACCTTATCCTCTTTTCGAGAAGAAAAGAGGATAAGGTTCTATGTTCAAGATAGAATAAAACGGCGAACATAGAACTAGACGTGTGCGCCGCGCCGACCCGCCGCCGCCGCCGGCAAATTTTTCACGCCGCCGCCGCCGATCAGCCAATCGGCGTGAATTCGGCGTGACACGTTACCTTTTAGACGCTTTGAAGACCCCGTCATTTTTTGATTATTATTACCAGGGATCAGAATAGGTAAAGTTTATAAGTACCAAATGACGTCATATACGCTAGTACGATAGCTTAGGTTTAGGTAGAAGTACTCCTATTTCCGCAGGACTCAGTTTTGGTCCATTATGCGTGGTGTGAGTGCTAGCAGAGCCAGCCTAACTTCGTCTTCAAGCGCAGAATCTTCCTGGGATCTTCACAGGCTTCGCGGAGTGACCTCGGCAAGTTCAGCATTTCTGTTCGTGTTGCTGCTACTCCCTCGCATTCCTGGACAACGTGGGCAGCTGATTCGTCGCCACTGAGGCATCCTCTGGAGAGAGGACTGTCTGTCGCTCCGACGGTGAATAGGTGTTTGTTCAGTAAGCAATTCCCTGTTAGTGTTCCTACTAGAATACGCAGGTTGATTTAGGTTCAATAAACGTATAGTTAGATTCTTTGATATTGATGTCAGCGCCTCTCTAGTTTGACTTGCGTGGGCGTGTCCATCGTTCATTATGCATCATTCTAGTTTTGAGCCTAATCCATGTTTGGAGTAATGAAAATGGCAAGGGGAGGAAAGGCATTGGACCTTCTGCGGTAGTTTCCGATCCTCGCCGTGCAAGTTCATCAGCGGCGTCATTTCCTAGCGATCCGCTATGTCCTTTTATCCATTGAAGGGTAATCTTGTTGTTTGTTTATTTCTTATACCAGATGGCATTCGTACACTAACTTGGAGTTGCAGCTACTCCCCTCCAAGGCTTTGAGTATGGCAGCACTATCGGAGAGAATGCGAACACATTGGTCATATTCCTCTCTTTTATACAGCTGTGGCCGCCTGAGTTATTGCTACACATTCGCATTGAAATATAGAGCTGTGCCTTCCTAGTGTTACTGATATGTTAATGTTTAGGTCCAATGAGTGGACCCCGGCGCCTGTGCCTGTGTCCGTTTTAGAGCCATCTCTATAGATCTGACTGACTTTGTGTACCAGCGTATAGATCTGACTGACTTTGTGTACCAGATTCATCTTTCTGATGCTCGTATAGTTGTATTTGGTAGTGCTTGTTTAGCATTGGTTTGCTGGGTATTCTATCACATGGGGCAGCTATGAGGGGTTAATAATTTATAGCCCTGTCCATGATCTGGGCGTGTGGACTGCTTGTGATTGCCCAGAGACCTATGTTTTGTAGTGTTAGGGCTGACATTGTAGCCTCTTGTTGTATGTAAAGATCTAATGGTGCGAGGTCTAGAATGATATCTAGGGCAGCGCCGGGAATGGTTCTCATGCAGCCTGTTATGGCTGAGCAGTCCATTCTTTGGAACCTCTGTAGTCTCGTTATCACGGCGCTAACTCCGTTCTTGTCCACCAGACTATCGCTCCGTAGGTTAATGTTGGTCTAATTATAGCAGTGTAGAGCCACATGGTTATTTTTGGTGAGATCCCCGAGGTTTTGCCAAGCATTCTGCTAATGCAGCAGAATGCTGGTAGAGGGTTGACGTCGCACGTTGAAGTTTGTTGTCAAGATGTTTGTTCCACAGCAGTTTGCTATCTAGTATGACTCCTAGGTACTTGACTTCTGTTTTTAGCTTGATCTCTGTGTTGAATAATTTAGGGAGTTTAATGTTTCCCAGATGTCGCTTGTTTGTGAACATTATTAGTTCCGTTTTGGTTGGATTAACTGAGAGTTCATGGTCGGTACACCATGCTTAGATGGTTTTGAAGGCAAGTTTCATCAGTTCGCGTAGTGTGTTTTCGAAACAGCCGATCGCCAAGATCGCGAGTTCATCCGCATATCCTACTGTGATGTTTTCGAAACAGCCTGTCGCCAAGATCGCACGGTCATCCGCATATCCTATTGTGACCAGTCCGCGTCCGTTGAGGTCGTGGATTAGCTCTTCAACAACTATGTTTCATAAAAGGGGCGGTAAGACGCCGCCTTGGGGGCAACCCCTGACAACTATACCTCTGGTGGTTTTATTGATTGTCACTTGTATCGAACTCTGTTTTTGAGCATGTTGTTTATCCACTGAGCCAAAGTTGGCGCGACACCATAATCTGGTGAGGGCTCTATGTATGTACCTATCCAAAATATGTTCCTTATTTTACATAGGTACCTAATTAAAGTTTGGGGGCCTGAACCTACTGGAGGAACGCTAGATGTTTTAAACTACCTAATTTATGTTTAACATAAGAAAGCATAATAAATTATAAATTATAACAGTATGCAAGCGTTTTTAAATTAATAATAACAGATTCTAAACAAATACTATCACGCCGATTTCACGCCGAAATCACGCCGCCGCCGCCGATTTCAGACCGGCGTCCGCCGCCGACTATTTCAACGTCGGCGCACATGTCTACATAGAACCTTATCCTCTTTTCGAGAAGAAAAGAGGATAAGGTTCTATGTTCGCCTGTATGAATGATTTTTTTTCGCTACCTATTCACTATTGCATAGAAAATTATCCCGATGAATTATCCCGACATCAGTATTTATCCGGCAAAACTTACTAACAGTGAAAAATTGAGGGATTCTGTGTCGGTTTTTAGTTTTCTTAAAATAGTTATCTATAGTATTTACGTTTAATTTTCTATTTACTTCACTTGCTCAAAAATGTCAGTAAAGCGCAGCTTAGCGAGCGTCAAATTCGAGTTCATGCCAGGGCTAAAAAGTATTTTTTCTTTTTAATTTTTGTCGAAAGTACAAGGCAATCGTCCTTACATAACGACTTGACTTTTTGCTGTTCCATCAACAAAGAAAATACATTTTATTCGAATTGATTGTTGGAACTTTTAAGAAGGATTCTACTTGGATTCTACTTCCGTGGTACTATGCGTAATATTATGGCTTGGTTTAGTTCCTAGTAAAATAATCTACTACTTATTGTTAGTAATTCACTTTTGCCCACGACTTCACACGCTTTGTTTCGGGATAAAAGTAGACAGACAGAGATAGAATCACTTTCAGTTTTATGATATTTGTATTGATATTATATTAAAAAAATTACCTTTAAAATAGTCTCGTATTGTAAAAAGTTAAGATAATAATATGTGTTTATAGTGCCATATTTATAAAAAAAATATGCTCTGACTAAGTAGATATCGATTCTTGAAGCTGTTTTACTTATTATTTATTTTATTCTGCTATTTTTATTGGCACAACAACGACGGGCAAGGACTAACTTCCTAAACGAATAAATTTATTCCAAAATTAATTCATTGTTGACACCTCTACTGCATTATCTTAGTATGTATACTTTATATATAATGTATATTCCGAGAACCAGTAGTGTGACATTGGGCAGGCTTTATGCAATCAATGCTTAAGTATGGCGAAGTTGTACCAAACGATGCCGTAAGCTAGGCGCTGCCACTCGCGTCTGTCATAATTAATCGTTTAAAAATTTGTAAATCGTTGCTATACAAATTGCAATAAATTTACCCCTAATCATGTTTCGGCTAGTGAGTAGAGTTACACTTTTGATGACTGTGATAACTTGGTGTTATGGAGCTATTGATATCAGTGAGTCTGTTTATTTTTATTTCGCGGTTATTTCTGATCCTGAACTAGACACTATACGCCGCAAATACTGAAATATGCCAGCAATAAAATACAAAATGTATTTATATCTAATAAAAATGTACATTATATATTTTATGTATTATATTTAGGAGCTTTAAACTTATGACTATTTTCTTAATTTAGCATGATATTTATTTGAATTTTACTTCTAATATTTCATTCAGTAGGTATACATGGTATAGTTGTCCCGTAACACATACAAGTAAAAAACAAGTACGACAAGTGCGAGTGTAACTCGCGCGCCGAGGGTTTTGAACTTTTGTCGTTTAGGCGTATATTGACGACCTGTTAGCGCGGTGGGCTTACAACGCAGGAGGTTGCGGTTTGATTCCCGCCTCGGGACTAATATTTGTAAGATCTGCAGATTATTTGTTCGAGTGTTCTAGTCCTTTTCTACGTACACAAAAATAAATCATCTAATGTGATACTTATATATACTTTATTAAGTATAACAGATATCGTAGTAGTACGAATTACACAAGCTTGCTTAGCTTGTCGCTAAATGATGTTGTGTGGATTATCCAGGATACATTACTCTTCTCATATTTTTTTGGAGCACGTTGGAATTCATGAATTCCATAATCTTATTATCTAAATATTCTTCGAGCGCAGTGGAATACATTGGGTATGGACTTTAAAATTTTGAGAACAACGGTTTCGTGGCGCTGTGGAACCCTACTATTACAGTTAGTACAGAGATTAGTGGGTAGGTAAGTGGGTTGGTACCTACAATTATTTTTTCGACTTTTTTCTGCGTATTTCACTAAGTATGAAACTTAGACGATTTTTAAAACCTGTTTTGAATTGTCGAAATCTATACCTTTGATTTGATATTGCTCTCAATGAAATAGCCCCCATTGTATGAAAATTCGTTTTTTGACCATATTTCGAAAAGTATTGTTTTTACAGACTTCTCTATATTTTTCCTGTAAAATATAGACCTATATCTACAAACGCTTAGTACATTTTATATAGATGACTCTGCTATATTCGGAGATAGAGGGGGGGGAACGGTCAAATTTTCGACCTTTTTCAAAAAATTTCGAAAAGTATAAAACCTATCGAAATTTCAAAAACTGCATTAAAATGTACAAACTGATACCTTTCATTTGATACCCAACTCGGTGGGGTAGTCACCCCTTTAGAAATTTTTCTTGCCCTTTTTTGACCATATTTCAAAAAGTATTATTTTTACAGATTTCTCTTTATTTTTCCTGTAAAATATAGATCAATACCTACAAAAACTTGGTACATATCAAATCGATCGTTCTGCAATCTTCGGAGATAGAGGGGGGGTACCGGTCAATTTTTCGACCTTTTTCAAAATATATCAAAAAGTATAAAATCTATCGAAATTTCAAAAATTGCATTGGAATGTACAAACCAATACCTTTCATTTGATACCCAACTCGGGGGGGGTAGTCACCCCTTTAGAAATTTTTCCCGCCCTTTTTTGACCATATTTCAAAAAGTATTATTTTTACAGACTTCTCTATATTTTTACTATAAAATATAGATCAATACCTACAAACACTTGGTACATATAACGTCGATCGCTCTGCAATCTTCGGAGATAGGGGGGGGGGGGGGGGAACGGTCATTTTTTTGACCATTTTCAAAATATTTTAAAAAGTATGAAATCTACCGAAATTTCAAAAACTATTTTGAAATCTACAAACGAGTACCTTTCATTTGATACCACTTTCGACTTTGTACGTTCCATTTAAAATTTCGATTTCAAAATTTGTATGGAAAATCTTCATTTTGATTTTTCATTTATTTTCATTTATTTTTCTATAAATATGTGCGGGCGCACAAAATGTATTATTATTTCAAATTTCAAGTCAATAGCTGCAGTAGTTTCTGAGATATTAAGGATTCAAAACACAAAACAGACCCAAAGCGATTTCATAAGGGTTTTGCAACCGATGGCAAAACCCTAAAAATGATTATGATACATAAAAACCCCAAGATAACAAAAAACATCACATAAAACATTTCAATGAGCGGCCTCACCTATAAGCGATCTCATCCAGACAATCTTTGGATAAAATGTAGGTTTTTAAATTCAAATATTTGCGAAACCTTAGCACAGTGTTCTAGACCCTCTGCAGGTGGGCAATAAAAATTGGACGTGACTTGCATACGGATTATTTTAACACGGGTTTTCAGGGTCAAAGGCGCATTTTCCTTAGCCCAGAGACACACTTCCAGGGCTGGACAAATGCCTCCACTGTACGATACCAGAAACAGCGGTCTTTTGTATATGTATGCGTTTTGTATACCTATACATTATTATGGTTCAATATTTTCTCATTTCCATGATTAAACTATTTAATTTTGGAAGACCTCTATACTGCACGAGTAGATATTTTACCTACTATTTACTCCGGCGGTTTGGCCATGGTTTGACCCCTGATTACGTGATTTTATTACAAATGCCTTGACATAAGTCCATTTGTCTTTATGTAGCTTTAGCTACATTAATGGAAGTCGCTTTTATTAAGTAGTACCAGTCTTTATTCGTGACCTTTTATGTGTTTTTATAATAAATTTTTGCTATTACCAGATAAGCAAAGGCCTGATATATTCTCTTCTTATGACGAGATGAGCTTCAAACCCGGTGACAGGATAGTCTGGCTCGCACTCAGACTTTTTGTCATTTCAGTTTTCAGTTTTTCTTATGTTCCTATGCTTCCATACAAATTGAATTTTCGAAGCCAAATTGTTACCATGTCTGATTGCACGTTTGATTGTGTTATCTGCGTAGATTTAATCTCATGCACCGAGGCTGCATTTTTAGTGTTTAAGAAACCGATCTCGAAACCCTAAAATAGCGGTCTTGGTTCCATATTATCTTGAAATTTAAAATAAGAATATATTTCGCGTGCCTGTACATTTGGAGAATTGGAGAAAAACAAAATTGAAAATAACAACAAACTTTTGATGTCGAAATTTTATAAGAGACTAAGTAGGTATCGGTTTGTTTCTTTTAAAACAGTTTTTTTTAAGTTTGATGGGATTCGCACTTATGAAATAAATTTGAAAAGGTCGAAAAAAATCTTTAAAAATTTCCCTTCCCCCAACTTTTCGAAGTAGGGGGCTATTTCATTTATGAATGATGTGATGAGATTATATCAAAATCTTTATAGATTTAGATATTTTGGCTGTTTTTAAAACAGTTTTCGAAAGTCGACAAATTTACCAGTACCTACCTATAATCTACTCCATAATCTCCGAAGTAACAGATACCTATGTCCTATAGTGTTTGTATACATCATCGACAAAAGTACGAATCGCACACAAGTTCACTCGCACTTGACGGATCTTGTTTTCTAAACCTAACCAACATTAAAACGTCATACTCCTTGCGCGTTGCAAGAATCGTTATACAATGTTCCGAACGACCCACTTAACATTCAAAGTTGTTTGGAAAAGTAAAGTTCATTCCAATATTATTCAGAACAGTAGAGCTATGATGTCAAACCTCATTGTATAACTCATAATCTTTCCGAAACAATCGCTTCAAACAATCATTATTAGCTGACTTCAAAAAAAGGAGGACCGATATGTCTATACTAATATTATAAAGAGGAAAGATTTGATTGTTTGTTTGTATGTTTGTTTGTTTGTTTGTTTGAATTGAATAGGCTCCGAAACTACTGGACTGATTTGAAAAATTCTTTCACCATTAGAATCCTACATTTTCCGTGATGAACATAGGCTATATAATATTTTCAAAAAAGTTAGGGATCCGCATGAAAAAATCAATAATTGAAACGTGCGCTGTATATTCAACCTCTTTTTCTATTATGGCGCGTCAGAATAGAAAAAGAGGTTAAATATACACGGTGCTTGCTTTTTCTCTACGGCCAGTGTCAGTTATGGAGTGTCGAGTCAATGTCAAAAATCCCAATGCTGTTAAAAAAAGTAAGGGATCCGTATGAAAACTGTAAAACCCATCGTGTTAGTGTGTATAATTTCTAAAATTTTTGTTTAATACCCGTGCGAAGCCGGGGCGGACCGCTAGTATGTAATAATTCCAGAAATGCCCAGTTTTCGTACCTATATGTTAGTTTATATCAGCTTCTAAATATCATCGGTGCTAAGTTTTATTAGTGTGTTTATGTATATTTGTATTTTTGTCCTCGCATATCATTTAAGTTCTATTTAAACAATTCTTTTTGTAATAGGTATTTTCTACATAGGAAACCGAATTTTGTAGCCGGTTATATGTTTTTTATTATTTTTTTCTTCATTCTAGCCAAGTATTTACGAGTATGCGACAGAAACTCCGTAGACGTCAACGATTGCATGGTGGAAGCTGTCACAAATGGCATACAGACAATGGCTGGCGGGATCCAGGATATTGGTGTACCTGGAGTCGACCCCTACCACCAGAAAGAGCTTAAAGTGCAGTACACTAATAATCAAGTAAGTAACCAAGTTGCATCAGCATTGCCAGCGAGCAATGCAGCCAGCGTATGGCGCATAGATTCAAATCGCATGGGGACGCTTCCGACTGCTATTGATATGGATCAGTTGAGCTACCTATTGTTTGTTTGCAAAAGTCTGCAGTTAGCTCAATTGTTTCTATTGTAAATACTTGTTTTAATTTGGTTATTAATTGTAATTTTAACATTTTATTCTTAGCCTGACTCTTTGCATAGAAAAATTTAGATCTAAGAGCTTTGATCGAAATCTTACTTTTATTTCATGGCTAAATATCTCATAAATCGATAAGGTCTACTTACATTACAGATGTGGCCTTGTTCGAGGCGTCCTTAATAAAAAGTAGGTACCTAGCGTAGCCTTCGTACTCGTATACTTATTCACTAGCCAAACGCCATACTGAATTCTTGTTAAACAAATCGCCCAAACTTGACCTAAAGTCTTTTATAATTAAGTTACATAACGTGTCGATTTCAGTTTATTCCTTCAATAAATATTGCTTACAATTACGAAACTCAACGCAACGTTTTACTTAGATTGTTGTGTCGTGGTTGGTATCTATGAGTTAGGCTAGTGTATAAAATTCTATTCCTTCAAGCATAATTTCAACCTATCACAAAGACCATGATAAAGCGTATATAAGGAATAGGGTACATAAGGAATAGGGGACCGTTTGAAAAGTGGACCTTTTGAGAAGTGGACCTATTGAGAAGTGGTCCGATTGCGAAGTTGACTATATGCGAAAGGGACCGATTGCTCATCTCCTACAGAAAATTGTAGTGGACGGTTTGCTAAGTTGACCATATGCGAACAAATGAAATAAAATACTGACATTTATAATAATTAACAAGGTCGTCATAATTGAAACAAAAACTTGATAGATTATGTAAAATGACAAAAAACGGTAGCTAAAGCAAACAAGAACTGGAAAATTATTTGTTTGAAAATAAATAACGAAGAGCGTATCGGTTATGCTTGTGGTAGGGTTTCGTTCCGTGTACATAGGTTTAGAGTTTAGAATAACAATTAGTTGGCTTAGAATAACTACTCTCAGGTAGTTAGGTATTAATTTACGTATTGCGAGAATTTGGTTTTATTTAGGTGTACCTAATAAGGGATTTCGCGCGATACATACCTAATACTTTTCAGTAGGTATTTGTTGCTATTTATATATTTAGATAATGTCGACAATTATTATTTTAGCAATCTGTTTTAATTCTCTGTTGCGGGACAAACAATAGTACCTAACTAGTTTCTGCTCGCGACTTCGCACGCGTAAGTTTTTATTTCTATCCCATGGGAATTAATTTACGAGATAAAAATTAACGTGTTAAAATCGTAGTATATATGTATAGTTTCGTTCTGCGCCAAGAAATAACAAACACCCAAACAATCGCATTTATAATTATAGTTTGATGCAATGATATTATAGATACCTACGGAGCTCTAAAAATGTGTTGAATGCTAAATATTTTAATTAAGTATTATTTCAACCTTCATAAGTTTTGTCCAGTTTGTCTTGAGTAAATGATATTTTTATTAACACTTCCTTACCTGCTCAATGACATTGCTTGCATGATAACTTTTTTACCAGACTACGCACAAGGATATATAGAAATAAAATTCTACCAGTCAGTTAGGTATCTAGCAGTTCTTAAATTATCTTAAGAATAGAATAGATTATAATCTATTCTATTCTAAAGATAATTTAGCCTTAGATAATTATCTAAGGCCTAAGGTAATATAAGGAAACTTCAAAAAGCTTGAAAGTATTGACGCATTTTTCTGATTTGACGAAGAAATGTTTGGAACTATCTTTCTTGCTGTCCCGACTAGTGAAGAAATATTTCAAGAATTTTTTTTTACACTCACCATAAAGAACTCTAATTTTTTTAAATATTTTATAGTCCGTAGTTTCAGAGTCTGTTCAATTCAAACAAATAAATAAACAAACTAATAATCAAATATTTCCTCTTTTTAATATTAGTACCTATATATTTAATATTTAAAATATTTGATACTTATTTGAAATACAAGATATACCTTGGTCCTATTATCTTCGCCAAATTAGATCAATGCCAATAGGCGCTGTTATTTTGCTCGGCCGCCTGTCCACCTTGATGACTGCATCTAAAGACCAGATGCATGGTACCAATTAGATTATATCATTTTGAGGAGGTGAATGCTAGTAGGTACCTATATTGTGGAATCTGTGTCAATTTTCTTAGTAAAACAACTTGTTCACCCTCAACAGTTCAATTATTATGAGTTGTTTTAGTTAGTCAATTTAAACAAACTATAATCTCAGACCAAACAAAACAGCTCATTTGGTCTGAGACTATAAAATATATATATATATAAATAAATAAATAATGCTGGACAATCCACTCATCATCTAGCCCCAAGCTAAGCAGAGCTTGTGTTATGGGCACTAGACGACTGACATAATACAATAGATTACATAGATAGATATTTTTTATTATACATAGAAAACGACCAGAAAACACCCTGAACAAATATCTGCAGATCTTAAACATTTGTCCCGAAGCGGGAATCGAACCCACAACCTCCTGCGTCGCAGGCGGACCTTCGCCCACCGCGCCACAGAGGTCGTCATACATATTAACCTAGTTACCTTTTCGAAATTATCAACATCAACATCAACATCACCAGCCTATAATAGTCCACTGCTGGACATAGGCCTCCCCTAATGAGCGCCATAGATGGCATCATTATTTGGGGGTTATTGCCCATAATCCCCACGCGGGGCGAAATCGAAATTATATGTATGTATAATCTAATTAGTTACCTCATATTAACGTGAACCTTTCTTACCTAGACCATCTTGATATGTACATGTTGTTTGAGAAAATTGTAGGTACCTACTACGATAATATCTTTTTATACTTACAAAAGAAATAGTAGAACAAATATTATTTAATCCTTGACATTTTTTGGATTGCCACTTTTTGTGATGTTCAAGCTATTACAATTACTATTAATATGTTGACATGACATTGATTGTATTTAGCCTTAAAATTATTCTGCATTGGAAACAGGATTGAGTATTTTGCACCAATGTAATGCATTTCCAAGACTTATTTCCAAGTTTAGCATAATTGCAATTTTTTATATAGTGCATATACATAGATGGAATATTTTATTTTATTTGGCAAAGAAACGTTCGTTGCTATGTTTGATAGAGTAGGAGTATCAAATTTGTCACCAATATCGAACTTATTACAATTACTACCTATCGACGTTTTTGGTTGTGGCACTAGTGCAGCACTAGTTGTCTGCTTGGAGCAATAATATTTTGAATTTGACGTAAGCTCACTTCAATGTAGAAAATTAATAACAAATCGAGGTTAAGGCGCATACAGCACCTAAACTAGCGCTACCACCTACTTTATGTTATTATTCTGTTTAAGGCGCATACAGGAGCGAATGACCTTGAGCAATTTGGGCGGGGCTATGGTTTCGGCCAGCACCCTTCCGCGCGCCCCCCGCCGCCGGCGCGGCGCCGCATAGCCAAGAAAATGAAATAGATTTCGCGCGTAAGCCGCAAAAGATAAATAGAAATCCTTCATGGCCGCGCGGCGCGGCGTGGTAAACCAAGCCGGCTGACACGCGATAATTACGGGTTCAATTCCCACTGCGGGATATTTTTTTACAAATTGTCTATCTTTATTTATGGCTGTGCTGTTCTTGTGAAGCTAAATAAATGTATCTTTGTCTTTAAAATTCTGCAAGTATTTGTTCTTGGTCTGAGAACAGAACTCGGTACTTTAGGTAAGTAATAAGTATGTATGTTACCGCCTTACCGCCTCTTGTTACTACCCGCGCGGCGCGGGGCGTTCGCGTTGTAGGTAATTTCCTTCTAAACTAGCCTATATTCCAATCATTCGAAAGTTTTATGCAAATCAGTTTAGTAGTTAGGTACATGGTAACAAACATTCATACAAGCTTCTCTAATTTTCAATGTTTGTAGGATATCAATGATAGGTAGGTTATACGGGTGGAATAATTTGAAACAATAAATCTCTGAGCTAAAGGAAAAAGGTCATAATGGACCAAGAGAAAAAAATTACCATTACATGGTATTTACATATAGGTTTTTACACCTATTCAAAGAAATGATGCCAGAAATCGGATGTAAAGATTTGATAAAACAGTAAATTTCTAAGCAAGAGGAGAAAGGGCATCCTGGGCCAAGAGACAAATTTACTTTTATATAGTAGATTTTTTTTCTTTTATTTTCTTTCTGCTGTTTTTAGGGGGTTTGAAACCGAGGTCAAAACCCTAAAAACCAGCAGAAAGAAAACAAAAGAAAAAAAAATCTACGATATATAAATTTTGTCTCTTGGTCCAGGGATCCTTATGACTTTGATTCTGTTTTGTGTTTTGAATCCATAATATTTCAGAAACTACTGCAGCTATTGACTTGAAATTTTAAATAATAATACATTTAGTGCGCCCGCACAGATTTATAGAAAAATAAATAAAAAATTAAAATGAAGATTTTCAGTACAAATTTTGAAATCGAAATTTTAAATGGGACCTACAGAAATTAAGGTGGTATGAAATGAAAGGTACTGATTTGTACATTTCGTTTTGGAAATTTTGATAAATTTTATACTTTTTGAGAAAAAGGTCGAAAAAATTACCATTCCCCCTCCCCCCCCCCCCCCCCACCTATCTCCGAAGATTGCAGAGCGATCGATGTAAAATGTACCAAGTATTTGAAGATATGGATCTATATTTTACAGGAAAAATATAAAGAAGTCTGTAAAAATAATATTTTTTGAAATATGGTCAAAAAAGGGCGGGAAAAATTTCTAAAGGGGTCACTACCAGAGAAATCTGTTAACATAACTACTTTTAAAAATATGGTCAAAAAGGGGGGGGGGGGATTTCTAAAGGGGAAACTACCCCCGTCGAGTGGGGTATCAATTTGCACATTCCAAAACAGGTTTTGAAATTTCAAAAGGTTTTATACTTTTCGAAATATTTTGATAAAGGTCGAAAAATTGGCCATTCCTCCCCCTCTATCTCCGAAGATTGCAGAGTGATCGATATAAAATGTACAAAGCGTTTGTCAATTTTTTTTTCCATTTTATAATAGAGGAAAAAATAATTCATAAAACCAAAAAAAAGATTTTTTGGAAAAAAAAATTGAATTATTAGCTTTTTCATAGAATCTAAACTGTCAAGCTACATGTTTTTTGTTTTTAAACGATAGTAAATACTGTGTGCTTCAAAATAAGTCTTGTATCTTAGCTATAAGTAAGATAGTTTAGAAGTTTATTAAAAAAATCTTTTTAAAAAAATCTTTTTTTTTTGTTTTGTAAATTCTTTTTTCCTCCTCTACTATAAAATGGAAATGGAAATAATGTTATCATTGCTTTATTGTCCACATTATTGGCTATCAAATGAGCCCTCTATCGTCTTCCTAGGACCTCTACATGGGTAGCTATAGCTAAATCAGTACAAGCACCCGTGCTTCGAGGCAAAAGAAAACAAAATGGCTGCCATTTTGCAATGGAGGTAGAAAAAAAATAGGAATAGTGATTTTTCGATAAAATATACCGTATATCACCCCCCCCTCCCCAAAGTCTCCGACACCAGTGACCAGACACATTGTATATCTATATTTTACAGAAAAACATAAAAAAATTAAAAAAAAAAAATTGTAGGTACGCATTTACCTACCCACTAATCTCTGTAGTAACCGCAACCTCTTGCGTTGTAAGCCCACCGCGCCAAGAGGTCGTCAATAAACGTAACAACCTAAACGACAAAAGTTCAAAACCCTCGGCGCGCGAGTTACACTCGCAATTGTCGTACTTGTTTATCTAGAATTCTAGATAATTATGTACAAGTACAAAGGGTGGCCGTCGCGAAGAAAACCCGTAAAAATACTCGTAAATAAAAAATACCCGTAAAAACGCGATAAATACCTACCCGTTAAAATAGTAATTATGATTTCAGATCTCGTAAGTTTAAAAATATCCGAGCTCTAGGAGATGAAAAAAGGCTATGTACCATTTTTACCCAGTCTCCTTTACATTTTGAATCCCATTCCCATTTCATAACAGTAAGTAAGGTGGGGGTGTACCTACCTAGTGCTTCACTTCGGAGAGTCATAGAACTGTTGCAGCCATACTAGAATTCTGAAGACGATCATGAACCGCGTTAGGAAGAATGCCGTACGTACATATTTTATTTCGTCGCATAATACATCATAGCTATCTACCTAATATTAGCTACCACAATACAATAAAACATTTTCACTCCAGTTTCAACTTGTCCGGTCACTGTAAATCTATAAATAAATAATAATGTAAGATTAGTAATAAAACAAATAAATGGGTAGGTCTAAGGAGTATTTACTTACATTGTCGTTCATTTGTTCCTACCTAGTTTAGTACCTACCCGATCTCCTAAAATAAATATACAAATATGTAAAATCTACATAAGATTATTTTCTAAAATAACGAGCTTTCAGAGCTCTGGCTTTCTTCAGCTTACTGATCTTCGGAATTTTCAATATTTTACAAACTGTCTTACACCAAATAAAGCGTCCATGCGCGGATAACTTTGAATAATAAATAAAGCGTCTATGTGCATCAATATAGCATTATAGTAAAAAAGCAAAAGTACGCCTCGCGCTCACCTAGAGCGCGAGGCAGACGAACACAACCTCCCCGTACGACAGTCAGGGTTTCACTGCCGCCCGTCGCCCGCGCAGACTACCTTCAAAGGTTACCGCCCACTAATCATACGCAAAAATTTAAAATAATGATTTTCTATGTGAAAAACCGTCGTATCACAAAATCATACGTTCAGTTTGAAGATAAAGTCTTTGCCGACATGATGGTGAAAAAAAAAGTATAAAATTCTAAGTAGTTTAGAAGTAGATACACTTTTTCAGTCAGAAACAGCTCCACTTTGTGATTTTTTTTCACCAGGTAAACGAGCACGTAGAACATTTTTGTACGTTCACTTTACAGATAAAAGGTCAATGTATAACATATATTTTTTTCAGCCCATAAAATTGACTACTCTAGGAGGAGAAAGCCTCCAAAGAGGAGCAATCAGCTACTGTATGCGCCTTAACATAGGAATTTTCAAAAATCCATCGTCCAGTTTGTGATACCTATCATAAGCTTTTTTTAAATGCCTCTGTAATAGTTTTATTCTATTTAGTTTAGGACGAGATACGAAAATAGATTTTGGTGGCCACCAAGGGCAACTTCGTATCTCTTCCTAATATAATATAATTTATAGGTCAAAATTCTTGAAAAAAAAATAGTTGATTCGTTTGTGAGTAAGGCGTATATGAAGTTAATAAGACCGATTCTGTTCACTTAGAAAAAGCTACATTATGCCCGAGTTTAATATAATATTTATCAAGGTAGCGTAAGAGCAAAGCCGGGTGCAAACGCTAAAACAATAAATAACCCGCTTTATTCTACCTATGCAACTAACAACTTTAGTATTAATCTTTTGTTAATAATTATACGGTGTATGCTACCCGTTTCCGGGTTGTCTCAATTATTCCTATGAAAAACGTTATTATATATGACAACTGGTTTTTCTTGAATTGCATAATGTTTTCAGACTACCTGCGATCTACCTACTTAATATCCTCAGTTACAGTAATTAGTACCTACAGACAATTATGTATATTTTTTTCCCTTTTCTTAAAACATAATGGACGATGCTCTTGGACAGATAAGATGATCTGCGAAAGACGGGAAGCGGAAGTCAAGCCATCATCAAGAGAGCCTCATGTCCAAGAAGACTGTTGTTCTGATAATTTTTCCTTTACAATGTAATTTTTAAATGATATCACATGTTTTTGTCACACAGATCTCTGCAAAGATGAACTTGAAAGATATTTACGTAAAAGGCCTCAAAGGAGCAACTGTTCGCGACGCAAGGTTGGTTTTTTACCTTCTATGAACTAGATATTGACCGTTGCGCGCGTTTTGGCTAAAAAGAGACATAATGGATACCTACTTACCTACTCTGGGGTACCTGGCGGGTACCGTACGGACCGATAGCGTTACGGGAGTTATGATACGTGTTACACAACGCGCTACGAGAGGGATTAGGATAGGACACGGTTTCGCAACGTATCATCCTCGATGCAGTTACGCCCCGTAATACTGGACAGTAACCGGATTCATGCATCATCGGCTTGCCAAATTTCAGTGTGAACCTTTTAGTCCTTAAGGTGTACAAATTTTACAGGAAGGCAAAAGTGTTACTTACACATTATAATACTGACTATACATGTATAATTACTTACACACACAAATATTATTGCAAGTTTGACGAAGAATAAAGAATTACTAAGCCGTTACCGGAAGGCAACGTCCAAAATGGTGGCAGCATTGCCGTTTTTGCCGATGTTGAACGGCAATACTAATTCTTACGTAGGTATTTATATCAGTAGGTATTCCATCGAAACAAATGACTAAAAATCATCGGTAAATATAGATTTGGTTATGTTTAAGCAACCAAATCTATTACGTTTATACAAAACATATTTAGTTTCGCGTAAACGCACCATTTGTACAAATAATCGTAGATTCAAAATTCTATTGTAGACTGAAAATTTAACTTGGAAAAATTCTGTCATTTGGACAGAATTTTTCCAAGTTATTATTATTTCCTTTGTTGTTACCATCGAGTACGTTGTTACTATGTATATTTCTTTTTAATTTTCAGAGTAAAAGCAGACGATGATCGCTTTCACATGGAAATAGATCTAGAAGCACCTGAAATTGTGATAAACGGGACCTACGTTGGTGAAGGGCAGTACAATGCTCTTAAAATCGACGCTTACGGAAGTTTTGTTACGACTATGAGTAAGTGCCATTATAAACCTTTTTTTCATGAGCCTGTTTCGTTTTGTCTCAGGCGAGGCAACGGCCTCCAGTAAATCCTTCCACGCTATGCGACAACGTTTGGTCATACTCCAATCTTTTACCCCCGAATACACATAATAGTACCTACCGAATAATCAAAATAAACATGTAAAAATAGATTTAATTATGTCAAACGAGACGAATTTTTCACACATTTTTATTGAAACTATCAAAGAATCAGTAGGTACTTAAGATGTGCTTAATTCTGAGTTGCGTTTGAGTATATGGGCGTTAAAAAGGCAAAAAGAAAAGACTTTTTTATGATTAATTTGATAAAAAATAAACAGATTTAAGCACGTCTTATAAGACGAATTTCCATTGAAAACTGTCAATTAATTGCTTGTTGCTACGTATTTGAGGTTGGTTTAGTAGGTAGGTACCTACCTATTTTACGATATAAAACGTATGATTAGATTACTGATGATTATGTTGAATATATGTGAAGAATATATTATGTTGAATATATTCTTCACATTGATTTAACTTATAAAATGAATATAGAAAAATAATATAGGCTTGGTAAAATACAAAGATTTTCGTTCAGCAATCCAGTTAGCAGCTTAGGTGATGTCGTCGGCGCCGTGTGCCGACTTTCTTACTTTGCCAGAATAGCTTAGGTTTTGTTTTTTTCGTCTTTGTGAGTTCGTGCTTTATCACTTTTCACTATGAACTCTTTAAACAGCTGTCTTAAAGCTTATTAATAAATTAATCAAATTATTTTTCTAACCATCTAGCTGGACTGGTTTGGACATGGAAGATCGATGGCACTCCCGAGAAAAATGGAACAGACACTTTCGTACGAATAAACTCATTTGAAATGAGGCCGGACGTACAAAATATGGTTTCGCGCCTAGAAAACAACAATCCTGACAGCAAAGCGTTGAGTAAGTTGTATCTACATACTCTAACTCTTAAAGATCAAGACCTTCGTTCAATAGATCAAAACATACTGAAAGGGGACCGGATTTTTCATAAAAATATTACAAGCGAATGCACCTGCTTTTTTTCTCCCCTGTATGCAGATCAAACTATGTATTAATCTTATCCAAACAAATAAACGTACATACTAGCTATGCCAGATATGTAATAAATAGGTAAGTAAAGTTGTAGGTGTTACGGACTAAATACTCATAATAGAAGACACTCTTCTTTTTTTTTTTTTTCAAAATACTCGGTACAGTGCGCGTCAGAAATAAGTATCCCCCTTGTCTACAAAATATTTATTTTCGCCTACTTCTAATTCCCTTGTAACTTGTTACAAATTTTCACATGCAAAATCACGCTCAGGATCGAACCAATCGAAAAAATCGCCCAGCCATAATACTCAAAGTCTGAAATTCCCAACAATAACAACTATTATGTCCCACATACATACGAGATAGGGGGGTACTTATATGTAACGCGGACTGTACCGACCTAAAATTAAAAGTGTTTTGTACCTACTAGATAGCTAATGTTACTGTAATGTAATGTTACTTTTTTTGCCTTGTGGCAACACTGAGAGTCAGACGTGTAAATCAGCTGATACAAATTAATTTATTGTAAAAAATACATACAAAATATGTAGTCGAATTATCCGTAATAAAAGTGTTAAAAACAGTAAATTATATCGTAGTGCAAACGTACAAGTGTAATATTTGGCTAAATACTGATAAGAAACTGTGTAATTTCAAATCTTCATATTTCAACGGACAACGGAAAGTTTTGCAGTGTATCGAATCGACCCCAAAGAAGCCAATTTTGATATCTAGCAAAATTCAAGACTCAAGCTTCAAGAATCCACCAATATCTGTGTTCCTGTCCTGAGGAAAATCATCACAATCACTTCTACCAGCGGATGAAAGGCGCTCGATTGAAGCCATCGATTACCAGCGCTAGTGAACGATCATTGGTTGCTGGTTTCGAGCCAGAACTTGGACGGACACAGTTCGAGACGAAAATCATTTAAACCTGGGGAGTATTGTTTGTTACCCAATCTTTTTAATGACTCGCACACTGAACTCAACCAACAGTGACTAAACAGATAGATACACTGCTCACTTTGTGAGTCACGTCACAAATCACACACAGGCTTCGTTTCTATCTCTCTTAGCTTGACAAAGTGTGGAAGCTGAGTTGTATGATCGAAACATTTAGCCCCAGACCACATTACACTTACATTACACTTTCAAGACACTCCAGACACAAACAATTTAGCATAGTTAATAAGTACCTACCAAAACCATTCAGTACTTACATACTTTCACTTTGCCTTCCTTGTATTTTGTGTAAACAGCTCTGCCCATAGATAGGTAAAACATTAAAGTATTTTGTAAATAAATTAGAAAAAACTTAGTAAATGTTCTGCAAATAAGCCGAGGATCTTTAAATATTTGAGTAGAAGTTTTAGAAATTCCTTGTTTCCTAATTAAGTACTAATTTTATTATTGCTAGTAAGCTAAATGTTTTAGCAATCCATTGTTTCCCAACCACTACTTATAATTTATCCTCTTCATTCCTCCGACTCATATTTCCACTGGTTTTCTTTCACCATTGGTCACAGGTTTCTTTTAGATCCATCAAACCTCAACTTGGTTTCTGACTTAACAGAGGGTGACCTTGATAGAACCAGTCTCTAATCTCCTGTTAAAATCTAAACTTTTTAAATTTATTTTTTAATATTTCAATCCTATTCTTCACTTATTCTTCTGCTTGAAACTCACTGTATACTGCTATTTTTCAGGGATTCACACAATGGTTCAAACAAGAAAGGCATGTGACCTGGAGGCCAAGCTGAAGCTTGCTACAGCCCAGCTCAAGGAAGTGAACGAGGACCGAGACAGGCTGCTTCAAGAGCAGGAGGATAGCGAAGCCGAGTTCCTGGCTAACTTAGGCAGGATAAAATCTCTCAAGAAACAACTCGCTGAACTCCATGCTCACCATGAAGACGCAGTGTCAGAAGTGGACCGTTTGAATGTGTGCCTGCGTTCTGTGGACAGTTGTCATGAATCTTATAAACTGGTGTTGCAGCATAATAAGGACTTACAGCAAGAGCTTTCAGAGTGTAGAATAAAACTTGACAAATTAGAATATAAGCCTTTGCCTTCAGCAACAAGTTTTTCTAGTTTAGATCTTCAATCAGAGCTAATGACAACTGATCTCAACATGTCAAATGTTAATTTTTGTACACCATCTCAAAGCCAAAGACCTGTAGTAAAAGGGAGCAATAAAATTAAAAAATATGTAAAATTAAATAACTATATCAAGAAATCTGAGAAAAAACTTAGAAAACAAAAAAAACTTTTGAATACTGCAAAATTGAGCAAAGAAAAATGTAAATGTAGCTTACAAACAGAATTGGACTCCTGCTATAATTTAATAGGACGTCACTCTAAGGATATAGACTATATGGCAGAGAAAATAGTTAGTTTAGAAAGGGCACTTCATGATGTTACATGTAAATATAAACAAGCCCAAAAAGATGCCAGTGACCATTACAAGAGAATGCAGGATATTGTAAATAATGAGAGTATTTATGTTGAAGTGCGGAATAACTGCACTCAAACTGATTTTGAGACAAAGACTTTGACACATTGTAACTCTTTAATTAGAGATGATGCTGTGGAGGCGGTGTCTCCGTCAACGCTGGTGTCACCAGCAGCGTTGCTGGCGGCGCCGCCATCACCTTTGGTCGGGACCCACTGTGGAGGCTCTAGCAATATAACAGCAACTATTGCATCCACTGGGGGTCCAACGGCTCAAGCTGCACCACCTCCGATTAAATTTGTAGATATAGATCAAGGTACTCGGAAGACTGTTATATATTCTGATAACTTAGGTACTGGGATGGGACCATTACTTAATGGCTTACTGACACAAAATGTAATTAATAATTGCTATCCTTACGCAAATATAAATAGAATAACGGAATGTATTCAAAACGATGACTCTTTAAATAATATGACCACGCTTATAGTTCAACTAGGTGAAAGCAGTGTAAAACGGTCACAGTTAATTAGGCTTATAGAAGTTCTCCTCGGAAAGGTTCAGAATGGACTGGGGAAACTTATTCTTTGCTCATTCCCATACGCTAAAACCTTGACATCAAAAGAAAATGCAAACTTGTACCAGAATAACATGCTGATGTACAATATGACATGTCGTCGTAATGATATATTATTCTTAGACACTAATAATTTTATTAGTAAAACTTTTTTGACTAGGGATACTATGTACCTAATCAAACACAGTAAAATGATTATTGCTAAATTGTTAGCATATAATATTTATGATCCCGTTATAAATAGTATAACGCAGTTACCTGACGAGCCTGTAGGTATAATTAGTAGTAGTACTAATGAGGGCAATAAGAAGACTGAGTCAGTAAATATAAATTTAAACTGACCTCAACGACAATGGGAAAGCAAAAAACATTTCATATAGTCCATCAGAATATACAAGGCTTACCCAGCAAAGTCCAAGAATTAGAATTATTTTTAAATTATTTAAATGTAGATATTATGTGCGTAACCGAGCACTGGATTGTGGAAAATCAATTACTTCCCTTTTATAATAGCTATTGTTTTGCAAGTTTCTATAAAAGAAAAGCTGCTATACGCGGTGGCTCTCTCATTATAATCAAAAATAGTCTCAAATATAAAGAAAGGAAAGATATTGTAAAACTATCTATTGAAAGGACTATTGAACTTTCTTGTGTGGAACTGGAGCGGCATATCGTAGTGTGTGTTTACCGCCCCCCCGACGCAAATCAGGCAGCTTTTGAATGTACTATGGAAGAAGTTTTGCTAAAAGTATTTACATGTAGGAAAGATATCATTGTCTGTGGCGATTTTAATATAGATATTTTATCAAATCCTCTAGCCGAGAGATTGCTTAATTTATTCAAATGCTTTAGGTTACAGCATCTTTTTAATGATCCTACTAGGATAACACTAACATCTGCCACTTGTTTAGATAATATTTACTGCAGTCAAACTCCAATCAACAAAGCAGTAATAACTCATTTTAAATCAGACCACTATGGTCAGAGCGTTAATTTTAGTCACAATTTGAAAGATAATAACAAAGTTCAGGAATATACCTACAGGCCTATTACAGAGAGCCGTATTAAGAATTTTCAAAGTAAAGTTGAACTAAGCTTATCTAATATATCTTGCTCTGATGACCCTAATGATCTTTTTGCTAAACTCTTGAATGCTATAAACAAAGAACACAATGAAATATTCAAACTTAAAACATGCTCAGTAAGAGATAGAGTCGGATTCATTGATTGGGCCACTCCTGGCATTTATAGAAGTAGGGATAGACTATATAACCTTTATAGTGATAGGAAAGCTATGTTACATGATCCTGCGTTTCTTTTGTATGTAACCAACTACTCGAAAACATTTAAGAAAGTCTGCAACACAGCAAAATGCCTATTTTTGAGGAATAAAATATTAAATTCATCAAATAAAATAAAAGCAACATGGAAACTAATAAATAACGAAACTGGTAAATCAAAGCCATTTAATAGAGAAATTAGGTTAAAAGTTAATAATTCAATTCTTATTCAAGAACAAGATATTGCCGATGCTTTTGATGCATTCTTTTCTGATATCCCTAAAGTTATTACCCGTTCTCTAAACTCCTCACCTTCATTGTCGGTGGAATTGTTAGAATCATCTGTTGTAAAATGTAATGAAGTTTTTATCTTCAGTCATGTAAACGCTAATGATGTAATGAAAACTTTTAAATCGATTAATATCAAAAATACAGAGGATCTCTGGGGTATTTCAACGAAAGTACTAAGTTCAATCATCAAGGAAGTGGCTCCTTGTTTAGCCTTTATTTTCAATAGTTGCATCGACGCAGGAGTTTTTCCTGATCTCATGAAATATAGTAAACTTGTTCCTCTTTATAAATCTGGTAGCAACACTGATCCGGCCAATTACAGGCCTATTTCCATACTACCTGCATTCAGCAAAATTTTTGAGAAAATAATTCTCACTCAGTTAACCTGCCACTTCAACGTTAATAGTTTATTCCATAAAAATCAATTTGGCTTCACCAAAGGTAGATCGACAACAGATGCAGGTACAGTTCTATTAAAACATATATTCGATGCTTGGGATAAAGCAAAAAACGCTATTGGTATATTTTGTGATCTTTCTAAAGCTTTTGATTGTGTAGATCATGGTACTTTAATTAGCAAATTGAAACATTATGGAATTAATAACAAGGCACTGGACCTTATGCAATCATATTTGCCTGATAGAGTTCAAAAAGTTGATATTGGTAAAGAAAGATCTAGAGGTTCGAAGATTGAATTAGGTGTTCCGCAAGGATCAATATTAGGTCCATTTTTATTTTTAGTTTATGTAAATGATCTTCCTTTTTTAGCAAAAGATTTTTGTGATATAGTCTTATTTGCTGATGATACCTCGTTGATTTTTAAAGTTGACAGAAATAAACATAATTTTGACGATGTAAATACTTCTCTTTCACAAATACTAGATTGGTTCACCGCCAATAATCTTTTACTCAATGCTAAAAAAACCAAATGCATAAAATTCATGTTACCAAATGTAAGAGAATTCCCTACTAAAATTCTGCTAAGGGATGAGATAGTTCCTCTTGTAAAATCTACCATTTTCCTAGGGCTACATATTGATTCCTCTCTGCAATGGAGACCGCAAATTGATGCTCTCGCAGGCAGACTTAGTTCAGCAGCCTATGCAGTTCGAACAATTAGATATATTACCGATGAAGATACAGCTAGGTTAGTTTATTTCAGTTACTTTCATAGTATTATGTCCTATAGTATTTTGTTATGGGGACAGGCGGCTGACATACAGACTATCTTTGTACTACAAAAAAGGGCGATCCGTGCGATTTATAAATTAAAGCCACGCGATTCTTTGAGACAATTTTTTAAAGAAATAAATATAATGACAGTAATATCACAATACATCTATGAAAATTTAATGTATACGCATAAAAACAGAGACAACTTTTTGAAAAACTGTGATGTTCACGCTAGAAATACTAGAAACAAGAATAAATTACTTATACCATCCTACAGATTACATAAGGTAGGGAAGTCATATATGGGAAATTGCGTGCGCTTCTATAATAAGCTTCCATCTGAAGCTACTGAGCTCCCTATTCGTAAATTTAAACAATACATAAAACAAAAACTTATTAAGAAAGCATTTTACTCGATAGATGATTACGTTAACGATAATAATGCTTGGCCAGATGTCGCTCCATTCCACACCGACAATAGCATGTAAGAAATAGAAATTAAATGTTGTGCTTATTAGCTATGTAATATGTATTTAAATAATTATTGACATGTATCTAAATCATTTTAAACTTAGATTTAGATAGGCAAAAACAAACATTGTATTAGACACATAAGTTACATATGAATGTACTAGTGGTTTCTTTTTCACTTCTTCCACTAGTGGACAAAAAATTGAAGTGAAGAGAAATCAATAACTACTTATTTCTTTGTAATATTAATTAACTGTATGAAATTTGACTTGTCTAAGTGCTTATTTTGTAAGCCTAAAGAAATAAAGTTATTGAATCTGAAATCTGAATCTGAATCTGAATCTACTTTTGTGTTGTTCCAGCTGATTTGGGCAACGATTTCCTGAAGGGTCACTGGCGAGTGCTGTACAAGGAGCTGCTTCCATTCGCGCAGGCTAACTGGAACAAAAGCGGAATCCGAATCGCCAACAAAATCTTCTTGAAGATTCCCTACATCGAACTTTTCCCTATTAGCTCCTAAATATCGCTAAGTTTGTACAGGAACTGAACCTGAATACGCACTCAATTTGAAATTAGAACTCAAGTTCTTTACATTAGGTTGGTACATAACCTCAGAACGGGGAAGAATACTAGAGCTGTTGTGTGAACTCCAAAAATGCTACGGTATTACGAAAGTGACTGAAATCCAAAATTAGGCTTGTACAATTTAAAAAAGTGTTTAATAGAATTTAGGCATAGTTTTCGGTGAAAAATGCGGCGAACTTGAGTAATAAGTAGGTATTATCATGATTAGAGTTTTGAGTGATCTTCAGTTGTTCCGTGATCATGGCGCATGAAACTGTGCCGAAATATTGGAAAACTCAAAACTCTTATCATGGTAAATATCCCGTTATAAATGACTTTAGGTATTATCATGTCCCCTAATAAGGAGATTCTAGATTAAGTACAAAAAATTTAAGTGAAGAGAAAATATATAAGAATTGATTTCTTATTTTATAATAATTAAACTTACTTATGAAATTTTACTTATCTATCTGAAACTTGAATAGGAAGGTATGTCAATAGAAGAATATAAAAAGAGAAATAACAGTAAATAGGTATTTTAAGGAGAACTATAAGATGAATAGAAGTAAAAAAAATAATAATATATCAAATATTATTTAACTCTCCCTAATCATGTGTACCTATGTGTTACTATTATTAAATATTAATAAGTTATTTGATTTAATTATGAATGTAAGCGGGTTAACTACGCACCTATTATTTATGTTGTAAGAACACCAACGTTTCGTCCCTTAACGAGGGACTTCATCAGGGTGAGTGCGGCTCACGTCGCGCCCGTATCGCTTCAATGCGCTTACGACATATAATAGGTTCGTAGTTAACCCGCTTAAATTCATAATGAATTCATCAAACTACGATAGTTTCTATGGTAAAAAAAGTTATTTGATATGTAACTTAATCTATAGGATAGCTATGTGTAGGTAATTGTATGGTTTTTGAAATAAATAAACCTGGGCCTATATTTTTTTATTAGTTTAGTCTTCCTAATTCTTCACGGTAAGTTAGGTAAGATTTTAGTGGAATAGTATATTGTTACCCTAAGTTGGAAGTAACTTATTTAGTCCCGAGACGTTTTTTGGAGCCTATAGTTCGAGGAACTATTTAAGTTACTTTCACCCGAGGTAAACACTGTACTTTTCATCTCGAATACAAGGAATGACAAATAAAAACGCCAGTTATCATAAAAGTTTTCTTCTACTCCTTTAGCTTTTTACTATATTATGAAATCAAGCAAACTATAAAAATATATGTAAATTTATAAGAATAATAAAATTATAATAATTGAAAATATTTGAGACTTAAAATATTTATTTAGATTGTTGATTCCCACGCAAGCATACCTACCTAAACCTGTATCGTGGGGACCTCCTTCCTATGGGTTCTTATATTTTAACGGTAGGTTGCCGCCTTCAGTATTTTTTTTTTGTAACAAGAAGTCTTAGAATAACTAAACTTAGAACCTTAGTAGGCGCACGCGAAATTATGACATTTCAAGGGAGCCTTTATAGGCTTCCTACATCGCTCAACGCGTCAGTGCTCAGTGTCAACACTAACTGGAAAGAGCTCCGTAATTTTGCAATAAAAATGACATACTGTGCAGTGAAAGGTTGTCACAACTCTTCACATAATCACCAGAAACAGTTGAAGATTCCATTTCACAGGTAAGTACAACCTGGAATCTTTTATTATTGAGTAAAACATCCGTTTATGCACAAAAATAAATTGTAAACAAAACAGACGCCATTTGTTAAATGTTGGGCTGCGTTCAGAAGTGGCTCAGGGTGCGGTTGTTTATTGTTTAACTCATCCGAAGGTAGGTACAGAAGGAGTCAGTTGTTAAACGTCAAAGTTGACATTATGACAAAACTGACGTTACAGTTGCCGGACGTTCGTTTGTTTTTTTTTGTTTTGCGGTTACTTTTAAGTAAATTGTATCAGTGGCTATCTTGTGTATCTACTACGATCGATAACTGATAAATACTGAAAATTTTGAAATTTACTGTACAAATCTTGATATTTTGTATATATATAATATATATTGTAGATAACAAACCAACACATTTGGGAAAATATGACAGCTGTCAATGTCAGAGTGTTTTTCGTCGATCGAATTCTCTATAATCTAAGATCGAATTACACCGGTAAAAACTTGCAACCGTCGCAGGTTGTGAACGCTTAGCAACCGTCCGAGCGTTTTTTCTGAGGTCATGACCTAGTTGCACTTCGAGCGCGCTCGAACGCAGCCCTGGGTGGGTATAGAAAAATATTTTACCCCGTACCTACTTATTTGTTTTGTCTATTTCTGGTAGGTACTTTAATTTCAAAATGTTAGGTTCTACTATACTTCATATCTGACCTGGTTTTTTTAGTTAAATATACAGGATGTTTGTGTAAACAGTGTCATCCTTAAAACCAGAGGTATCCGGAGTAAAGCCCCAATGGAGAGGATTTTCTTTTTCAAAAATAAGTATCAAATAATTTTTTTATCGGTTTTGGGCTCTACTCCTGATATTAAAACTCTGGTTTTAAGGATAGGTAATACTGTTTACAGAAACACTCTGTATACATAAATGTCCTATTAAGCTTGGTCTAAATAATCAAACACTTCTGTTTTATTTTTACGGGAAAGGAAGGGTATAGAAAATCACAGGCTGCCCGGATGTTGATGTCGGAGTTGTCAATTTAGAATTAACAAACTCAAAATTTTAAATAAAAAAATATAAATATTCGCTTTTAGATTTCCTTCTGATCCGATTGTTGCTGCTCGATGGATTGAAAAACTCAGACTGAACCGTAAAGAAAACTTTTGGAAGCCAACTAAATACACAAAGATATGTTCTATACATTTTGATGAAAAAGACAAGTATATGACTAAAGGTGGCTTGTGCAAATTACGCGAGGGCGCTATCCCAACAAAGGTATGAAAATGTTACATCGATAATATTAGTATCTAATCTATCGACGCTGACTACTGGTGATATAATGGATCAGTTGAGCTTCCTCTAGACTGTTTGCAACCGTCTACAGTTAGCTCAATTGTTTTGATTGTAAATACTAGTTTTAATTTGTTTATATTCTTTGATTGTATCCATCTATTTAATTTATTCATAGTTTCTACCTTAGTACATACTTGTTATGCTTACTGTTGGTTTGTTTTAGGAACTGCACATATTTTGCACAGAAGGAAGTCAGAAAAGTAATGACGTATGTAATGATACGTCATCACATGATTCTCCTAAGGAGGATAAAACACAACTGGTTAGTTTTTTTCGATTGTAAATACTAGTTTTAATTTGTTTATATTCTTTGATTGTATCCATCTATTTAATTAATTCATAGTTTCTACCTTAGTACATACTTGTTATGCTTACTGTTGGTTTGTTTTAGGAACTGCACATATTTTGCACAGAAGAAAGTCAGAAAAGTAATGATACGTCATCACATGATTCTCCTAAGCAGGATAAAACAGAACTGGTTAGTTTTTTAGATATTACACGCAAAACGTAGTAAGGAGGTTATCACACTGCCCCGCACCACGCTCCGTGTTGCATGTCGCGCACCTCCGCACTGACCTGCATGAACGCGCGGGGATGTATCTTCAGTGTGTTGGACTGTGCGTGTTTTCTATACAAACGGAGATACTTACAAGGAACGTTAGATTAGATCACGCATTGATGCAACACGGAGCGTGGTGCGGGCAGTGTGCCAACCGTCTAAGTAAAGTAAAACACATATTACACCTTAAAACTACACATTTTACGGATCATCATCAACCTATGACATAGGCATCCCCTAATGAGCGCCCTGTCTTCAGCTCGCCGCAACCAGCATCTGCCTGCCGTCTTTCGCAGGTCAATGTCCCACCTGGCCGGAGGGCGTCCTACACTACGTTTGCCGAGTCGCAGTCTCCACTCAAGAAAACTTTCTCTCGGTTCTTCGCAATGTATGGCCGGCCACTGCCACTTCATGGGGTAGTTTCTCAAACGCTGCCCAACCTGGCTGGATCCTCCCCATGGCCTCTTTCTCGAAACTGTTTATGCAAGTCTCGTCTATAATCAATCACACAATAATTGGTTTTCAGGGTGCATCGGATGATGAAACCAGTGAAAATGCTGATTTTGAAACTCCCACTACATCTTCATCCCGAGTGCAAAAAGCTATAAAAGAAAACGAAACACATGCGCCAAATGAACCTGTGCGTAATTATGAGCAATAGATAATTTATGCATAGTCGATTTAACACTAAGTTGTCACTAGTTGGCCGTGTGGTGCCGGCATCGAATTTCACCACCCCAACTCTTCCCGTGGGTGTCGTAAGAGGCGACTAAGAGAAAAACACCGGGGGGCGGGCAGCAGCGCCCTCTGCAGAACAACTCCACCGAACTGCGATCCCCAACCCGCACGCCCAGCGTGGGGATTATGGGCAATAACCCCCAAATGATAATGCCATCTATGGTGCTCATTAGGGGAGGCCTATGTCCAGCAGTGGACTATTATAGGCTGGTGATGATGTCACTAGTGTATTAAATGCGTAAGTACCTATTAAGAAATAATACTTGTTTACAGATATCTCAAATGACAGACTCGGACTTGGAATCAGTTTTTGACACGCCTCGAAAGTCAGCACTACGGAGACAACTAGCCAAAAAGACTGCGCTTCAACGCAAAAACCGTAAAAAAATTAAAATATTACAACAAAAAGCTAGACGTCTTAAGAAAAAATACATAAGTCTAAAAAAAATTTTACTAGACATACGAAAAAAAATGAGATAAGGATGAGGATGAAAAATGAGATGAGGACGAGGATGATGAGGATGTCGCATTTGAAATTGCATTTAATGATGACCCAGATTGCAAGAATCACATCGTTGGTTATATTGCAGGCAACGTAGTGAAATATATCACTACCAGAATAAAATGTCGATTTTGTGTGGACAATTATGTTAGCGGATGAAAAACAGTGGTTCCATAAATTAGTGTGTTTGCGGGACAAAGGTGGCTTCTAAAGAAGTTTACTCAATTTGCGGCATCGCTGAAACTAGTTTGCGAAATAATTCAAAAAAAGAACTGACTCTTAAGGTAATGGCCAAACTCATTGGTCGTTCTCTCCTCTCTCCAATTGTAGAGGAGCACATAAATTCACAATATCACGACACAAATCTGGCACGGCTAATTGTAGAACGGTATCTAAGAATTCGATTCTTTTACGAATCGAAAAAAGATAATATTTCCAGGGTAGCATCATCAAAACGACAGTTGTTTAGGAAACAGTTGCAGTTTCAAGGTTATTAAGTTTGAAGTGTTTGCATAAGGGTAGGTATCAAGTTATGTTATAGTTTTAATACATAATTTACATAATTAATTTCATCCAAGGTTGCCTGGCTTATCGCTTCTAAGGCCGCCCACTGTACTTGTCTTTTTGTTATGTTCTTTTTCTGGTGTAAAATAAAGCATTTTTTTATTGTATTGTTTAATTTCATGATTTTACTTTTGTCATACTTACTACTCGACCTAACGACTTAACCTTTATGTAAACGCTCATAGAGTATGTAATATTAACAGAAAAATGATTATCCTAAACTCTTTACAAATTACAATTTCCCTAATTTATGGGGTAAATGTTGATAACTTGCAACATTATTTGTGCGCTTGTTGCGTGTCGGCTAATGACATGTAATCAAATCAATCACGAGCCGCTTATACATTTCGTTGTTTTGTGTCTTCAACTTAAACTTCAACGGAAATTTTTGTGTGAAATTATCTCTCTACGTCTTAATACTATAAGCAAGAAGAGGTTTAATAATTTTTACACTCGGCCTCACTCGGCCAAATTATCCATATCTGAATCAAATGAACTCATTGTACCTAATACAAACTAAACTCTACACTACAACACTAGAAAACAGATGAAGATCAAATTGGCGCGTTCCCTTTTTTTTTCTTGAGCATCCGTCATTACGCATTATTTTCGCATTATGGTTCAAAAGAAATGTGCTAGCTGTCAGATGAAACTGTATCTCAGCTCTTTAAAGGGTTGAAAAGTGTCACTTTCGATCCGCTCTACAGGCTACTTCAGGTCTACTTTCACTCGAAAGTGAGTAATAATAATAGTAGGAAATAACAGTAATAATAATAATAGTACCTAATAAAAAAATGAAAAAAACACCATTTGTATGGAAAAAAACACTGAGTTGAATAGAATGGGATAATCCTACAATGCTATTGTCAGTGTCAAAAGGTTCAAAAACGCCAACGTCACAATGAATGTGTCCAACAATAAAATTCTACCAAAATACAAGGAACTTTTTGAGGCGATCCGGATAAATCACACGGCACTAAGGTATAATCGTGTAGTTTATTCCAGGCTGTCAGGTATGTTCCATTCGGACAAGCACAGAACAACTATTAAGCTAACCTTCAACAATGGGTTTTGCAATTATTATTTATTCAACAAAGTCAAAGAAGCTTAGGTACCAAGATGGTTAAGAGTTTTTTTATCACACCGTCGACTGACGCAATAGATGTCGTCGGTCCAATATATAACTCGCCAATCTGCAATACGGTGATTGTTCAGGAGAGCAAAAACAAAGATTTGGAACTTTGTTTTCGTTTCGTTGTAAATCGAGCGTTTATAAATTTTGTTTGTAAATTTTGTTGATTGTGGTGTGGTGCAGAGCTGATAGCTTCCCCAGTTTTCTATTCCACTGTGATGCCACTCGTCGTGTGTCTAGAAAACGCCTCGTAGAGGTCAACTATAAACGGTTGCAAGAAATGCAGTGGCAGGGTCCAGGGACCATCGAGCTGATGATGGCAATCTACTCTACTAGTGGATCAAGTTGGTTTAGGAAAAGGATAAGGGCGTCGATTATTATGAATGTTCTGTGCTGCCAGAAACGGCAACTGCCACCGGTTGCACAAGATCGGTAGCCGAGGCTTCGATGAGCGACATTTGAGAACTAAACTACTGATTCGCCGCTATAGCTTTTTCAGACCCGATTTCACCCTTCTGAAATGCTGCATCAAGAACTGCAAACTAGATGCTAGCAAGTCTGAACTGCCCGCTTGGCGTGCATGGGCAAAAACCAAGGTGACTTCCGTAAAACTCGGTGATTTTGGAAAATTCATTACCTACATTTTATATCAGTTCCTCATGGCAAATATTTATAGTGATATCGACGTGTCCGTGACGTAAGTATTGTAAGGTCTAGAGGAAATAAAGCACGCTGATATTTGATATTGATATTTCATGGTCGATGTTCACCCATTATGTTTATTAACTAAAAGTATTTCATATCAAATTTAGTATGAATGTTGAGGTACGAAATAGCGGGATAGCACGATAACTCTCGTTAGCTAAAATAATCCTCACGAAAGTATGATAATTTTTTTTTCAAACATTACATTTATATGAAAATAAATTTGAGTAAAGCTCGGTGTATTTTAGACGATCTTTTTAATGTTAATTCTTTTATTTAAAATATTAACATTATTATTTTCCATCTCTCTTTTTCTATTATTAAGATCAACGTAACAATAAAAATTTTATGAAAAAAGTTCGAAAATTAGGTAGTTTTTTCTCATCTCAAGCTAGCAACATTTTATTTTTGTGATCCAGTGTGTGTATTTCATGAAATTTTTGCTGTCCTGCTGTCCAATCTATCTATGTTTTTTTTACAGATTTGGATTCAATTTTAATTATGTTTAAATTTCACTAGCTAAAGCATTAATTACTAAAATGGGTACCTTAGTAAAATATTTAGTTGCCGGTTTCGTGAGATACTGGTTGATACACACAGATTATTGGCAAACTATCTCGAACCGGGTGGAGATCGCAACTCCTTTGAACTCATGGAAGAGACTTATCGAAGGCGTTTACCTCTACGACCACAAAATAAATCCATATGAAGGTGACTCCTTCCACGAATCACCTATTATGCTGATAACATTTCATTTTCTGTTGAAAAATGTGCCTTACTTGTTACCACTCCTGTTTACCTTACTGGACTTGCTCACAGCACATTTACTGTACAAGACTTCTAAAGCTTTCGTGCGATTATTGAAAACATCTCAAGAAAAGCAACTGAAAGATATTGCAGAGGATTCCAAAGAGTTATTGCTGAATGATTACCAATTGGACGAAGCATCAGACTATGTCCTGTCCGTTTATCTTTTTAATCCATACTCAGTCTTGAATTGTGTGGGAATGACAACAACTGTTATTCAGAATGTATTACTGGCTACATCACTGTGGGGTGCATCAAATGGCTACAGAATAATTGCAAGTGTGTTTATTGCATTAGCAACACATCAGGCATTATATCCAGTGCTGTTAATTGTGCCGATATCAATACTACTGGCAAATGTGAATGAAGGATGCAAGAAGTGCTCTTTTATCAGGACTTTATTGGCATTTGTACTTTGCTGGGGATTCCTAGTTTACATTTCTGCATTTATCATGAATGGCTCATATGATTATGTTTACAACACCTATGGATTCATGTGAGTATTATCATGATTTTACTTATTAAAAATAAAATAAGCCTTTGTTGCTGAACAATAAGGTTTTTTGCTAGTTATATGAGCATAGTCCTGTTTTTTGTTATTTGTTTCCAGCTTGTTCTTCGGCATAGGCTCCTGTAAAGTTGTTGGGCTGGCTATCTACTATAATCTAGAGCTTAGTAGATTTCATATATTTACTGCTTAATCTAAACTATAAGTGCCTGGCAGGCTCTCCTGCCCTCAGACAGTCAGAACATGCATTTGAGCATGAGATGTAGCAATGTATGCAAACTGGACTCCGTTCATGACATCTAATGCTACCTCAGATTATGTACCGTCAGAATATAACAATTTTTTTGTCTGTTTTTCCAGATTATCAGTACCAGACCTAAAACCAAACATCGGACTATTCTGGTACTTCTTCACAGAAATGTTTGAGCACTTCCGTCTTCTGTTTGTCTGTGCATTCCAAATAAATGCCCTGGCGCTGTACATAGTGCCTCTAACACTTAGGTTCAAGAAGGAACCTGTCCTCTTGGCTACGGTGCTGATAGCCCTATCATCTATATTCCGGTCGTATCCTTGCATTGGAGATGTGGGCTTCTACTTGGCATTGCTGCCTATGTGGAAACACTTGTTTTCGTGTAAGTTGTCAAAAAGAGTTATTAATACTGTAAATGGAATAGTTTGAATGTAATTAGATGTTAGATGTAAGTAGACGTAAGGATGTATGTTTGCTCCTTCTTCATGCAAAAACTACTGAACTGATGAACCTGAAGTCCTGCTCCAGTACTTCAAGGAGCTGGGCTGGTTAGGCAGGGGGATAATGCACAAAACACTCCTACGCGAGATGTCAGTGCAGATCTTAGTTCCCCCACTTAGAATTAGAATTAGATGAACCTGAAATTTTGCATATATGTAGTTCAATCGCCGTGCTTGGCCTACTGGATTAACAAAGGCTTATAATAAAATTTATCAGGGAAAACCTAGGTACTTTTACCTCTTGTAAATGTGTGCGAAGTGATTTGCATAATTTTTAAAAACTATTCAAGTTAAGACTAGATTGAGAGTATCATGTATTGAGGTCTCTGATTGTTATACTAATGAAGAATTTTCTCCCCTTTCCAGTTATGCAGCAGAAGTTCATAGTAGGCTGTGCATTCATCATCACTTCAGCTCTAGGGCCGACTGTCTGGCACTTGTGGATTTACTCAGGCTCCGCAAACGCCAACTTCTTCTTTGGTGTAACTCTATCCTTTGCTACTGCGCAAATATTCTTAATCACAGATGTACTATTTGCATACATTAAGAGAGAGTTCACTTTGAAGCATGGTTCGTCCAGACTTGTTGATGGAAAGCAAGCCAAATTGGTGTTACGATAGTATTATTTTAATGTACCTTATTAGTAAATATCGGAAATAATTTATGGCTACATGCGACTCTTATCTGAGTTATGAAACCGTTGTGATTTTTTGAAATCATCTTACTAGTGAATGAATGTTATCTTAAGTTCAGATTGGTATCTATTATCAATCAGTGAATTATCATTTGAAATAGGAACTAATAATAACTTTGTAATTAATAATTTCTGATTTGACGACCTATGTGGCGCAGTAGGTACTGGTCCGCCTTCGAAGCTGGAGGTTGTGACTTCCATTTCTGCCTCGGCATTGAAATGTTTGTATATTCTGCGGATTTTTCCCGATGTTCTAAGGTTTTTATACTATTAATAAATATCTATGTATGGTATTGTATTAAGTACGAGTATATTAGTTATTTAGTACACAAGCTGTGCTTAGTTTGGTGTTAGATAATGCTGTGTGAGTGTCCAGCATTAGTTATTTAATTGCAACTTCATGTGGTAATAAGAACCTCTCACCACAAACAATCTTGAAATATTTATTAGTAAGGGGTGAATATTTGTACAAATTGCATTTAATAATGAAATTCTCGTGTAATTAATGTTCATGAACAAAAAATTTAAGATAGGCCTGGTGTAAATATATTCTACATTTAAAGTTGTACATTTTGTGCTAAGGCCAAAGAGTTTTTTCTTTACTTTCATGAGTAACAATGTATTCTACTAGTATTTTCTAATGTTTGAGAAGGTTTGTGTAAGTCATAGCATCACAAGATGAATTTATTTTCGGAGTTAGGTTGTTTAATGTTTAGCTTGTTTCTATTTTTTATACTCGGCTATTTAGATCCTATGCTAGAACCTGTAAATGGGTTTTCCAAAGTGAGCTGATTTTTACAGATCCAGTGGCACTTCTTACTAAGACCTTCAGTGCCCGTGAGTTACATGTTGACGCCTTGCGGGTAAGACCGCGTTGTTCCCACTTTGAGAATTTTAAGTTTAGTCTTTTTAAGCCTCATTTTACAAGCCACAACAGCTTGCATATTTTAATGGAGGGGTTAACATATAAGACGGTACTATTCATTGTCGTCGCTGTTGTCCACGACTTTTTATAGCGGGGATAGATTGTCAACGCAATGTCACTACTAGGAACAGCTAGAGATGATATTAACAACAACAACATCAGCCTATATAGTCCACTGCTGGACATAGGCCTCCCCTAATGAGCCATATGTGGCATTATTCATCATTTGGGGGTTATTGCCCATAATCCCCACGCTGGGCATGCGGGTTGGGATCGCAGTTCGGTGGAATTGTTCTACAGAGGGCGCTGCTGCCCGCCCTCGGTGTTTCTCTTAGTCGCCTCTTACGACACCCACGGGAAGAGTTGGGGTGGTGCAATTCTATGTCGGCACGGCACGGCGCCGGCTCTCGGCACGAGATGATATTCGTCCAACGATAAATCAACCATTAAGACAGGTGGGAACGCGCTCTTACACTGCTGAGATGGAAAGTAAATAAAGCTAATCTATTTACTGCCCAGCTGACAGATATTTATATAAAAATAGTAACTTAAAGTACAGTAATGTAGTACTTACTGATACGATTTGCGAAATAGTTGATGCCAATCTGTAAGTATCAGCCCTATTTCTACTAATAAATTGTATTCTAACACTTGAATTGTCAATAAATACCAACTATTTTTATGTCTTATTTTATTAATTCCTTTTATAATCTTATATAAAATTTTGTGTATCGCAACAGCAGTGTTGTCAGTGATTCATATCATAATCTTATCAGTGCACACTGATCTACATTGTGTTGTGAGGGGCACCTCACCGCATTTACGTTTTCGTTGTTTTATAGTGAATGAAATGGAATGAATTTTTACAATGGCTAAAGTGCTGGTTTGTTGTGTTTTACTGACCATAGGAGCATGTAAGTAGTTGTCATAAATTAATTATTTACCATTAATACCTACAAAGTAAGATAGGTTTCTAATTGTGAATATTTACATTTTGTACTAATAAGTACTGAATATCGAACGTACAAAGGTAGTATTTGATTGCAATACAAAAATGCTTTATTGTACACCAGAAGACAAGTATTATGGGCGGACTTATCGCTTAGATGCGATCTCTTCCAGGCAACCATTGGATAATAATAATCTTTCAGAGCTTTTGGAAACACTATTTAAAACGAACTGAATTGAAAACAATCTAAATAAAATGCTTGTGATAAAAATGTCTCAGGGCATCTACGTCTTTAAAATTATATTTTTCTTTTTTTTCTTCTAGTTTCAGAATGCGTAGTCCTACCCAGCATACCAGCTCACTTGATAGCTTGCTACCGCACCGGAGCCCCGGACTTGCAGGCTCCGAGGCGACTCGACGTGTTTTTGTCCCTACTCAGAAAAGTTGAACAGAAATCCCAACTCGATTTAAGACTCCTTAGCACAGCCTTGCTGAAAAGGTACATTATCTTTTGATACAATTTTCTTAATTTTTTATTATATTATTATAAAAGAATAGAGACAAATTAGGACTGTTGCAAACAATTCTAAAGTAGCTCTACTGATTGACCAACTTTGGTTTTACTGATTCCTAATTCACAGTTTTTAAAGTATTTTCTTAGTTTTAACAATAGGTACTTAATTAGGTTACAAGCTCAAAAGTTCTCCTTTGGAATAGTGAGGAAATTGCTCTCACAAGCTCCCTTTTGGGATTTTTAAAATTTTGGTTTTAAAATTGTAGGTATTCGATAGCGGCACCTAAATTACGAATAGGTAACTTTTACTAGTTGTGCAAAAGTTACGTAAACATCGGTTTATGCACAGCATTCCTGGCAAGATATAATTCGCCTGCACACTGGCTCTATTAGCTCTACCATACGGGTTATAGCACTCTTTATAATTGGATAATGCACCTTTCAATACGACTATTTCTCCACAACGATTAAAAAGATCTAAGTAAGATAAGGTTATCAAATTAAATTCACTGGAGGTAAACTTATCTTCATCATCATGATGATGATGATGAAGATAAGTTTACCTCCAGTGAATTTAATTTGATAACCTCTGTTTTGCTGTGGTTGAAAATCCGATTCTTAATTTTCGATATTGTGTATTCATAAATTCATTGATTCCTAGTAGGTAGGTACTAAAGGTACATACCTAGAATGAATTATTTACGTTTAGGATATTTTTACATGCTAATGGCAATGTATTAATTCTAAATATTTGCACGACTTACAAGACTAATTAAATTATAGATTAACAATGATATGATAGTCTAAGTCTTAGACTCTAAGAATACAGTATCACTTTATTCTTAGACCATCATTGCTAACCTATATGTACATACATATATGCAAATAAACTTGATTTGGTAGTCCTTGTTCCCTGGATCCCAGACTACCAAACGTTTTAATCTGAGAATTAATATTATTTTATTTTGTATATCTAATACATCTTTAAAATCTGTACACCGAACAAACGTTATGGAAAGGCGGGGTTGTCTAATACAAGCTTTAAAGAGAACCCCAACCCATGTCAACGTATATCCCATATGTAAAGAAAAAACATTGTTTTATTTTCATTTCCTTTTTGTAACAGTCTTCGTCTCGACGGCATCGAGCAATCATCCGCCAACGCAATGCAAACAGAATTCGTCCTGCCCTACCGAGCCTCCGCCTTCCAGTTCCACAAATACAAGCTTCTCATGGACTTGTTCCTGCCGAGCCAGAATCTCATAGATGTCGATGAAATATTGTCGGTGGAGGAGAAATGTCTCCTCCATAAGATGCTTAGTTCTGCTGTGCGGCAGTGGGAGAGAGGAGACGAGAGTATAGTCTGCCCTGTATCAGCTAACCAGGCGCAGAATATGGTTACTGCTAGTAGTAGTAGGTTAGTAGCAATTTTTTTTGTTAGATACTATCTATGTATAATTGCCGGCCTATAGAACTGCCTTCAGGTAACTAGGTACCTACTAGGTACCATCCATCGAAATTCGTAAGGCGGTTTGAACGATGAACTTGTCTAGCGTCTTAAAATTTAAGTATTTCACGGTCTTTGTTATGTCCTACTTCCTAGAAGAGGCACTTCAATATGATACCTACCCCCTTATTCATAGTAGTCTACTAGGTAACTTAAGCAATGCCTATTTACAAAAGTCTAATAATGTAGTCGCATAAAATATTACGTCGCTTTATCTGTAAAAAACTGCTATAGATTTTGTACATAAAATAACACAACTTAGAAACAGTTTTAGCCGTTTTAGGTTAGCAGACCGTTTTAGGTTATGAATAAGGGGTTATTGTTTACATAAATAATCGCATAAATAAATAAAGGCACTTATACAGAATTTATTTCTCAAACAAACAAAGATAAACTGGAAGTTCAATGCCCAGTTGGTACGTATTCTTTGACGACCTTTGTGGCGCGGTGGGCGAAGGTCCGCCTGCGACGAAAGAGGTTGTGGGTTTGATTCCCGCTTGGGGACAAATGTGATCTGCAGATATTTGTTTCGGGTATTCTGGTCGAAAAAAAAATCAATAAAACACGTTGCTCAGCGTAATAACTTGATGAACGTGATTTTTTTATTTTTATTTAGGACTTAAAACTATAACATTGTTGATACTAGGATAAACCTGCATCGTAGGTGTAATAACATCATATTAAAACACCCATGGTCTAAGCAAGTCAGAAAATCTCTATGTGTAATATGTAATGATAGTGAATACATATGTAATGATAATGAATAATGATCGCTAGATCTTCATCTTATCCTTTACTAATTGTATGCATCTATATCCATAGAATTCACAGTAGATGTCCGATAGAAGAAGGAGTAGTCCAGACGGATTGGGGCACCATATCCCCCGGCACTGTGATGTCAGCCGTCGCCGCTTCCTTAGAGTCCCAGCGAGTATCTGTCACGGAAATCCTTAACGCGAACATATTCAAAGAGGATGTTGCTGAGCCGCTGATGACGTCAGCTATGCAGGAGTGGTTTGATGACATAGAGACGTTCAATAACACGTTGCAGAAACAGACGGAAGTGCCGGATATTGGGAATGTTTGGGTGGCTACGTTAGCTGGTGAGTTCAAACTTCTACGGAAAATTCGCCGGGAATAATTCGCGGAAATCACCGTCGAAGCACAGTTTATCGAAGATTATACATACATACATATATGAAATAATATTGCTTTAAACTATAGCGGACAATAAATTGTTCTCGACGAAGTGTTTTCGACGAAGTATTCTCGGTGAAGTTTCATTTACCTTATCTGTGATCATCAGATCACTTGCAAAAAGAAATGTCCTTTACTCAATAGACCGAGACGGTTATTGTAGCGGCCGAAAGATTATTGTAAAGTCATTGTAGAGTCGGAGGATGGCGGGATTGGCGGGCGAATGTTTATTGTCGAGTCGAATTATTGTAATTAATAATTAGTTATTGTAGAGTCAAAAGACGATAAAAAACTCAGAACCGATATTTGTGTGAAGGTTTATATCTAGCAGTAGGTAGATGTAAGTAGGTATGTGGCAAGTAATCATATTAGCAATCTGGGACCGATGATAATAATGATAAAATTACTGTCTGCTGGTAATTTTCCGGCCTACAACGCTTGTTATGATATGACAGAACCCTGGTAGGAGCTATTCCCAATAGTAAACATCAGCTGTCTATCCAATGAAGAACTATCTCTTGGTTCCAGGTGACCTAGCAGAAGTGGTAGTGAACCAGGGTCCGCGAGTAGGTTCCGTGGCACGGAGTATGACCGTTGGCAGCAACAATCGCTGGAACGATACCCTGCTGCCGCGGCTGCATTATATGTTCCCTCCAAACAGCTCTGTGGTGGACTGGCATTTCACTGATGCTGAGATATTGGCGGGGATTGATGGCAAGTACTGAATTTATTTTATAATTAATAGTTTTGTTTGTTGGCCCTACACCGACATCCGGCGGTATTATAAAATACAAGCGGCGCCCTACGGCATCACCTGTATTTAATAAATTTGATCATCCCACTGCACTTTTGAGTAGTCAAACACCTGTCTGTAAATCCAGGATTTTAATTATCTTATAAGTTTGATCAAAATCTGTTCAGCGGTTTGACCGTGAAGACCATTAAATTCGAATATTACCCTTTAAACTACATAAGTAGGTAGGTACCTACAAAAAATAAAGAACTAATTTTTGTTAGTATAGATTTTCTATTTTCAGGCTTAATCCTCTCAAACTACGCTCCAAAATGGGTTGAACAACGCCGAACACTCCGCGTATCACAGATCATTGAAATGTACTACTCACACGAAGGAGTATCTTTCAATCCAGAAGTAAAAGCCTGTAACAGACAAAAGCTCTACGAAGAGTTATTTAGAACTACGGATTTGTTTACGGAGACGTCGAGGTTCGCTCACGTGTTATCCCTGAGGCAGATAACCGTTTATATTCCGGTGGAAGAGATGGAGAGGATCAGTAATGCAGCTGTTGAGGCGTTTTCGACGTATGTTTGTGAGTATAAGCCAATATAAGAGTTAGACGGTAAAGTGCGTGAACGTATAGTATCAGTTGTCCATCATGATAAAATGATGAGAACGACAAAACTTTCTTATTACTCAAAAGACGGATATCTAAACGATAAATTTTGAATTTATCTTAAAAATATTATGAAACAATGACGTCCTCCTCTCTCTCCATACATTATTGTGTGCCCGGCAGGGTCTATAGTGAAATGAATTAAATTTATATGACCTTTGTATATGTACTCATAGAATGCAATAAATGATTGAGTATTGAATATTGACACTGACTCTAAAATGCTCCTGTTTTGTTATTGGAAAGCTACTTGGTTTTTTACTGGAATGTCACATAGCTACTTCTTAGGCTGGTTTTAGAGTCACGCTGACCGTCGGCGCTGACAGGCCAATATGTATGATTACTTATGAAGCGTTTTAGAGTAACACCGACGACTCAGCGCTGAGCAATGTCAGCGCTGTGCATACGCGCGCGTACGCGCCACGCGTCGGCGCACGGTGGGTCGAAACTGCTAAAAAGCGGACATAGGATTTTTTTTCAAAATTTTAAAGTTTTTTTCATGCCAATCGACGGAACTCAATAACCCTATTAGAAACTATTCTATGATATTTTGTCATCAAACTAATACTTACCGAGAAAAAAAATAAAGTTCAAAAAAATTGTATGGAGTGACATCTATCAAGATCGATTTCAACGAAATGCTCACCGATACAGCTTTGAAAACACATAGGTGTTATAGAATATGTTATTACCTATCGTATGATACCATACACAAGTGCATCCACTTGCCTGACTTTCCGATAAATACCATTGAAAATGAGTCGTTTTTTGTTATTTTGCGACGAAATAATACTTTTATTTCCTTGCAATTGTTGCATGTTTAGGTAAAATATAAACAAAATCCATAGTTGGTTTCTTAATTTCATTAAAGGCACCAAAATATTTGATCCAAGTTGTAAGATTTTTGAAAAAAAAAAAAATATATCGATATTTTTTTTTCCAAAAAAGTTTTGAATTAGTTTGTAACCTATTGTGGAGGTCATAAGATAAGTTAATCTGTTCGACACATTTTAGTAAGTACTACCTATGTACCTGTACCTAAGTTCACTTTAACAAAGTTAAGATTTTTGTTTAAACCAGTTAGTAGGTACCTACACTTGTTTACAAAATATATACACAGGTAAAAAAATACGTGAATCCTGGAAGGTATATACTAAATGTGTCGGTATTTAGTACCTACCTGTGAGTTCCTGTGAGTTCAATTGAACCCTTTAGTGCTACCTGCATTTTAAAAGTCATTAACAACAATAACTAATTATCTCCAAAATTGTCTCATTTTTCTTATCAACAAACCTATTGTTCGATGAAATGCCAAACTAATGACCTATTTCTACGTATTGCAATTAGTAAATAACTAATTAGCATAGTTAAAGGGATTTAATTGTGGTAAGGGATAGGGTGGGACGAGTCCAAAATCTATAAATATCAGGCTACTATCTTTCCAAAAAACATTACGAGTGCCTTCCTACACGAGTTACTATCTTACGGTTATTAAAAAGTTATCGCGATTAATATGGAAAGTTTAGTAAATAACATTGATTTATTTGTGCTGATGAGAGAAGAGTTGGACTCATTTTCTGACAGTGTTAAGCTTAGTGACCACCTTAAAGAAAAATTTAGTTTGGAATTAAGTGACGAAAATTCTATAAAATTTTCAAAGTTTTGTCAACAGTTTTGTTCCAAAGTTAGTGGCAAATGGAAACAGAGCAACCGAACCTTTGTGCAGTTTTTAAAAAAGAATGAAAGGTGGTTGGAAAGTCCTATACCGTGGCCTCATCTTGATGCACCTAGAAGTGAACAATTGGAAGAATCCCGATCGCAAGAATGCGAACAGGATGATGATGATGATGAGGAAAATGTGCCCCCCATAACACCAAACAAAATAGAATTATTATCTCAAAGGAAACCTTTTGAAGATTTGACTCCCAGACAAAAGAGAAGACGAGTGAATACATTGAATTTGTCATTTTCACCTGAAGAATTAACTTCTGCTACATTAAAAACTTTTAAACAGAGTGGCCAGGAAGAGGCTGTTAATATAATGGAGCATCTAATGAAGCATCCTGAAGACATTCAAAAAGTTAAGGCGTGCATTGCCAGAGAAAAGGAGGCTTTAGTGTACACACCAGAAAAAGCACTAGGGTTGTTGGTCTCGCTTAAACTGTCAAAGTGGCAGTACATAAGTTTGAGGGAATCGGCCAGTGAGCAGGGATCCGATATATATCCTTCATATTACAGTATAAAACAAGCAAAACAAGATTGTTATCCAGTGAAAGAAGCAGTAACTGTGAATGAAGATGGAGCTGAAATACTTCTACAAGCTTTACTGGACCTAACTGTGTCTAGAATCATAAGTGCAAATAGTTTATCATTTCAAACAGGTGATGAGGTGACTTTAACAAGTAAATGGGGATTTGACGGAGCTTCCGGCCAAAGCCATTATAAACAAAAAGGGGAAGTAGACGAGACTACGGTATTTATGGCCAGCTTAGTTCCTCTCACGCTGCATAATGGTAATATCGTTGTATGGGAAAATGATAGACCTTCGTCAACAATGTTCTGCCGACCCATAATGTTTAAGTTCATGAAGGAGACGAAAAATACAGTTGTTGCTGCAAAGAAAAAAATTGAAGATCAGATTTTGGCACTGCAAACAACAAAAGTGGGAGAATTCAACATCAACCACAAACTGCTATTAACGATGATCGATGGTAAAATTTCCTCCATCATCTCTGACACTTCTTCTGCAGTCTGCGATATATGCAAAGCGAAACCGTCTGAAATGAACAATTTGGATAATTTGAAAAATAAAAGAAGTAATGAAGAAATGTACCAGTACGGATTGTCTTCTTTACATGCTTGGATAAGATGCATGGAGTGCCTTCTACATATAGGTATTAATGACTACATTATTTTATATATTGACTTCTTGAACATTTATTTGGTTTGCAATAGGATCCTACCAGTATTTCACTAATTTATTTGATTAAAACATTTTTTATGATTGTTTCAGCTTATAGAATCGATTTTAAGAAGTGGAGTGCAAGGGGAGAAGACAAAGAAATGATGGCACAGAGAAAACAACTAATCCAAGCATCGTTCAAGAATGAGTGTGGTCTACTAATAGATATAGTCAAACAGGGAGCTGGTACCACAAATGACGGAAATACGGCTAGAAGATTTTTTAGGGATTTTAAAACCAGTGCTCGTCTTACGGGTCTCAATGAAGATCTGATTGAAAGATTTTACGTGATTCTACAAACAATTGCATCCGGAGAACGCGTAAATATTTCAAAATTTTCTCAGTTTTGTCAAGAGACTGCAGATCTTTTTGTTCAATTATATCCTTGGTATTTCATGCCGTGCAGCGTCCATAAATTGCTCATACACGGAGCGGACATAATTGAACATTTTGGTTTGTTACCTATTGGCAAACTTTCAGAAGAAGCATCAGAAGCTCGAAATAAAGATTTTCGGAACTACAGAGAGCACCATTCTAGGAAAGTGAGTAGGATTGCGACAAATGAAGATATTCTACATAATCTTCTTTTGTCGTCAGATCCCAAACTCAGCCTTATAAGACCACAAATGGGCAAAAAACGAAGGATGGTTCTCTCTGCAAAAGCTGTAGAGCTATTGATGCCTCTTGCGGAAGACTTGTGTCCTACTGAATTTATTGATATAGGTAATCTTCAAGATAGCGACAGTGAATAGGATAAATTTTGTTATGTTGTTTTATTTTAAGAATCTTATAAACTCAATTTATTATGTAAAGTAAATGTTTTTGCGTTATGTGCCTACGTTCTTCTCTGACTTTTAGATTATTAAGTTTTATATTTTTTGTACCTCTAAATAAAATCTTGGTATTCTGTTATTGTGATGAGTATTGTCCTTTTCTTGCTAAGATTCAATTGTAAACAGGCCTTCTTGGAGTTGTAGGTAGGCAGTATGTATTGTGTTTCCTTATTTAACATTCTATTTTTGTAAAAATTTAAATTCTGATTTTTCTTATTCCGTAAGAAATATACATTATTAATTATACATTATCATTAATAATTTTTTCTTAAGTCATGTCGTAGTACACAAAATCGACTCAATAAAATAATTGAATTGGTTCTGATCCTAGTGCGGGGACCACAAAAGTAACCTGTATAGTTTGTTTTCCTTAAGTATTAAACTTTGTTAAAGTGCACTTAGGTACCGGTAGGTAGTGCTAAAATGTGTCGAACAGGATTAACTTATCTTATTACATCCACAATATAGGTTACAAACTAATTCGAAACTTTTTGGAAAAAAAAAATATTTTTTTTTTTTTCAAAAATCTTACAACTTTTATCAAATATTTTGGTGCCTTTAATAAAATTAAGAAACCAACTATGGATTTTGTTTATATTTTACCTAAACATGCAACAATTGCAAGGAAATAAGAGTATTATTTCGTCGCAAAATAACAAAAAACGACTCATTTTCAATGGTATTTATCGGAAAGTCAGGCAAGTGGATGCACTTGTGTATGGTATCATACGATAGGTAATAACATATTCTATAACACCTATGTGTTTTCAAAGCTGTATCGGTGAGCATTTCGTTGAAATCGATCTTGATAGATGTCACTCCATACAATTTTTTTGAACTTTATTTTTTTTCTCGGTAAGTATTAGTTTGATGACAAAATATCACAGAATAGTTTCTAATAGGGTTATTGAGTTCCGCCGATTGGCATAAAAAAAACTTTAAAATTTTGAAAAAAAATCCTATGTCCGCATTTTAGCAGTTTCGACCCACCGTGCGGCGCCGCGTGCTCAGCGGCGCTTCCGAACTCCGTTATCGTTACAGAGTTACATTAAACGCGCGCGCCGACGGGGACAGACGAGCGCAACAATGAATCGCGATATACAGGGCGTGTGACGTTCAGCACGATACATATATTTTAGATATATATATTTTACTAGCGGTCCGCCCCGGCTTCGCACGGGTACTAAACAAAAATTTCAGAAATTATACACACTAACACGATGGGTTTCACAGTTTTCATACGGATCCCTTACTTTTTGTAACAGCAACATTGGGATTTTTGACATTGACTCGACACTCCATAATTGACACTGGCCGTAGAAAAAAAGCAAGCACCGTGCGCTATTATATTCAACCTCTTTTTCTATTCTGACGCGCCATAATAGAAAAAGAGGTTGGATATACAGCGCACGGTTCAATTATTGAATTTTTCATGCGGATCCCTAACTTTTTTGAAAATATTATATAGCCTATGTTCATCACGGAAAAAATAGGATTCTAATGGTGAAAGAATTTTTCAAATCGGTCGAGTAGTTTCGGAGCCTATTCAATTCAAACAAACAAACAAACATACAAACAATCAAATCTTTCCTCTTTATATTATAATATATATATAGATATCTTTTCAAACCTTATTGTTTATCACAATAATGTAGAGGTACATAGTATTGTTATATATTACTATACAATATAAACTATCTAACAAGCAACTCGAACACTCATTTGATTGTGCATGTCTGTACTCCACGACGTTCAGCACGACACTAAAACGAGTTGCCGCAGACAGCTACGCGTGAGAGCTACGCGCGTAGGCTTCAGCGCCGACGGTCAGCGTGACTCTAAAACCAGAAATTTAGGTTCATGCAAGTTGTAATTGTAACACACTATAAAATATATTTTTTGGTGTTTTCAGCTGCTCTACTAAAGCGGTCCTATAAGGCCTGCCAAGTGGGGCGGAGCGTCCCTGTTATGGACTTAGTGGTCGCCACTGACGGTGCGTGGAAGGGATATGATGTAGAGCAATTTATGTCGTAAGTTCTAAAGTTTTTGGCGCCTTTAAATATTGGTACTTTAACTTTATACGTCATCTAGTACCCATAAAACATGCTCTGCTTAGCTTGGTGATAGATGAAGCTGTGTGGATTATCCAGTATTACTATGTTTTTTATAATGCCGGACAATCCACACAGCATCATCTGCCCCAAGCTAAGCAGAGCTTGTGTTATGGGTAGGTACTAGATAACTGATATACATACCTAATATTATTATTACATTTATGATATATAGTTATAATTAAGACATGCGTTATTCTTTATATCGCATTAAGCGTTATACACTAAGCGTTTTATGACAAGCTTGAATTTTTCATGTGTTTTTGGTGGCTGTTTCTTGATAGATAGTTCTATTTTTTGCTAGTTCTAGTAGGTAAACGGACCAGTATAACATTGTATTTATCTTATTTCCAGGTGGATAGGAGGTGCTCTAGAAATAAACATGCAGCAGAGCACAATATCGCTTCTGCACGGCAACACTGGCTCGTGGATAGTGCCTCCGTCGAATAACTTGACTACGCTGTTCTCTTATATCTCCAACTTTACTGATGGATGTAAGACAATTTTGACTATTTTCTTCTTGAAGTCAATGATTACCCTATTGTTTTCCACTCTTATCGTCTTTGCTAATTCATTGATGGATTAGATTCGAAATTTTATGTGATTCTTTTTATTTATTTAATTTTTATTTAATCATAGCCGTTAGATTTCGCTACTAGATAAATAGATATATAGATATTTCCACTCGTAATTATGTTTAGAAAATTGGTGTAAATATTCTGGCAAAATTTAATTAGACGCAGAAAACAGCTGATAAATTGGCGAAAAAAGGGATTTGGTTCTGCAATCATTTATGAAAAGAACATTGAATTCTATATGCAAATTCGTTGAGTTTCCTTCCTTTTAAAATAATGTTCACTCTTCCACAGGGCCCACCCGTCTAAACATGCCACGAATTATGTCCACAATAATCCAACACTCGCTCAACAAATCCTTAGCAGAAATTGATAACAAAGCAACCGCCGCAGTTAGTACAGTCGTGCTCATCATAAGCCCTACCGATCGGCCCTCAGGCACAGAAATGGACAGAGTACGAGATCTCATGACGCTATTGAGAAATAATTACTTTGACGTGTATTTTGCGTACGTTTCTACTGAACTAGCGGACTTTCAGGATATTAATAACGAGTATTTGGATTACTCGGAGCTGTTTCTACCGGTAAGTTTTAGTTTACCTATGAATGTTAATGCATCACAAGCAAATTCTAAACAAAAGCATGAGGCCTTCCCTTTTGATAGGGTTCAACCTTACTTTATCCCCAAACCAAATCAAAAGAGATCGTTTTATAATCTTTAAACGCCCCTCGGTAAGTAATCTAATCCTTCTCTTAAATAATATGAACATATTTAATTTTTGTATTTAAGACACCTTCAACGAACGTCGCAGATATAATAGAAACGGTAGACACCTACCTGATAAAAAGCATCATTCCGAAGAGGTTGGTCGGCGTTCAGTGTCCTTTCAACGGGACAGTGTTCAACCAAGTTGAGTACGAAGACTTGGTGCTTCCAAATCGACAGACATCCTACAGAATACACCCATTTTACTTGAGGGACCAGTCTATGATTGAAGTGCAGGTATGTAAAAGCTTATATTATTAGCTTATCTTGCTAGCTAGGCTTTGCACACGCGTGGATAAGATCTAGCCTATGACGGGAAAAAATTGCTTTCAAAAAGAAATATCAATAATAATCATATTTTTCATATTTTTCAATCAATAATAATTTATTTTGTGAAACAAACACTGTTATCAGATCATATCATTTTACAAATGGCGGGTTGGTTAATAATAAAAAAGATAAATAATTTTCATATTGGGACCACTAGTTCAAACCCCATTGACAACAAACTCATAAATAAATTAGTAATTTCGTCTGTACATTATTAATTTATTATGCAGTAATCATCAGGCACGTCGGCAGTAATCAAGTTTTCAGTATCTTGCTCTTGAATAACTTGCGTTTGATAGCGCCATCTATGTATGAGTGTGACAATGCTAACTTCTACAAAAATCCTTTGGCAATGTGTAGTCGCATCATAATCATAACATAATGACTCGGTTCAAATAAGTTCCAAACAAATTCGTTGTGTGGCGCTGTTATATTATAGCCACTTCGGAACTTTTTTAAATCTACACTAATAGTATAAAGAACAAACATAATGATTCTTTGTGTGTTTGGAATTGGTTTCCGAAATTATGAGACCTATTTGAAAAATTCATTACAATTTTCTGATGAACATAGGTAGACAAATATTTCCAAAAAAGTTAGGGCCCCTTCCAAGACTTCAGTAATGTAACGTGTAAAAATGAATAATTTTTGAAATTTTTGTTAAATACCCGTGCGAAGCCGGGGCGACCGCTAGTGATAAAAATACATAAAAGTGAATCAAATCAAGGTAAAAGCGGAGTCATTCCACCTTGAACTGGATATTTTATTTATATATTTTTAGATATTACCATAGTTATTGTTTTTTTTCTTTAAGTTTCGCAATGACGGCCAAGGACAGTTGATGGTTTGTATGTGGCGTGGCGCTGATGTCTCTCACACCTGCCAAACTATCCAAGAAAGAGGATTTCATACCTTCAACATGAGTAGACCATGTCCATCTCCTGAATTTTGCCCACCCGCTCATTTTATTGCTTCTGCTGTGTCCACGGCAAATATTTGTGCGCGTAAGTATAAAAAAATATGTTTTTTTTAATATACTAAATTGAATAGAAATCAAATAAAAAGAAAATAAAAATTTGAAAGTTCTAAAAAAGTAATCCTCCACCTTGCGGTCAGGATAGGCCCCGACGAGATTCGAACTCGTGATCTCCTGTTTACTAGACAGGCGCTTTAACCAACTAAGCCACGGCGCCGATGACACTGTGGCCGAAAGTTGATGTGATAACCTGAGCATTAATATTTTATAGTGTTTGAATAAAATAACATGTAATAATCATTCTACTGATTATTAAAAGTAGATTAAAAGTAGGTACCCAGTTTTATGTTAAGGCTGTGTCTGTTTTGAAGTTTTAATTGACAAAGTAAATTTCTCCTTCCGTAAGGTAATTAATTCAGGGTCTAATATGTAGTATATTTTTTTACAGATAATGATTGCCGCTTCCCAAACCAAGTTGGATACTATTTACGGCATTCCGGGCTAAGATGTTTGCCTCTTCGGGGTACGGGGACTTCATTGTCAAATTCTATCATTTTAATAAGTTTAATTATGGTTTTAAAAGTTATAAAATAAAAATGTAAAAAAAAATGTACCCCTGGTGGGACTCGAACCCACAATCCCCGGCTTAGGAGGCCGATGCCTTATCCATTAGGCCACAGGGGCGTCTAGCAGTCTTTCGAAATTATTCATTAGATATATTTTGTAATGTTATTACTATTTTAATAGGTACAGCAAACTTGATTGAGATAAAAAACATAATTCGAAACTCGATTGATTGCAAGGCATACTTTTTAGTAGAACTTTTTTAAAAGTTATTTTTTAAATTGTACATACCGAATGAATCAAAATATTCCAAAGATATCAACGACTATCAGATTTTGCGAGCGAGTGGCAATGAATTTGAGTTTTACATGATAAGTTTTTTTGAATAGAGACATCTATTTGGTCTTGCATTTACCCCATTGAGTCATTCGCCGTTCTACTGACAAAAGTTTACTATGTCTTCCGACAGAGGGCGCCGTAAACGTTTTAGGTACACGAAAACTATTTTAAATAATGTTCTCCCCTTTTCGAATACTCACACCATTAGGCGATTACACGTTTACATGAAATAAAAAATCATTCTATGATACGATTATTAACAGATTATGTTAATCATTATCTCAGTAATTGAATGTGTGTTTTGTTATTTCGACCCAACTGATATCGACTCCGTGGCGCAACGGTAGCGCGTCTGACTCCAGATCAGAAGGTTGCGTGTTCAAATCACGTCGGGGTCAAACTTTAGTTTTGTTAAAATTCTTTATTAGTTAAGTTTTTATATTTAACCGAGATGTCAATTGCAGTTCAGAAGTCCGTTAATCTATACTAATATTATAAAGAGGAAAGATTTGATTGTTTGTTTGTTTGTATGTTTGTTTGTTTGTTTGTTTGTTTGTTTGTTTGAATTGAATAGGCTCCGAAACTACTGGACCGATTTGAAAAATTCTTTCACCATTAGAATCCTAAATTTTCCGTGATGAACATAGGCTATATAATATTTTCAAAAAAGTTAGGGATCCGCATGAAAAATTAAATAATTGAACCGTGCGCTGTATATTCAACCTCTTTTTCTATTATGGCGCGTCAGAATAGAAAAAGAGGTTGCGCACTGTGCTTGCTTTTTCTCTATGGCCAGTGTCAGTTATGGAGTGTCGAGTCAATGTCAAAAATCCCAATGCTGTTAGAAAAAGTATGAAAACTGTGAAACCCATCGTGTTAATGTGTATAATTTCTGAAATTTTTGTTTAATACCCGTGCGAAGCCGGGGCGGGCCGCTAGTAATAAATAATAAAGTTAATACGACTACTCGTATTAAGAAAATTATCATAGATTTATGCTTGAGTGTCGCTTTTTTATGGCGTTAGCGTCACACAAAGCATAGATCGATGACTGAGCAATGGTTGGTGTAGATAAAAATTACGATTTCGAGTACTTGTACCTACCTGCATTATCACTGGATCACATGCCTACGTTACACCACGCTTTTTTTTACGTACTCGACTACTGTCGTACCAATGCTATATGCATAGCACGATGTGCTTAAACTAAAATACTTAAATCAATATACGGTATTACAGAAAATACCATGACAATAAGCCAGTAGGTAAATATTTAAAGTGCGCCAATTGTAAGCAAATCTGTCTGCTTTTAGCTGGATGACTTCGCAGAAGCGGAGTGTACCCGATCACTTAGCAATTACTCGAAAAAACGTCTACGTTTAGATTGATGTCATCATCTATAGCAATTAGGTACACGAAAACCTTTAAAATGGGTGTCATCGTCTCGTACATAACGCATATTTATGGTATAATAGAGGCGGTATGTATAATATACAGTGGGGATCTACCCCCTAAGGGTTTCTGTCCACCTCTGCGTCACAGCGGTCACACACTTTACCTTTATTTTTCCATTAAAAATACAAAATGAAAACCATCAGAAAGTTTATATTACTGCATTTATCATTCCATTCCATACATGGCAGGAGCCTTGGACGCTCTCGGTGGGAGTGGCTCTACCTACGTCATCATTCTTCTCAACTCAATTTATAGTTCACTAGCGGTCCGCCCCGGCTTCGCACGGGTATTAAACAAAAATTTCAGAAATTATACACACTAACACGATGGGTTTCACAGTTTTCATACGGATCCCTTACTTTTTTTAACAGCATTTGGATTTTTGACATTGACACGACACTCCATAACTGACACTGGCCGTAGAGAAAAAGCAAGCACCGTGCTCCTTTTCTATTCTGACGCGCCATAATACCTCAAAAAGAGGTTGAATATACAGCGCACGGTTCAATTATTGAATTTTTCATGCGGATCCCTAACTTTTTTGAAAATATTATATAGCCTATGTTCATCACGGAAAATTCAGGATTCTAATAGTGAAAGAATTTTTTAAATCGGTCCAGTAGTTTCGGAGCCTATTCAATTCAAACAAACAAACAAACATACAAACAAACAAACAAACAAACAAACAAACATACAAACAAACAAACAATCAAATCTTTCCTCTTTATAATATTAGTATAGATAAATTATGAATGGCAATCAGCCTTGCATATCTTACTGGGTATTTTTCTTTGGCTTCAATCGTTGGCATGCAACATTGTAAATAAACTACAGTACCTACTTACAACTGCAAACTGAAATAAAACTTAAATGAAATCTGCGTTTTAGGTACTCAAATAACCTTACAGACATCTGCAATGTTTTTAATATTTGCCGCCTTGCCAGTACCGGCATAAAACGTATCTAACTGTAACTAGTTTTAATAAAAGTTTTATTGGTGCAATCCTAAAAATTCCTGCAAAATGGAATGCTGCACACTATAATTTTATATTCGAAGTTATAGAAGATTTCTTTTTGACTCTGCGGCCGAGACGTCGTTTAATGTGTGAATAGGCGCCTTCTCAAATTAACAATTATGCACAGCACACACACAGCTAAATAATTTAGTCCATGTGTGCTTTTCTGCATGCCTTCTTAATCATACTTGCAGGAGGTTGTGTATTTATATGAACACGCCTCTGTTTCTTTTGCATGTGTGCAATGGTTTGCATGTGTGCAACTTGGAGGTCATGAAGTGATTGGTCTAACAACCTTTGTATACAGGATGTTTTTAATTCACAACCCACAAAATAACATGAATATATAACTCCCAAAATACTTGATACCGATTCTTTTGAAATAGGTTCTTGTTATGGGTTTTTTGACCTTTCCGTTTCTGCGTATTCTATTTGGTAGAGTAGACACTGTTAATAGAAAAGCAACACAAACAACATGCTGTATATATTTTTAAAGGTTCTACGATGATTGTTCTTTTATTAACACTCTGTAATGGTTTCGGTTTAGCACCACCATTTGTCACCGTTTATTTTCAACGATGACTAATGAATCCCAAATTTTCCAGGGATATTTACAGCTAAGCATAACGAGACGACAGAATTTTACGGCTTTGGTAGACTTTGTACCTATTCAGTTGACGGTGACGCAAAACTGCAGCTTATCAACGGAGAGATTTGATTTTGGATATTTTCTTTATACAGCATGCTCATTTAATTTTTGCCCTAAAAACCAGCACGAAGCAGCCAAATGTTCAAAAAATGCTCCACGGTATTGTGTAGCACTTGAAATAACGGCTATAGTTCTCATTCTGTCGACTTGCAGACACCATTGACTATACCACTAGTCATGTGACTGACATTCAACGACCTTCAGACTGTGCTGATGCCGGCTGACGCAAATCATCTGAAGTCTTTGATGTAAATTCATTAGTATCCATTGAAAGTTTCGTGAACTTTTTAAACCAATTGACCCTCATTGAGGGCGTGCGTGCGTATCTTAAGCGTTCGCGCTGTAATTTATTTACTTTTCAGCCTTTTTCTTTAAACCTTCAGTTTCGGGTCTTTGAAACTTGACACAGTCATTATTTATTTACATATGTATATTACTTACTTACGTTTACTTATTTATGTATTTTACTTGCTGACGCAAAATACATACTTATTTGTGTATTTTACTTGCTTACGCAAAATACATAAATAAATAAACTGGTACTTTGATCCTAAAGAATCTGCTACGACGCCTGCATAACCTCTAAAGAGATAAAATCCTCGTGAATGTTATCTGCAAGCCATAAATTTACTGCGTCGCCAGTCAGACACCATCGTTTTGTACTGAGAAATAAAAAATGGCAAACATTTAGCAAGACAGCATGTAGAGAGTCAAATATTAGCACACACTGCACAAGCGAGTTCCTTAAAATAAATAAGCCGATAATAAATAAGTGGGACGGACATGTAGCGCACCTACAAGATCAGAGATGGACCAAAAAGGTGACCACATGGACAGGACCTCAAGGCAAAAGGATGAGGGGTAGACCTGCAGCTAGATGGGAAGACGAGCTCAGAAAATAGCTGGCCCCGACTGGATTCAAATAGCTCAATCTAGAGAAGACTGGCTATCTTTGGAGGAGGCCTTTACCTGTAGAGGGGTCCTTGCAGAAAAGTAAACAAAAAACAATTTTTGTTTATAAGTTAAACATTTGTAATCAATATGTACCAAAATGATTTAAGAACTTTGTATAACCAATTTACTGCATAGAAATAAAAGGCGAGTTCCTTAACTTGATGACCTTTAAAAATCTCAAATTCTCCGGGTTTTTTTATAAGTATAAGCTCGACAAACGTGTATGTTAGGATTGTTTTTATTCATGACGTCATTCGCGGTACGGGAAGTTATTGCTGAAGTGAGTAATTTAACTCTACATAAATACTGTGTACTGGTTTCAAGTGCTTTTACAGTTTACGGACCTTTTTTTATGAACTATTCAATAAAATTCAATATTAATTATTTCAGTTATTCACCATAAATATTCGATACAGCAAATAAGTCGGTAAAACAAATTTCTATCATTCATGCATGTCACATAATCTTCGGAATACATTCAAATAAATTATTACCTATTGCAAAATTACGTAAAACTTTGAAATTTGTCACATGGTCGTTTTATATGAATAATAAAAAAATATCTATGTAATAATATTGTATAAGTATTATGTATATCAGTCCCCATAACCCATAAAACAAGCTCTGCTTATCATGGGGCTACATGATGCTGTGTGGATTGTCCGACATTATTTATTTAATATTGAACGACATTAAAAAAAACAATTATTCGGTAGGTACTTCTATAGAAACGGTTATAATTATGTTTTAATTTTAATAATTTGTTTTGACTGTGGTGAACGTCTAGGTCTAGTGGTCAGGGTCGCACATTGTATTATCTACTTACTTAGTGGTAGGTACGAGTATATATACATATCTCTATATACTCAACAAGGTAGGTACCTAAAACAATTACCTCTTCCAACAAATATTATGTATTACAAAAGTGACGACATCTATGGCGCAGCAGGTGAAGGTCTGTCTGTGACGCATGAGTTTGCGGGTTCGATTCATGCCTCGAGACTAATGTTTGTACAATCTGCAGATTCAGGGTGTTCTATGTAAAAAATCTACGTAGTATAAAGTATATCAAACAATCATCTAGTAGATACCATAGTGGTTTCTTTTTCACTTCTTCCACTAGTGGACAAAAAATTGAAGTGAAAAGAAATCAATAACAACTTATTTCTTTTTTGTTATAATAATTAACTGTATGAAATTTGACTTGTCTAAGTGCTTATTTTGTAAGCCTAAAGAAATAAAGTTATTGAATCTGAATCTGAATCATAACACAAGCTTCGCTTAGCTTGGGGCTAGATGCAGTGTGGGTTGTCCAGCATATTTTTTTTTGTATCTTTTACTGTACGTACCATTAAATATGGTTGTTTTTTACGCGACCCTTATAAAAAGCTGAATAAATAGATCATCATTGTATCCAATGCTTGTATAGACTGCAAATTATAATACAAAAAACTCAAATCCCTACTGGTAATTGAGTGAAGTTACCTTTCCGCTGTAAACATAGGTACCTAGGTACTTCTCAGCAGGGCTGTATAGGGATTTTATCGACCTGTGTGACGCAGTGCGCGAATGTTTGTCTGCGACGTAGCGCAACCTACGTCGCAGACGGACTGTGTATACTGTGGTACTACGGTACCACGTACTTGATAGGTCGATATACCTACTTTATAGGACGAACTCTGTGGCGCGGTGGGCGAAGGTCGCCTGCGACGCTTTGGATGTGGGGCATATTCCTGCCTCAGGACAAATGTCTGTAAGATCTGCAGATGTTTGTTTCGGGTGTTCTGGTCGTTTTCTATCTTTCCTTGGTCAAGGCATCACGCGTAAACGGCTAGAATCTACGTTGTAATATCCGTTACTTAAAAATTAAATTTCGCTTCCATGATTTTATAAAACTTTAGTAGTATGTCAGTAAAATCTTGTTTGATAGCCCATATTTGTCAAATACGATAGCTTACCACGTAATTGAAGCCCATGGCTTATAAAACGTCGGGTCGCCATACACTGGAAATGTGAAATTTATTATTTTATTTATTAAAAAACTTGAATTTGACATGAATCCTGCTAGATCAGATCATCATCATCATCATCATCAGATTTAGATTTAGATCAGATGCAGCATTGTAATACAGAATTAGGCAACTACTATTCCGACAGTTGTTAAATTTAATAATTAAGAATACCTACCTTATTATAAAATATTATTTACTTCCTGAAACAAAATGACCTTGGCAAGATCTGTCCTTTCATTTGATTTATTTATGAGGTTTTGGTTTAGCAATCGGTCTGCGTTGTTTATCGTTCTATATAAGCCGTACGTACGTAGTTGACCGCAGATTGCCATGACAGTATTCGCTTTTTATTTATGTAATTTTTTAATAATGATAATCCAGGGTCCCTAATATTATTCCAGTATTACAGTGCTAACGGTGCTAACAGACATAATTCAGTTTTTAACAAAAAGTTTGGTCAAGTATTACGGACAAACTTTAGAAAATCTTTGAATGCAGTAGGTACTACTAATTTTTAAAAATGAAGTCTTCTTTCAGTAACATATCCTATTTACAATATTTAAGGTACTATAATTTTATTTCGCATACATAGCCTTGGGACGCCCATTATATTCAGGAACATTAAGTCATCAAAATATACCTTACCTACGGTCTGTTGCAAGATTATTCAAAACCTTTCCTAGCAACAGATTTTACCCAATCAGAATGACCATAAAAAACCGGCGACAAACGACTGTGTAGTTTTTTTACTGCAGATTAAAAAATATGCATGAATACGATTAGATAAAAACATATTTGGGTAAAATACAGACAAGAATGTAAAAGGGTGTGGTCTTCTAGGTATTTATTATGCAAAAACGTTTTAGTTTTCCGGTAGATTTACGGTATTTTCGGATATTTCCACATGCGTATGTACCTAATAAATATCTTTTATCTTTATCTTTTTATACATAGGCATAATAACATTTAGCCTATTTAGCCAGCCCTTCTTATACCTAGGTATGCTTTAGCTGACATAATACTTTTTGCATACCTAGCCATGGCGTCAAAATGCTATTGCGCAAGACAGAGTTTCTTGCATCATTTGCCAAATTATTTAACTAATAAGATTTAAACTGCGAAAACGGCACCTCTACTCCAAGGCTGTCGAGAATGTGTAGGCACAGCAGAAATAATAACAGAATTGAATGAGTATATCTCAGGTGGTCACGAGGCATTGGCAGCGACTCAGTTATCGCTGTGTTGATGACGTGTGCTTGGGGGCTTGGTACAACCAGCCAATCGGGTTTTGCCAGCACCCGACGTCAGATTGGTAAAATGAACAATTAAAATACTAACAAATAAGCTGGACCTGATAAATTTAAATTAACGGACTGGTGGCTCGGAGCAAGTCGACCATTCATTTGAACTTTGTTTCATTACGTAATGGTGATGAGAATGTGTTTTGCATAAAATTAACCATCTGCTTATTGGAACTGATTGGAAAGAAACAACTTATTAGCACCAATACAACAGCAGAATCAAACCCCATTGTTATCTAGTAACTAACGGACTTAAACCTGGTTTGTTATTGCTGATGCAATGTTGTGGAGTTTGTGTTGGTTGCGTGCACACATGCATGTGTTGCGGTATGCGTGTTGCAAACCGCGTGCGCCCGCGCAGCCGCCGCCGCCGGCGCCGGCGGCGGCGCCACACCTCCGCACAGTTTCTACCTACACTAGGTACATTATCGAGTCTACGTGTACAACTTTCTAACTATTGACGTCATTGACCTCAGTCTATGATTCTAAGATCTTTAAATGATTCCTAGAATATGCATTTTATTTTTAGTATCTCTTGAAAATGTCAGGTAGAGTTTGACTCTTCGTTTAAGTAGAAATGTACCTATGTTTCATTGAACTCTTCCTTATCTATGGACTTTATGCTTGTATCAGGTACCACCAATGGACTTTATACGCTTATATCAGGTGTAGGTAAGGTACCAATAAATTATGTTAGTTTGTTACAAAGTTCATGAAGCGGATTAGGTTTGTGCCTTTCTTGTTTTCCGTGTAACTTATGTTATCTTGCGATAAAATACCTTTCCAGATTAGAATCAACAATAATCGTTATTATTTAGTTATTTGTGGGTGTGACTCGTAATCGAACTTTGAAAACACAATGACCAAACCACTTTTACCACTAAAATAACAAATAGTATCCTCAAAATTCAGTCACGATGAAGTCAATGCAAGTCAATGTTGCAAGTCTTCAGGAATCACGTCACGCAACGGACTTTTACACTCCCTAAGTAGCTAACAGTTTTGCGTTCCTCATAATTTTTGATGATTGCTTTAGGTAAGTAGTAACTATATACTAAGTAGTATAGTATATTATACTAAGTTACTATATTGATTGCGTGACAAACAGCATGCTTGCATCAGAATATTGGCCAGAACGCATTTTGGTCCTACCATAAAATTATTCTGTCATCCTTTTAAATTAATGATAGTAATTACGACTAGGTTTTACTGCTAAAGGGCCCCGTGTGGTTATGCAAAGGGTGTAAGGATTAGTAGAGCCAACTGAAAGGTTATGTTGCTATGTTTCGAGTTATCGTACCAATCTCTCTCTCTTCAAATCTCTAAGCGGTCTTCGTCTATTGACGCTACGAACGAAACTAGTTTGCGACAAGCTCTCGCGTTCAAATGATCTAGAATCGGACATTGCGTCGCCAACATTAATAAAGAGATTGATGGATATAATTGCTACCGATCAAGAGAAGAGCGGAATTTTCCGATTGCTTCTAAAGTGGCCGGGCAAACAAATTCACATCAGTTTGACCAAGTGGCAGCAATTAAAGACAACCTCAGTGAAACTTCGCAAAACGCTTTTCAGAGAAAATAACCAGATAATGTTGGACGAGATAATGTTTGCAATCCCACAAATTATGACTCGTTTGCGATTAATGCGCTATTAGGTATGATGAAGTTACCTCGTTGCGCTTGTTCCGTAGATCTTAGAAACTTTTAGAATTACCAAAACCCCGGGAGCCTCATAAACTACGTCATTGAATATTATATGTAAATATATACAACATAATATTACAACAAGCATAAAATGATAACAGGAAACAAGCTGAAAAATATTTCGGCTGTACATTTTACGAGTTATCAAAATTTTGAGAGTAGGCCTCCGATCTCCTACGTGACAAATCTCAAGTCTACCAGATGCGTGCATTTGGTTGCCCAAACATTACCTAATGAGTAATGAGCACCGGCAGATATCTATTCTAGCTAGTAAGGATTGCCGAAGTATATTTCCATTCAGTTCGCTGCTTCTGATGAACCAACTGATGACTGAACCAGTGCTGATGCACTAACTTACACATTCTAACGAAGTAGGTACTAATCATTGACCTACCTCTAGTTTGTTAGCAACAGCCAACAGTTAGCTTCACTGTCTCAATTCTAAATAGTATTTCAATTTGTTTCTTTTCTTTAATTATTTCCCAGGACCATAAATTATGGAAATAGGTACTATAATACAAAAACTGCTCCAAGTGTGACTAAGTTAGCTAAACCAGACTCGACCAGTTAATTGAAGCTAACTAGTTAGCACGAATAGCAATTAGTGCTCCTGGTTAGTTGAGTTTGATTACAATTTATTGGGTTGACTAAGATCGGCCTGATTACCTCATCGTTACCATCGGCCATCTTTCGTCCGTATCGAAAATTTAGGCAACGCCGCCGGTTGTTTTGTTTTACACTAATAACTACATATAACTATAATATAATATTAACCTGCGTATGTCCACTCATCAAATACTTCATCTGTTAGCTCTAATAACGTTAAAATGCTATACTTGCTCTCATGCATATAGCGCATTTTAAATTCATATAAGTACCTATATTTTCACGTTGTAAGTTTATTCTGGAAGGTTATTCTTAGAATAACTTCGTTACATCATTTCAGGACGTCAATGTCTTTCCCAAATAGCGCCCGGATAGTGTGAATTGTAAACAGACGTTTTCCTGTCGGCGAACCGATATTGAATTTACCATAGAATTTTCTCGATCGAATTGCATTGAGAAGGTTCAGTGTAGGCACACTACACTCTGTGAATGCGTTTGGCGTTTTGTTTCACAAACATTGCCTTATTCATCCAATGGAAAATTACAGTTGGGTAGAGTGACCATGCGGAGTTTGGTTCATGAATTTTGTTACCTAAAACTACAAGCTAAGAAAATTATTCACATAATTATTGGGGTATCAACAAAAAGACTACTTTGTGATACTTCACAAAAAATAGTACCGTCATACCTGCAGTGCTGAAAGAAACGATTAAGTACTTACTTTTTGATTTATTTAATGACTAGATGATGAAGGTGTACCTGAAAATTTGCGATGCTGATGTGCGGTTAATAATCGAAATGCTATGTAAGTAACTCTCCACATCCTTTGTAAAATACTTACAGATCATGGTTTTCAACAGGAAAAATTCAAGGAGAAGTCGCAAGTCATGAATTTAAAAGACACTAAAAATCACAAAACTTACTTAAAAATACCACTAAAGATAGTCCAGTATTTGCTGAGTCAAGTATGGTAACGACCAATTTTCATACTCTTTACTTTTCGTATTCTATTCTAAAGAAAAACTCCTGCTGTATAATAGCAAATTCCTCGAGACAAGAATAAAGTTTATTTTTGTCTCAGCATCGTACCGAATTAGGAGTACCTGTTGGATAGCAATAGCAGCTATAAACTTGTTGGACTTGATCCCGCATCGAGCTACAACCTGGACGCAGTACCTCGTAAAGAATATCTATGTAAGGCACCTACCAGAAAATTCTGTTTTATTACTTTCTGCAAATGAATCGAACATTTAGCCTTATCTACAATATTATTAGTAGAAATGCATTAGACGAAAACATCGCATCTGTTGTTTTAATGTAAATATAATGTTATACTCGTATTGTACATCTTGTCAGTATGTAATTTAGAAAACAAAGTACCGTTGTTGCGTAGTTTATGAACTAAAAGGTACGTTCATATAACTCTATCCACCTTAGTAAAGTATTTACATAGAGCTGATGAAATTGTTAAATGAAAGTAGGAAGAGATAGTGCCATTAGTAATGAGTGTCACTTAACTTCAAGTGTACAGGTACATATTTTACAAGGATCTTTTAAATGTAAAGAAAGCACCGGACGCGGATCCACGCTACTTCCTGTTTGCAATATTATTCAAATATTGAGCAAAAATTGTGAAATTATCTTCAAACATTCTGCCTACCATCGCTCTTGAATTCTCAACTCTTGAATCTTGAATTATTCGACTGTTCAAAATGTTGATTATGCAATCATGGGCAGGCAAGGCTTATACCTATCTGATATACCTGACGCAACCTTTATTTCCTTCCAAGGTTGTTCATAGTCCGATGCATCGGTACAAAGCTACGCTGATTATTAGCGGTGGAGCATTCTGATTGGCTGCCAGCGGAGGCCTGGTCGGGTGTGGCAAACGTGTTCTCGACCTCGATATTAGCCACAACCTTTAGTCTGTAACAAGAAACGGGCTACCAGGAACTTGGTAGAAATACCTACAGACATGTACGTACATAAAGAAACGAATATGTCTATTAGGTAGAAACAAGGCCGCGATGTAGTATCAAACGCGCGTGATGTTTGGTTAGTAAATGAATTTGCGGACGTTTGCGAATGGACCAAAAGATATAAACATTTACGCATGATTTCTTGGAAGACGCAATACATCAAACCTTTTAAAAGATATCGCTCCATCGATGTTACGTGCTTTTTAAAATATTTTAGGTAGTGTATGTTTCATCCAAGATGTGTCGCTGATACTACGCTCCTGAGCCATGAATACTGAAACAAAATCGAATAGAGAAAAGTCAGTCTATTTAAAATCTAGAGCACAAGACCTGGCGCCAGCGCCCATCCTTTCAGATCGCTGCCCTAGATCTTCAATATGTCATTCAGTCTCAATAAGAATCATTTACGATCAGTACATTTCCATCATTGATTTCTAATAACTGGCCTCTGTTCGATTACTAAAACTACCATGCTCTAAGAAGGTAAACTAAGACAGTTCTTCTAGTAGTTCTTCTAGGTAGGTACCTAATCAATTATTGTATATCATAATAATTCAATCAAAATTTTGCTTGATATTTACAGTTTTCTAAGAGATGATTGAATATTTTAGATAATTTTACTACTTATCAGTCAAGGATATGACACGCAACACCAAACAGTGATAATTTTTGCAAAAATAGAACACGAGTCATTGAGTATTCTTTATGGAAGTAACCTTACCAAGGTTACTTCCATAAAGAATACTTTCTGTTACATTTTGAATTAAGAAAGGTTCGGTCGCGAACATTTTTGAATAATATAGTTTTAGATCGGACATTTAAGTTGGCTGCTTTACCTCATTTTATCAACATGCCCATTCTACCTGTCTACCTGCTGATTTTTAGCCCAAAGGTATCATGAAGAACCTTGTTCTTAGCATATGCCAATGGTACACTACACATCGAACCACGGGCTTAGTGGTCGTTATCAGTAACGTGCTGTTGACTTCATGATAAGGCGGTCGTGTCGTGCCATAGCTAATGACGACCAATTATTAATAGCTAATTTCACTACCACACGATTTAAAAACAAAACAATATTCGTTTACGAGTCTATTTAACTGATATGAAGAAGAACGTGTGCTAAGTAATTATATTTTTGCGCACTTTTATGCACTAAACTAAGCCATTCATGTTACCTTTATAGAATTTTTGTAGCAGAAAACCGTTCTTTTTCTTTATTCCAAACCAGATAGATACATGTCATTTTATTACTTCGCGTACATTTACAGGATGTTACACACTAAATTTTTGTACAATTCCGTCTAGAAGAAACTTTTATGCTGGAGTAACGCACACCCAGTTTTGAAGGTAATTTGACACTAGGTCTCAAACAACAACCTTACCTGCGTACTTAAAACTGACCTTACTTACCGACCAGATGGAAAACTATATGCCGAACCCTACAGGCATGCTGGATGCGCCTAGTTGAAAACATTGGGGGCACTATTGTGCTGATAAGGAGATAGTGTATTGGACTAAACTTAAATAATACAGGGACTTAACTCAAAAAACAATGTTTGTAACCGTTGCCCCAATACTTAGGGAACCGTCGACGGATGACTTTCCCATAAAAACGTAGTAGCAAAATGATTTTTAATTTGAGAATATTATATATGTTGGTTTTTTTGATCGAATTCGCATTGGGTACTTGTTTATTAAAACTCTTCAGTAGGCACATTGCTGTGTACTCGATGATTGCTGTCAATTATATATATGTTTTAAAGTTGGCGCATAAAACAGATGTTTTTTTTGTCCTTAGTTTACAAATAAATAAATGATGCAGGACAATCCCACACAGCAATAAGATAAAAAAAACACCTAGCCCCAAGCTAAGCAGAGCTTGTTTCATGGGTACTAAATGACTGATATACTTAATATAATAGACTACTTACTTAGATAATATTTTTATGGTACTTAGAAAACATTCAGAACAACCTGAAAAATTATTGTGAGGACGCGAAGGTGGTGAAATAAATTCAATTATTTATGAATAAAAAAAGTAATGGCATCAATTTTCTTAAACTTGACTACTGATGGAAAATTCAGGACGCCTATTGATGCAAATGCGTCGTATACAAAATAAATCAACGTAATAAATTATTATTGATTCGACATTGATTTTAATAAAGATGATTGATACCCTCAACTTAGCGACACTATCTAGCGCTGCATCAAGCACAAGGATAATGATTGAAAATACTTGTTCACTGTAAATTTTTTATAATTTGACTACCTCTGTGGCGCGGTGGGCTCCACCTGCGACGCAGGAGGTTGCGGATTCGATTCCCGCATCGGGACAAATGTTTGTACGATCTGCAGATATTTGTTCAGGGTGTTCTAGATGTTTTCTATGTATAATAAAAATATCTATATACGTAATCTATTTTATTATGTATATCAGTCATCTAGTGCCCATTACACAAGCTCTGCTTAGCTTGGGGCTAGATGATTTGATGTGGATTGTCCAGCATTATATTTGTATATCTAGAAGAGAAATATAATCTTTTGTAGGTTGACCTGTTAACAGGTCGCTATGGCGCTCATTACAGGGCTTAGTCCACTGTCCACTGATGGACAGTGGACTAACATTAGTCTGATGATGATGTAGGTTGACCGTTGTCTTCTAGAGGTACCTATCCGTATTCACTAAATTATTATCACAGTCTTGCTAAAGAATTTATCCACAGAAAAATTCTAATCAGATATTTTTGAATAGCTACATTGTTGCTTGACGAGTACATTAATTCCCCGTAAAATATCATTTGACGTATAAGGTAATAATTTTATGAGGCTGAACTTGCTCAGATGATCTTTAGACTTTGGATTTAAAAGTTCAATGTCGTTCAAAGGTTTTAACGGCTGTTTTGTCTTACACAGCACGTGACGCATTGGTATGGTAGTATAAGCAGTCCTCCAAGTAAGAGGCTGGGGCAGTAAACGCCTTAACAAGAACGCCTTAACTATTCGAGCGAAGCGCCTGGAATGCCTGCGACCCGTATTCACAGTTAGAACATTACTACATTCCTCTATGGGCTAATTTTAGATAGCTAGATAGCAGGCTTGTTATGCACCATAGCCATGGAGCAACAAAGTGTTATGACGTTGACATTCATGAGAGGGGTATATAAAATGGAGCATAATGGCGTGTTAGTAATTTTCCTACACCAAAGTATACTTACACAGGGTGTGATAAATAATGGATAACTGTTTGCACTCGTGATCGCAGTCATTAGTGGAAGTTATAGTATGCACAAATTTGATTGTTCTGAAAAAGTTTACAACAGACTTCAAATTTCTTAGTATTTACGGTTTTTCAAATTCTTATGTATTTAAATAGTTTTTTAAGTTTTTCGAAACAATTACTTATCCCTCGGAAATTAAAAGATCCACACACAAGAGAAACAATTTTCAAAATCAGTTTATAACTGACGGAGAAATCGACGAACAAAATCATCATCCTTGGTCCTCTTTCGTTTTTCGTCGGTTAAAAAGAGCAAACTCATGTTGATCTACATTACGAGCGCTGTTAAGAGCTGCATCATTACATGGGACTTTTTCAAACCAATTAGGAGCCAGAAAGATAAGCATACCTAAGCACTGGCTTTAAGAAACGCCTCTTGTACATACGTATGCGGCTTTAAGGTATATAGGACTTGCTACGGCAAATTAATTAACAGCGATTATGTCATAATAACCATTATTGCTTCAAGTAGATTATACAAAGCTGAAGATTATTGCATGGCGTATACCCATATTAATATGTACCTGTAGAATGTAACGTATGCCACGTACTTTTAACTTATATACATATATGTAAAATAATAAATAGTCAAAACAGGAAAAGTACTTAAACAGTTTATTGACAAGTATTTTCTTACAGTATGAGATCACTTGCCCATTCGCTGTATGGACCATTCTTGCTGGCACAAGGGGCAACGGTTGTTTTGCTTCACCCACAAAGACATGCAGCAGAAATGAAAACTGTGGTTGCACTCTCCCCAAACGACCACGCAGTCCTGCTTGCCGTAGGAATCCTTCTTACTCTCACCTTGGCAGCGTAGACAAGCATCTGAGAACAATACATAATATTATTACACTTCTTTTTCCATCGAAATAACCTAGCTAAAGTCGCGTAGGTGTATCATAGGTCAAAGTTGCTGACGCTGTAAATAACCTCAGAAAAAGACCCAAGATGGTGACACAGGCAAGGGTTTCAATGAATCATTATATAACCGACTCCCACGATGTAGGCTAATTTGAACTAAGTAAAACTTAAGGTGAGATAAAACAAAGTAAAGATTATTATCAATTAGTGAAACCTTGTGTTTTTTTTCTCTGTCACAATGGACGTTCTTACTTGGCTGTGAAACAATTAAGACTAATCAGGGATTTAATAAGATTATCAGATGACTGATCTGATCATATCGTATGTCATTTAAGATAAGAATAATGAACTTTTTGTAGGACATCAGTTTATACGTATTAGTGAATTACGTACTCTCCGTCATGGCCATACATCTTAATCCATTTTCAGTGTCATTTTTAAACAAACAGGCAACAGATTAACCTACGAAAATTCCAAAGAAGCTAATAATAAATAGCATACTAGGTAAAGAAGAGATTATCGATAACACTGGTATAGATATTTATTCAAAAAGCATTCTTAATTTATAGTTTTTTCCAGTAAGGTTAAGTTGCAACTATGTATAGCTGCTGGTAGAATCATGTGACCGTGAAATAACAAGCACTTTATCCACACAAATTATAATTGCAATACAATACAACCTCAGTCAATAGTCATAGTACCTAATTATGGAAAAATGCGTTTTCCTTGCATAAAACGCTTAATCCTGAAATCCTGATTAAAATTCAGAAACCAGACATCATTGAAGCCTATCTCAGAGAGATTAGCAACATTATCAAATATTGTTTATCTTTATGATAACACCATAAAGCAATGTAAGGTATCCATCCAGATAAATGCAGATATGTACCTACTTGCTGAAGCTATAGGTACTCTATAATATACCAACAAATGACTTGGACCACCCGTGACCACGACAGTGTGTAAATCTGTTAAACGCCAGGAAAATAACGCAATAAATACCCATTAAAATAGTACTAATTAGTATATACCAACTCGGTTGTTAACCCTTTGTAGCGCGGTGTAACATTTCTGTAACAGACTGATTTTCTGCCTACCAATCTTCAAATATTTTTTCAAATCCGTTTTGTGTCAATGTGATATATCCGTTACAAACCAATCTATCGACTTAGTTTATTACAAAAAATGTAGATGGCGTTAGTGCCATGTGACGACCGTTGTTCGTCGACTGGTCGAGTTCAAGTACATGCGTGCATTTGAAAATTTGGTAAAAAATAGAAAAACGTTATAAATACTGTGTGTTTTTGGAAAATATACGAGGTAAGTACATGTACTTTGTGTATCATTGTAGGTTTTTATGTAATTGAATGCTTTCGATGAGTTTGACTTTCTGTTGTGTTTGTACCAGAAATGTCACATTGCCTAACAAGGGTAATTTTTTTGGTGAATTGGCTTGTTTTCTGATTCATTAGTTTTTCTTTTTAGAATGACTTTTCAACCTCTCCGGGATGGCGATATAGCAGAGGTCTTGAATATTTATGAAGTCAGTGAAGATGGCATGGAAGATGACGACGACAGTGTTGCAGATCCTGATTATCATGGTGAGAATGAGATGGAGCACGAGCAGTTTTCTAACGATGAAAATGAAGAGGCTGAAGTAAACCTTGGTGATATTATTGATATTTTAGAGACCAGTGAACCTGATCCATCTCCATCTACTGCTGCTGTGCCAACTGGATCATCACAACCAACCCAATCAGTGGGACGTCCTACAAAACTAGCAAAACTCAACCTGCGATGGAAAAAAAAAGTCTGGGTTTGAATGAGCAACAGTTGCGTTTTCTATGAAACGTGAACCTACACCAACAGATATTTTAGAGCTTGAAACGCCGATCCAGATTTTCTTGTTTTTGTTTCCCATGGATTTGATTGATTTGATTGCAACACAAACTAATTTATATATAGTGCAAAAGGATCCCAACAATAGCTTTCGGGTTTCCACAACAGACATTCAACAATTTATTGGCTTGGTGTATATCATGTCTTTGATTCATCTTCCTCGAGTCTAGTCACTGGAATGGCACCATTGGAACACCTATAGTTCAAGAGATAATGCCCCTGAAGTTGTTTGAAAAGATGCGTCAATCCATACATTTCAATGACAATTCCTAAAACTTGCCACGTGAAGATCCGAAATTCGACAGACTGTTCAAACTTAGACCGCTAGTTCAAAAATTGAACCAAATCTTTGACTATTTCATTTTTTTGTTTTAGACTATTTCACCTAAGATACATTACCCTTTTGATGCAGTGTAACATTTCTGTCACACTCCCTTTATTGCTCTTTTTTCAGATAAATAAAAAAATATTGATTTTTCCAGAAACACGTGTATTTTTATTTCTTTCGATTAACATTTTCCCCTACTTATTTTTAAAATTGCTCTCCTTGCCCTACAAAGGGTTAAGATAAAAATCAATACTAACAACGTTGGTATAAAATAAACTACAATATTCAGGGCACCCTTAGTCAAAACCAAAGATAAGATCAGATCGGTCTATTTAATATGAGAATTAACAAGTGATAGTTTTGTTAGGGCGCAAAAATGAGGGTTAAGCCTTAGTCTCTTGACCACAACGCAAATCGCTGCGGTTTGCGGTGCTGCCACATAGTCGTATGAAGAACATCTTTTGTTCCGCCGAAGACTGCGACAGCGGTGAGGGGTAAACGGGGTGAAGTGCGGAGCGGGTACAACGCACGTTTTTTCACAACGCGCTGTGCGTCACGGGGTGACAATGGACTGGTTTGTGGCGCATACTGTTGCGGCAAAATCAATTGGCCGCCACTCCGCACAGACCGTTAAGGGGCTACCCAAAGAGAGAAGTCGTAAAACGTCCACTTTTTCGTCGCTCAGTTAGGCTTACAGCGACATATTACAAGCCCAAAAAAATACATTGTATAGTCAAGTGTATGGACAAAAGACTTATGCAAAAATATTTCATAAAAATCATCTAGGAACTTGAAAAACAAATCGCAAGAAAGAACACGAAAATACTTTTTCGTCTCGAATTGCTCAATATTTTGAGTGATAACATTTTATAATTTTGTTACTGTAAGAAAGGTAATTTTATCATCTAGAGAAATATGTATAAAGATTTTAACTTACTGGTGTATTTATTTTTAAATTAAATTAAAACCGATAAATAATTTTTACATTGTCGAACAAGAGATTCAACTAAAATCAAACGCAACGCCATTTTCAACTTTATTTGTCTTGCGCAAAGAACTACTGTCACGCGTTTGGCAGTATCACGCCAGTCAGCCGCGAGCTGTTACAGAGATAGTGTGACGGACGGAGCCGGGAGCTGAAGATCAAGATCGATTAGCCCTCTTTGTAGCCCTTTAGAAAGGGTTTAATTTGTACCCCAGTCTTTCTTTCGCACGTCTTAATCATTAGATATTGTAATGTAAATGTGTTAAAACTTGCTCGCCCTACCCCCTACGGTGGCGGGACAAAGTATTTTAATATAAGTAGCGCCAATTTGAGTGAAAAAGTGTAGTCAAGTAGTCAAGTCAGCAAGTAATAAATAAACAAGAAGAATAAACCTAGTAATACAGTCCACAAGTCGTTTCAATTCGCCTAAGGAACGTGGAGGAGAACCCTACGAGTAGGAGCTAGGACCCCCAAAGGAACGTGGAGGAGAACACTACGAGTAGGAGCTAGGACCCCCACAAGTTTTGGTCCTCCGAAGCCGGATCTGAGAAGCCATCGTCGACAAGAAGAGCGGTACCGGGTTGACTATCGTGACCGACCCCAACCACAAGGGCGGTCACGTGACCCCGACTTCCCCGGTTCGCATAAAGCCGAGGTAGCGGGAGTACCCGAGGAAAGGAGCCGCCAACCGGCGCAACGTGCATCATTCGTCGGGGCGCACTGGGCGCTCGAAGAACCCCGAACGGGGCAGCGTGCATCGTTGTCAAGACCAGCGCCAGGGGCACGGGGTGCCTGAAGAACCCCGAACGGGGCGCCGTGCATCGTACGACGGTAGCACTGGGTGCTCGAAAAACCCCGAACGGGGCAGCGTGCATCGTTGTCAAGACCAGCGCCAGGGGCACGGGGTGCCTGAAGATCACCGAACGGTGCTACGACCGAAGACACGCGTTATCGCGGCCCGCTGGCTCACGGATACCTTGCGGTGTTATTACGAAGTGGCCAACGGGTAAACGCCTTCGGGTGGTGTGGTGTTTGTGCGGCACCACCAGTCCAACAAGAGCGCAAGGACGGCGCGGGCTGAAGTGCACTCCTCGCCGGTAAGGGACACGCAACACGGGCGCCGGACTGTAGGCACACGCCTAAGGGGTCGGACATTCCAGCCGATTCCCGAGCATCCCGTGATTGCGTGTTCCCCTCTGCTGGGTGGAACCCCCCTACCCATCCCAACGTATCCATCCCCGAAGGAGCAAACGTCAGCCTTTTGGCGGCACCTCCTGACGGACTGATAGGGACCGATAGGGACCGATAGGGACCGCTAGGGGCGTTCAAGTGCCGAAGAAGATGACCACAAGAAGCCCGCCAGCTACGAGGACAAGGACTGCCGCGCTGAGGGTATACCAGGACTACCCCGCATCACCATCAGACAGTACGCACCCCGACGCACCACCCGTATCGAACCCCGAAACAGGGGCAGGACCCGGGCCATCCGCGCCTGAAGCACGAATCGCTGGTGATACTACTGCTGACGTGACTACCAACCGCGCCGTAAATGGCAACGCTCGTGCCAATACTGCGCGGGACATAGCCGAGCTAAGCACTATCGAACCTCAAAGACTACCAAATAGTCGCGCCCAATCAGTGCTCTCGCAGCAATCGAACGTTAGCATCGCGCTGCGTATCCGTAAAGCGGAACTTGAAGCAGAAGAACGGCTCGCGGAAATACGCCGAAAAGAACTTCGAATTCAAGAAAATCTTATCAAAAAGAGATTAGCCGCAGAAGTCGCCGGAATACGTGAAGAAACCGATGCAGTTAGCGTTACTAGAGAAGAGAATGGTACTGCAGAGAGACACGTTAGTGAGTGGCTCAAGAAGCATCGCCTACGGGGGGAGCAGAGAGGATACGATCCAATAGAAACGGATGAAGGTATTAGGATCCGCTCTGCTTCAGAGGAACGAACTGCTCCACGACGACCCACAGCAAACCAAACTACATTTGAATCAAGACGACAGAGATCCCCTTTGCCAGAACAACATAGAGATGAAAACGCATTCGATAGACTGACAATAGCGTTAGAAAGAATGGCATCAAACAGACCACCTACGAGACAGATGCACGAACTACCCATCTTCAACGGTGGAGCCAAAGAATGGCTACCGTTCAGAGCAGCTATGCGAGACTCTACGAAGCTTTTCAAACTGTCACCGGCGGAGAATCTAGCTAGACTGAGAACGTGCCTGCGAGGCGAGGCACGAGCTACGGTGTCAGCACTGTTGTTCACAGCGACTGATCCATCTGTAATCATGAACACTCTTGAACAAGTTTACGGACGTCCAGAGATGATAATAGACGATGCTATTGAGGATATTAGAAGAATGCCACGTTTAGGAACAACCGTAACAGAGTTGAATGGTTTCGCAATCAAGCTTCAAAATATAGTGGCAGTAATCACAAGCCTAGACGAACGAGGATATCTACAGAATCCCATGCTAGCGCGTCAAGTTACAGAAAAACTGACTCCACATATGAAGGCAAGATGGTGCGACTATGCCGAGGAATTCGGAGATCGAAGGGAAGCGGAAATCGTAACTCTATCTAAATTCCTCATGAGAGAGGCAGATCGCGCCGTACGTCATGCATACTCGGCCGCTCGCGGACATAGTTTGCGGCCGAACGAGGGAAGTGCAAAACGCACTGAAGAGCGGAACCCTGCGAATGAACGAAACCGCAGAACCGTTCTTGCTACAACTGAAGAAAAGGACAACGCAAAGACTAAGGAAGATAAATGTCTCTGCTGCGGCGGTGAGCACCGAACGCCACTGTGCCGGAAGCTAGCGGCCCTGACCGTAACCGAACGATGGTCATGGGCGCGAGAGGCACGAGTCTGTTTTCGTTGTCTTAATAGTAAACACAGACGTTTCCGATGCAAGAGCAAGAGATGTGGGATTGATGAATGCACTCAATCGCATCATGCGTTGCTGCACTCGCCAGAGAACCGAAGGGAAACGCCCTCACACAATATCGAAGAGTCTGCCCTTACAGCAGCAGCGAGGGCACCTGAGGAAGAATTGCAAATATTGTTAAAGGTCTGTCCAATAACTGTCCGAGGTCAAAACGGCAAAGAACTGAATACTCACGCATTACTTGACGAGGGGTCAACGATAACACTGGTCGACGAGGAGATCGCCTCGCTGTTAGGAATGAGAGGACCAGTGAGAGCGTTGAATATCGTGGGAGCCACATCAAGTCAACGTGAACCCGAAAGCCAGATCGTAACATTCGGAGTGCGAGGACAGAGTCAGGAGAACTTTCATCAGATAAAAGCCAGGACGGTGAAGAACCTGACTCTGGGAAGTCATTCGGTTGGAATAGAGCTTCTCCAACTACCCCACTTACGGGAACTTAACCCGAAGGCCGTCTGTTACTTGAACGTAAAACCACGAGTACTTATCGGCGCCGACAACTGGCATCTTATAGTAACACGGAAGCTGCTAACAGCTAAACGAAACCAACCAGCTGCCTCGCTTACGGAGTTGGGTTGGATAATCCATGGAAGCGCCCCTCTAAGAACGATTGAAAGAGACGCTGAAGTTATATGTCACGTGCGTACTCCTCAAGGCATTCCAGACAGGGATGACGAGTTGAACGAACTCGTAAAGGCGCATTTCGAAATAGACGCTCTCGGAGTCTCAGCCAAGAGGAAACCTAACCCTAATGAGGAGCGCGCTAAAGAAATATTTGAACGAACAGTCAAACGAAAGAAAGATTGTTTTGAGGTGGGATTACCGTGGGCGATCGACCATTCAGAAATGCCACCGAGCTACGATATGGCCGTACGCAGGTTGCAGGGCATAGAACGCAAGATGGATAAATCGCCAGAGTTCAAGAGCGCCTACACAGGGCAGGTGACAAATTTATTTGAGAAAGGGTATGCGGTCAAGAGTAACGAAGACCACCCGCAAACAGAACGGTTATGGTACCTACCGCACTTTCCTGTCACGAATCCCAACAAACCAGATAAAGTTCGAATGGTATTTGATGCAGCCGCGCGTTCAAACGGAACTTGTCTTAATGACGCGCTTTTAGATGGACCGGACTTACTTCAGTCGCTCCATGATATATTGTTTCGCTTCAGAATGAAGCCGGTTGCGGTCACTGCTGATATACGTGAGATGTTCCTTCGAATAAAGATAAGACACGAGGATCAAGTAGCTCAACACTTCCTGTGGCGAGGAGATGATCGCTCCGCTCCGCCACAAAAGTATGTGATGGAGTCTATGATCTTTGGAGCCCGTAGTTCACCCTTTCTGGCTCATAGCGTGAGGGACCGAAATGCAGCAGACTTCAAGGTGTCACACCCACTTGCGTACGACGCTATTACTTGCAGTCATTACATGGACGATTGGGTACAAAGCTTTGACGATGACGAAATAGCCGCCCGCACAATAAAGGAAGTGCAAGAAGTGCACAGCAAAGCTGGTTTTGAGTTGGCCAGCTGGAGTAGCAATAAGGAACACTTACTCAGAGGAATACCCGACGAAAACCGTGCACATGCACCGAAAAAGCTCGCAGCTAACGCACATCTATACGAGAAGGCGTTAGGAATTCTGTGGATACCTACTTCAGATGAACTGGGATTCAATACTGCGATGAACAAAGTACCCATGGAGGTGAAGAAAGCCCAAAGGCCGCCGACGAAGCGCGAGGCCTTAGGGGCAGTGATGTCTCTGTTCGACCCGCTGGGCTTGCTAAGCCCATACACTATAACTGCCAAAATTATGCTTCAGGAACTATGGAAAAAGAAGGTGGGTTGGGATGACCCGTTACCACCCGAGGAAGCCTCGGCCTTCGATGAATGGCAGTCTGATTTGAGGCACATTGCCAAGTTAAGATTGCCGCGATGCTACGATCAAGGAAGCAACATAACGCGGCGACAGCTTCACGTGTTCTGTGATGCGAGTGAGCAGGCGTATGCAGCCGTAGCGTATTGGCGCTTGTCAAGCCAAGAAGGCATTAACGTTTCAATAGTTGCCGGAAAAGCTAAAGTCGCACCGTTGAAAACGCAGAGTATACCGCGGATGGAGCTACAAGCCAGTTTGATCGGAGCGCGACTAGCGGCTGACATAGTACGTTGTCACAAATGGCATACCGAAGTGATATTTTGGAGCGATTCGAAAACCGTGTTACACTGGATCAGAAATGATACGGTCCGTTACACGCCGTTTGTCGCACATCGACTGGGAGAAATAGCCGAACTGACAGATGCGGACCAGTGGCGATGGATACCGACCGCTCTGAATGTAGCAGATGACGCGACGCGCGCCGGCAATACGGAGCTGAAACGAGACAATCGATGGTTTACTGGACCCCAATTCCTACGAGAGAGCGAAGACTGCTGGCCCGGCCCGCATGCTTCTGAGACCTCAGAAGAGGAAGTTGTGGTGTCGCACGCCAGAGAGAAGTCGACGCTAGTAGAGGTGTCACGTTTCTCCTCCTACGAACGTCTAGTCAGAACAGTGGCGTATGTCCTCGCTTTCATCGACAAATGCAGAAAGCAGGCGAGGAGACTTGGCTTGAAGCATATACGAGAAGCCGAACGCCTGCTGATCCGAGATTCGCAAAGCGACACCTTCGCCGAGGAACTAATGCGATTATCAAAAGGACAGACCGTCGATCGCACGAGTCGTCTCTATAGACTTGATCCCGTGTACAAAGACGATAAGATAATCCGTTTGAACGGAAGAATTAACGCTGCGACGGTTCCGGACGAGATGAAACAACCTCCGATCTTAGATGGGAATCACCCGATCACGCGCCTAATAATCCGACAAGAGCATTTGAGCAGCGGACATATGGGGAGAGAACACATAGTGAACAACCTCCGTCAGCGTTATTGGATTTTACGCCTGCGACCAAATGTACGAGCGGCGCTACGTGAGTGTGTATGGTGTAAAATTAAGAGAGCCAACCCAGAGAAGCCAGTAAAAGGTGACCTGCCTCAGATACGACTTAGTACACACACAAGACCGTTCTCACGCTGCGGAGTCGACTGTTTCGGCCCTATGTGGGTGACGATTGGCAGACGACGTGAGAAAAGATGGGGAATGTTATTCACTTGCCTATCAACTAGAGCAATACACGTGGAGCTTATAGCTAGTCTAGACGTGGATTCAGCTATCATGGCAATAAGACGAATGGCTGCACGTCGAGGAATGCCCTGCCTGATAGCGTCCGACAACGGAACGAACTTCCACGGAACTGACGCGGAACTGAACAGAGCTTTCGCGGAATGGCTCCCCGCCCTCAAGGATTACGCACTCACGAAGCGAATCGAGTGGAGGTACATCGATCCTGGTGCACCGAATCAAGGGGGAGCCTGGGAAAGGATGATCAAATCCGTTAAAAGAGCTCTCGCAGTGACGCTCAACGAACGAGCGCCTAAAGAAGAAATACTTGCCACTCTAATGACCGAGATTGAGCACACCGTCAATTCGAGGCCACTAACTCATGTACCAGTAGAAGCAGAAGACCAAGAGGCCCTAACGCCCAATCACTTCTTGTTAGGAACTTCGGTGGGGCTGCCCTACGTGGGAGAATGCAACAAAAACGACAGGCGAACATGGCGCGCCGCTCAGGCACTTGCTAATATGTTCTGGGAGCGATGGATCAGAGAGTATTTACCGACCTTAGCACCGCGAGGTGACGCCAGGCGAAACCAAACGAATGTCAAACCAGGTGATATCACGATAATAGCAGACGGAACGCTACCGCGAAATGTTTGGCCCCGAGGTCAGGTCGAGCGCGTATATCCGGGTCCTGACGGTGTGGTGCGAAGCGTGGAGGTACGAACTAAAGGAGGGATCTTCAGACGACCAGTAAGAAGGCTCATTGTCCTACCGATGAATAAAGGCTGCGAGGATCTACGCCGGGGGGAGACTGTGACGGACGGAGCCGGGAGCTGAAGATCAAGATCGATTAGCCCTCTTTGTAGCCCTTTAGAAAGGGTTTAATTTGTACCCCAGTCTTTCTTTCGCACGTCTTAATCATTAGATATTGTAATGTAAATGTGTTAAAACTTGCTCGCCCTACCCCCTACGGTGGCGGGACAAAGTATTTTAATATAAGTAGCGCCAATTTGAGTGAAAAAGTGTAGTCAAGTAGTCAAGTCAGCAAGTAATAAATAAACAAGAAGAATAAACCTAGTAATACAGTCCACAAGTCGTTTCAATTCGCCTAAGGAACGTGGAGGAGAACCCTACGAGTAGGAGCTAGGACCCCCAAAGGAACGTGGAGGAGAACACTACGAGTAGGAGCTAGGACCCCCACAGATAGGTCACGTTTCTTTGTTTATTTTTGACATTTGTGTCCTGCGTGTGTGGTAATATATAAATTTCCAGTATAAGTTGACCTCTGATTGTACAGAAAGCCTAAACAACGAGAGATCATCTCACACTGGAATATTATGAAGCTTTGTATGTGTGTAGTAAATAATATACTGGGTTATAGCGGAGATCGGATAAATAATACAAAGATCACTCAATCCTGGAATCGCTACATTTTTCCGATACAAAAATACCGAATGGTGTTCAGAACCTCGCTCCTCAATACGTCGAGTGTGAAAACACCGCGCTAGTTTACGCCGCGCGAGAGTTAAGCGAGCGACTTTGACTAGGTATATAAGTCAAAACATCATCCGATTATAATCGGATGCTAATATTGACCTAAAGTTTAGGTTTTGATCTTTTCCGGTTTGAGTTTTTCCGATTATAATCGGATGCTAATATTGACCTAATCTTTAGATTTTAACTTATATACCTAGGTATTTTTGTATCGGAAAAATGTAGCGATTCCAGGATTGAGTGATCTTTGTTGAGAATCACGGAATCATTTTTCTAGATTATGTATTAGATATAATCCCGTAATCCCGGGATTTTATTTTCAAATAAAATATTTTCAGCAGTCGCTTCTATACCTTCCTAACGAAAAATTACCTCTTGTCACAGATAACATAATACTAACCTGTGACTACCTATCAGAGTTAATTTTTAATTTCTTTCTGCAAATGTCAATGAAGAAAACAGGCCCTGTAGCAGACAGCTAACTTTTGATGAAATGTAAATTAATTATTACTACTTAATTTTAAATTACTACTTCAATCATAATCTGGGAGTTCCGAAGGATGGCTACCATTTCTTCATAGGTTTGAAAAATTCGTCTGCTCAACAACAACAACAACAACAACAACAACAACAACAACGTTGCCTTTGGTTTGATTGGATCATACTTATGTATGATTGTATATTTAATAGTACTGCCGCATTTATGTACAAAAGTTATAAATTAGTGATATTGGTTATTCTTGCTAGGACATTCTCATCTCAGTAACAGCAGTAGCAGCTAACCCATTTTTTAACGAAGGCCTGAAATCAGCTTTCGTGTAACGATCTGTATTTCCTTGGTTTTATTTAGTTGTTCATATATTTGAATTGTTTATTGATTTGTATTTCATATGTTGATTAGACCAGAAAACCCAATCAATATATGAAACAATAAAAAACACAAAACAATAAACATTTAATACTAGCGGTCCGCCCTGCTTCGCACATAAAATAAATAATAATAATAAATAAATAAATATTAAATAAATATTGCTGGACAATCCACAAACAAAATTCGGGTTTGTGTCCACGGATCCCGGGATCAGATTTATTAAAATAATTTTATTAAAATAATTTACCGTTGATCAATATAACATAATGCAATAATATACATTTGTTTTTATTTAAACTTCTAAACACAACAAGCGGGATCCGTTTCCAAAACTATTTTAAATATTTTTTTGTCGCCACGGATCCCGGGATCAGTGGATAAAAATATTTAATCGTTTTTCATTGGAAACCGATCCCGGTATCGGTGGATAAACCTTGGTATCAGTGGCCAATTAATTCTGATCCCGGGATCGGTGGACAAAAACCCAAAATTTCAGAAGTTTTACACACTAACACGTTGGGTTTTACAGTTTTCATACGGATCCCTAACTTTTTGAGCAGCATTAGGGTTTTTGACATTGACTCGATACTCCATAACTGACACTGGCCGCAGGGAAGCAAGCAGCGGAGCCATAATAAAAAAAGAATTGAATACATAGCGCACGGTTTGATTATTTAATTTTTCATGCGGATCCCTAACTTTTTGAAAATATTCTATAGCCTAAGTTCATTGGGGTTCATTGGGGACATCAAGGATTCCAATGGTGAAATAATGTTTCAAATTGGTCCAGTAGTTTCTGAGCCTATTCAATTCAAACAAACAATCAAATCTTTCCTCTTTATAATATTAATATAGATTATAAATATAATTCAATTCAAAAGATTTTTATCTATATGTAGTAAGTCACAATAATCACTCAAATGCAAAATTTATTTTGAAATCCCGGTTTTTCATCCCGGGATATCCCATTCGGTGAACAGAATACGGATGCCGCGCCAGAATAAGGCTACGCGCTGCTGTCAACGCGTAGGGGCGGAGCTACGTGCACCACTTCCCCTGCTTCACCTCCTGAAATATCTAAACATTGTCTCTAACAGCGCCTTAACATTGCGTCGCGACTTTACGTTATGCCGCATCGCATACCGCAGCGTTGTCCGTTTCAAACAAGAGACCATGGCTTTAGATGAACGTGCACCCGTGAGCCTGATTATACTAACATAATTGAATTGTTTTGACGCTAAACACCGACTTCAGAGTATTTTTATGTTTTGCGGTAGAAATAAAATATTATATGCTGGACAATCAACACAGCATCACCTAGCCCCAAGCTAAGCATCAGAGCTCCTGTTATGGGTACGAGATGACTGTTATACCTAGTACAATATATTACATAGATATATATTTGTTATTATTATACATAGAAAACGACCAGAATACCCGGAACAAATATCTGCACAACGTTTAAACATTTGTCCCGAGGCGGGAATCGAACTCCTGCGTCGCACGAAAGCGGACTTCGCCCACCACGCCACAGAGGTGAAAAATCAAACACTTATGCCTTTGGAACATAAATTTTATGGGTCCTTTTCTATACAAAAAAGCAGAAAAAATTTAAAAATCGGTCCACAAATTGTCGGATTAATCAACGAAAAGCATACAGCCGTACACATAACCTCCTTTTTTCGAAGCCGGTTAATAAGCAAAGTCGGTTCGCGTACAGGCTTTGCAGTGTAAATTAAAAATGGCCATGAAAACTAATGTTAACATTCCTACAATACCGCAATATCCTTTGTGCTGGGCAATTTTACGGAAAAAGGGCCAATTCTATGAATCTATTTCATATGCATGGATTTTACGTCACATTCCGAGTTCCTAGAACAGTCGTCGTATAGTAAAAGTACTTTGTGGTCCATTGGTTCGCAATGATATTCATAGAAATAGAAGCTAAACTTCGTGTTTTATGTCTGGTTTGGACGGGTTATTAAACTGTATCTATGTACTTCCAAAAGAACACTGTTGACTAGTGTTGACAATGCAAACGACAGCTTGTCTTGGAAAGTGCGTCATTTCATTGTCGCATGTTTGACGTCGAAACTGTCGTTTTATTTTTTCTCTATTAGTCCAAAGCATCGACGTCATTGAGTTTCAGAAAAATTGAGGGCGTGGTTCGCCTGATTCGACTGAAATACAACGACCAATGAATTATAATTCATGTGGCACGTCAATTTAGTTCAATCACAGCCAAGTGCCGCCTGATCATTTCTGTAATTTGACACTTTTTTCAATTCGCCATGACGACCTTCCAATTTGCACACGCGAACAATTTTAATGGACATAGCAACCTATGTCACATCACCATCATATCCTGCTGAAGATTTAAAGAGATGTCTCTCATCACATCACTGACACGATGGCTACAAGGCAGATGCTCGATATTGAATTGAACATTCGGTCAATATAGGTACGTTCCAAAGTAATATTTTTATGTAGTATTAATTAAACAATGTAGTATTTATTGTTTGAAAAAATAAACAGCGTAAGACATTCTTGCAGATATCATTGTAACCCGTCAATAAAACCATATGTTGAGCATTTATCACACCAACTCTCTTAAAAGATCTGGGAGTAACGTTTGATAGCAAACTCATATTTGACGAACACATTAATGCAATAGTTGGCAAGGCATCGAAAGCATTAGGTTTCATTCTTAGAATGTCCCGTGATTTCTCAAATGTAAAAACGTTTAAGATACTGTACTGTTCTTACGTGCGCAGCCACTTGGAATATTGTTCGCAGGTATGGAACCCTAGGTATGATATGTATATCTCTCGCTTGGAGGGCATACAGAAAAGATTCCTACGATATTTACAGTTCCGGGCAAAAATCTTTTTGCCTGATTATTATACAAGATGTCGTAAATTCCATTTCTTGCCCCTCCAGGAACGTAGAGTCATAGCGGATCTCAATTATCTATCTGGAATCATTAAAAGCAGAGTAGACTGCGCGGATCTGCTGCAACAGCTAGGATTTAACACAAGCTTTAAAACTCATAGATACCCTAAAACTTTTCATATTCCAACGTGTAAAACCAACTACAGGCAGAACACATTTTTGATAAGGTCATGCGGATGTTTTAATGTTCTTTCAAAAGAGCTTGATATGGATATTTTCTTTGATAATCCCACTAAACTCAAAAGAATAGTGAGTGGTAGATTTTTTGGTACATCATCTTGATTTATTTTATAAAGTATTTATCTAACCAATAAACCAAAATTATGCTAGGAACTTAATTGTGTACAAGCTTTTAGATTATAATAATTTTACCATGAGTAGTCGTCCTGTAACTATATTTATTATTAATTTCAGTAGCTCTTTGTGGAAATTTTTAATTAGCCTTTAGCATTAAATCATATACCTATTCATTAAGTTAGCTGTTAATTTCCTGAATATTGTTAAAATAAATAAAAATAAAACTCTAGTTTCGCGTGTTAAAAGTGCAAGATCGTTACAAAGCAATTGTGAAGATATCACTAAAATGTAGTTTTAGAGCGCTAATATGGGCTAACAAACTTATAAAATACACGTGCCTTTGCACGGTCTCACGTTATATTTTATGTCCCTTCAGGATCTGAGCAATAATGCCTGCAAATACAGTAAATATGTAATATAATAACTAGCGGTCCGCTCCGGCTTCGCATGGGTATTTATATATATATTTTTTAACATAGGTATTCATCAAAACTAAAATTTTATTCAGATCCCTAACTTTTAGAAAATATTCTATAGCCATCAGGTTCATCAGGGAAAAATTTGGATTCTAATGGTGAAAGAATTATTCAAATCGGTCCAGTCGTTTCGGAGCCTATTCAATCACAAATCTTTTATAGGCTACTGCTAACATACAAATTCAAAGTGATCTAAATCGTGAGTGCAAAAGATGTATTTAATGATCGAGAAAACTCTGGCTGAAATTATGAATCACACGGCTGGTATAAATAATCCAGAGAAAACAAGTCTAGATGGTGTGATCAGTATCCATATGCCAAGGTATGAGGTGACTGCTCCCATCTGTACCATATCGAAAATAGAATCGAGTGACATTTATAAATAGATATCACAGGATACGTGGGCGAGTAGAGAATTTACATACACGAATATTGGCTTGGTTCTGTATCTTATGTAACATCCTCAAAGAAAAGTTGAAAAGTCTTGCATTATCTAAGTTCATCTGTGTTACATACATTTTTCGCTTTGAGCATTGAGAACAGCTTTCGTGGTTTTCGTTACGTTTTAGTTGTAGTGACTTTTTTTTGGTTTTATACATATTTATTGAGGTAACTAGGCGTCTAGGCGGAACTGCAAACGTCCCAGTTTAAATAGAGGTACCTTACCTACTTACATATTTAACTGGAGTAGAGGAGTTAGCATTATTATATACATATATAGGAAGTCAGTAAATATAAGAATTATTATTCATATTATAAAATAAAACTCTGGTAGAGGCATAAATCAAATAAGTTGTTTTTTATAAACAATCGTTAGGCGTCGTGAAAACAACGCTAAAGCGATGCAGTGGTTAAATTATAATGCGTGTTTCATTATACGACCCTTAGTTTGCATAAGTGCTCGAATAATTCCATCGTTGAATAAGTTATGTAGGTACGTACTAGATAGTGTATAGGTTTTGGAACTGAAAACAGGGCTTGCTGACGTTTGGGACACAATATTTTCGGACACTTTGTCCGAAATGACACTTTTCATTTTAAATAATATTTTAACTGACATTTCCGACACTATCAAAATATTGAAGCTGTTTTGTACAGTCAGCTAGAAAAGTTTTCATTTATATTGCATATTACTAAAGAAAGGAGTGTAAAACTGGGAAAAAACAAAACTGAAATAATATAATAAAGTATAGTTACCCAACCCACACAGATTTCAGGTTTTATTTATAGTTGGAATCTTATTTAGATTTTGTATTTGACCTTATTTAAGTATTTATGGTTGAATATCTTAGACATCTTAGAGGAGTATTTGCCTAATAAAATAACCTACTAAATTGAAAAAAACTTCCTTGAATTTATTTTAATAGGTTTATTTATTATATCAGATAAGATTGTAAGGAATTTTTTAAAATAAAAGTCTTTTTGTTTTATTTTTACTAACTATAGAGGTATTTTCAAGTAATTATATCAATAATTGAAGCCAAAAAAATTAAAATTAAAATTTTTGGCACTTTTATCTTTCCCTTATAAATCATGAGCTTGCGCACGAATTACCGAGGTGTTGGAGTCTTGATTTACACTTTCACACATAATAACGTGCTGTATGTGTAGAATGGACGTGTGAATGTCCATGCGTAAGTATTACAAAAAATAAGGATGTGTGGGTAAGTACATACTTCTGTGTTTGTAGTCTTATTCAGGTTCGACAGAGGTGCTGTACTGTTCTGTTTTAGTTAGGTTTATTTTTTCTAAAGAAAGGTTTGCGTAATTGATTTTATTTAAAAGAAATTGGTTTTAGTTTTTTTTAATTGTTTTTTGGTTAAGAAATTGCTACCGATATTAAGCCATGCCTACATGGCATAAGATATTTTTTTACAAAAAACAAATTGTGAACCGCCTGAAGGTGGTTGGTTCTACATACAAAATACATCAAAGAATTACAAAGCGCTATAGTAAACATGAGACAAATATCAACAATGGGTATTTAAATCTTCTTTAAATTATACAAAAACCAGTGAACAGCATTGACAAAAGGTTGAAGGCCTCTGGTGCGTCAGCGGCACATCGCTTCGCGCACTTTTCTTCCAGTACTTTTCCATTGGAGCCTTGCTGCATTCGGAACCAACGAATATAGATCCGCCTCGCTTACACAACGAAACACTCGTGCGAGTTCGGACAAGGCGCACATTTAGGAACTGAATAGCTTGCAAGCGTTTTGAAGTAGGAATGCAGCTAGGCAGCTTGGCGACCTCAGTTACGTGAATAAATCAACATTCTAGTTTTTGGCTAATCAAATTCCTGCTGTTGTTAAAATGACATAAATATTTCACATGATTATGGGTGATAATGATGCATTAGTAAGCAATGCGGAGTGGCGCCATCCTCAGACGATGTCGGACGGTCGCATGCGTGATCGACGATCCTCATTAAAACCGGCGACACAGAGTAGCGGGACTGGGCCATTTACTTTCTTTATTCAGAAGCTTAAGCTTCAACGAATTCATTATTACCTTTGTTAGGTAACATGACCGACACAACGCACGACAAAGTCTTTCCTATTATACAATACACCAATTTTTGGAAGAACTTCACCAAGACTTAATACTTTTTGAACTATGGATCTTTTGGTGGAGTACCTAGCTTGCTCATAATCTAACCATATCAGTTATTTAACAATATGTCGCAAGTGGAGACTACTATTCGGAAAACGTTCTGTTAAAAAAGTGGTGAAAGGCCTCCGCCCATGGGACCATAAGGGGTTTGTTAAGGAAGAATCTTCCTTAAATCCAGCAGTGAACTAATTTAGGCTTACGGTGAGGTATTTACAACAGTTTGATTTCATGGTAAGCGAACCGGTTTTCTGCCAGGTCCGTGAATTGAAATGAATTACGCGCAATACCCTTTCATATAAAGGTACCTTACTCTGTGCATTAGCAAGTTGGTATTCTTATGGGATTAAATACCACTGCGTTATAGAATATGCAAAGAGGATCATGTTCATGTTAATATTTAAACAAAACATAATTGAGATGTACCTCCCGTCTGCCTGTCAAACAATAGATAATGCGCAGTGCCACATGGGAATACATAATGATCACAATTGAGACTTGCTTACAAGGTCACCAAAGGTTGCGTAAGTACAAGTAGCTTTGCATAAGCATTCTATATTCCAGCGAATTGAGCGTGACCATAGCGAGATCGTTATTTGCATAGTAGGTATGATATGAGCTACAACTTAGAGTACCTACTTAATAAGACGAGCTACAATATTATAATGTAAAACAGTGTAAAACACGATCCGTCAAGTGCGAGTGTAACTTGCGCGTAGTCACTTCGGAGAATAGAGAGTACGTAAGTAGGTACTTTCTGATAAATTTATCGACTTTTTTTAGTAGTAAGTAAGTATTTCAAAAAGTACAACTTATACAAATTAATATCTTTGATTTGATATCTCACTCAATTAAATAGCCGCCCACCTTCGAAAATTAGTTCTTTACCATTTTTCAAAAATACTATATCACACAGATTTCTCTATATTTTTCAAATTAATCGCTCTGCAATCTTCAGAGGATGTTGAATTTTCTGACTTTTTTAAATAAATATATATAAATAAACATTTATTTTCCATTTTTTCTTTTAATTTGTACTCTCGCAGAAAATCTATTATAATTATCAATTTAAGTTTATCGCTGCAGTAGTTGCTGAGATATTAAAGATTGAAAACAGGACAGAAAAAAGCGCAACTTTAAGGGTTTTAAAACCGTTCTCCAAACCCTAAAAATCACACATGAGTTATGAAGTTAATTTCAAGTTTAATTATAACTTAAAACTCGTACGGTCGGAACAAACAGGAATGGTACGGTATTACCATGAGAAACAGAGAGCCCACAAGACCAGAACCCAGACTTTTGTGTACAGATTTTGGAAGATCATATAAAGCTCAATACACGTTGAATTATTATATTGTTATGAATAGACAGGTAAATACGGTTTACCTTCGCTTTTAACAGAAGCGCGCTGACGCCAGCCAAGGACGGTCCTAGGCACAAGAAGTTACTTAACCAGTTTCTAATAGTGTCGTCGCCCTATCGACACAACTTGTGCACAATCGCTATGAAATTTTAGCACAACACACCACCTATATCTTCACACACACACATTCGGTAATTAAATGATATGTAGGTAGGAAATGCATGCTTGATGATTTAATGTTGCCACGCCCTTACATGGTTCATGTAATTTCTACCTATTAAAATGTAACACCTTGTAAAGGACATGAATGCAATAATTTAAGTTCCATGGTGTTTTTGTTTTATTTTCTTGCTTAAAATGTAGCTATTTGTGGATAGGTTTGTGGACCTGTTAATGGTCACCTTAGTGCTAAACACCTTATTTAGATAATAAAGAACCGATGTTTCCCTAAAATAAAAAACGAGTGTTTCGTCTGGTTCGCAAGGAACTTCCCTGGAATGTTACTTACAAACAAAACAACATGAAGTGAGGGTTTTCTTGGTTGTTTTTCTTGATGGATAATTAAATATTTTGATTTAAAGAAAGCTTTTGTTTCCAAGCGAATATGTACTATGTTGCGGATTAAGAGCAATAAAATATCGAGAGGCGAGATAGAGCGTCAGCCAAGTTACGAATTTATACAAGTATTATATATAGAATTATAATTTACACTAATATTATAAAGAGGAAAGATTTTATTGTTTGTTTGTTTGAATTTAATTAGCTCCGAAACTACTGGACCGTTTTGAAAAGTTCTTTCATCATTGGATTCTAATGAATACATTTCCCCTGATGAACATTATGAAAATTGCAAGTAACCCAATGTGGGTTAAAATTTATATATTATGTGCGAAGCAGGGTCAGACCGCTAGTAGTTTAGTTACTAAAGTAAATATAAGAGGTTTCGCTTAGATCACATGTTCAACCACGCTTACTGAGTAAGTATTAGGTAAAACCTATAGGTATAGTTCTATGTAATTGCTCGGCTCAAATATAGAGAGAGATCAGGCGATGAGAGCAAATGTTTTCTCAAATAAGTCTCTTGTTTGTAAGTAGGTATATACTAGTTTCTTCACTTCATGAATATCACGATTCTTTACATGTTCTATGTCTGCGTATATAAAAAAATTAAAAAATGCTGGACCCCAAGCTGACATAAATTATGAGTACCAGAAGACTGGTCTACGTAATGCAATATATTACCTACATAGATAGATTTTATTATACGTAGAATACGACCAGAACACCCGTATTATGTAAGTTTTAAAATTCCAGTAACATGCGAGAGGTGATTTAATCTAAGACTTTACCTTTATAAACTCTTATCAAGTAAGTATTCTTATGCTTAAATTGGTGTCATATAACAATAGTGGAGCGTATGATATATCCAGGAAATATGCAGAGTGATGTAAGTGTTAAACTCAGCATATTTGTCTATAATAAATACTGTTTGTCGGGTATTTATCACGAGCCTTTTTTATCCCTACGTTTTTAGATTTGAACATCTCTTCATAATTTATGCAGCTAGCGACATAGGGATGTTCTCTTATGATTCAGCCACCTCTCGATTGTAACAATCTGCTAAGTTCAACTGATTCTTGTGTATTTAAATAAAAGCGCCTATTAGTTGCAAATAAAACTGTCCTAATACTTTATACGGAGAATTTCCGTCGGTAAAATTCCGACTTTTATTAACAGAGGCCAGAACACACTTCGGATCGCTGTTATGGCAAGGCTTAAGTAATAAAAAAATTACATAAAGATGCGTAGTTGGTGAGTGAACTTGCACTAAATAAAGATTTTATCGATCGTTTGACATACCACACCACCGACTGGTTACCGCAGGTAAGTTTCCAAGGACGATGGCAGAGTATCGATTTTATAAATACTTCATATCCTACCCACCTAGTACCTACCAACTAGTTATATTCATGTAAATCGCGGAGTCGTGAATGTTTTTTTAATGATCCAGTTCCCTTCAATCGATTTAGTTTATTTTCGGCGTATTGATTGGTCGTGGAAACGCCACAAGTATACTGCCTCGCTTATTGAGACAACCGTACCTATGTTGCAAAAGTAAAGTTCCGAGATAATTACCATGTATGATAATTACTACCAGGAAGCATACGAAGGGGCCAAAAATCCGTACTTTTATGACTCACTCACATATCAAATATACACATATCTCAAAATAATATTAAACCCAAATAATTGCTTACGCCGCAGTTTTGATCGAAAAAATACTTGAAATATATTTATCATGCAGGTTTTTAAGTGAAATCTAGTAAACCTCGAGGACTACACAGGTCTAAGTAACGCATTAATTAAGCAATTATTCCTAAGTACTAATTTCTTATTCCTAAGTACTAATTTCTTTTAAGACACTGATACAGTTTTCTCTTCAATATAGGTTATATGTTTCCAAGACAATTTTCCATTATCCATTTTATTGGGCCATAACAAAGAACAAAGTTTATTGAGATTGGTCTTTAAAGCATGCCAAGTAGGTGGATTATAATAATAACCAGGCTGTTATTGATAAACACAGTCATTGCCAATAAGCTTTCCATTGGTAGGTACTTGAAAACCAATGTCGCACGTAACTTTCGTGGTGGAAAATTTTCTAGTATAATTATCAAAATCCGAGATAAGATAATGTTCTCTTGCCTGAGACGCGTGACACATCGCGTCTGCACTATTTAATTAATTGTTATTTTTTTGTTGCCATACTATTAGAGTTTTTTTTACTGACTTCGAAAAAAGGAGGGCTATGTTTATTTATGATTTTCGTTGATTTCCTCCGTCAATAATTATCAACCAGATTTCAAAAATTCTAACGCTATTGTATAGAGATGATTCCGAGATTTCATAATTTGATTCCTGAAGGATTAGCATCCCGCAAAACTTAAAAACAGTGTAAAATCTTAAAATTCAGGGATTCGACGTTGTTTAGTTTTTCAAACAATCAAATGAGTTTTGTTTATAATGGGGTTTCCCGGCCGTAGCAACAGCAACTCGACTAAATATAAATATGGCTGATAGATTTGGAATATATTAATACTAATTAGAACAAGTATTCACAATTAAAACAGCTAAGCTAACTGCAGACTGTTGCAAACAATCTGCAGGTCAACTGATCCAAATACCAGTCGTAAGCGTCCCCAAGACGTTGCTGCTTTGCCTCGCTTTATGGCAATGCTGATACTCACTAGCTCTCGGGTCACGCGTTCATCAGGGATAATGCAGGATTCTAATTATTAAAGAATTTTTCAAAACGGTCCAGTAGTATCCGAGCCTTTTCAATAAAACAAACAAATATTTCCTCTTTACAATATAGATATATATGTACAACTTTAAAGCACCCGTTCAAAGCATAGACACTATCTAATCCAATCTTTTCCATCCGTGACTAATGTGGACCAAAATAATATGAGGTACATATTTGCACGGTTGCAACGGGAGACATGAAACGACAGAAGCGCGCATTCCAAGAACATTCGAGACTGTTGGTCAACAAGGCCTGCAATCTCTTGCTGGTAATATTCCATTACTTTTCGACATCGGGCGCTTGTTCGGAATTTCTTTTCTGTGCCTCAATTTATTGTGATTTGCGAATATCAGTTTCTCGGAAGTATTACGTCATATTGATTGGCACCTTTGCATGAAAAATTCTATTGAGTAAGATAAAGCAAGAAAAAATGTCCCAAAGTATACTTTCAGCGAATACCGTTGAAGTTGAAGCAAATCCATTTTATTACAGGCAAGTGAGTGTAGATTTCACATCCGATTTCGGCCGGTAAAATTCCGTGTAATACACAAGTAGGTACCCCATGTGACTCAAATATGCGGTTTCATTAAATGTCACCCACCATTTGTGTAAGTGTGCGGTAGTGTGTACAAGTAGATGTGTGAGTCAGTCACGTGGTTCAATGGTCGACGACTTTGTAGACGACTCCGAAGCTCCGTGACGTAACTAACGGGTTACCCTACCGTATACTACAATTAGGCACAGAATATACGAATTAGATTTAAAATAGGTAACATTATAAAAATTTGAGAACGGTTGTTTCAATGGCGTGTAATATAGCCTATGATCAACAGGAAACCTAACTATTTCCAAGTTTGTTGGCAATATTCTATTGAAAAATAGTTTTTTGTGTTAAATACCCGTGCGAAGCCGGGGCGGACCGCTAATTTAATATAGAAGAAATAAGATTTCGTGATTGGTAATAAGATTTCGTGATTGGTAATGTGATGCATCCCCTTGCAAAACATACATGATCGAAAACAAAATGATGCAACCGCTGGCCCCTAGACATCACGATCTACTTTTGTTTTGTTGGCTCGTTGCTTTGGATTTTTTGTGAATCATCTATGACGCGTGCGGCCGTGACGCGAAAGCTCTAGATTTTTTGTTCGTGTGTGTGTATTTGAGGGCGGGGCAGAGCTTTAGGGGAACACCGACAGACGAGGCAGTGCACGTGATGCCAGACACAACAGACACGCGCCGCCGCGCCGTTCACAATTGAAACGCATGGTTGTAGGTTATGGTAAGGACGTAGAAAGAACATACTAGAACATTCTATCAAGGGATATGTCTCTTCGTCATATCAAATGGCCGGCGCGCGCGACGCCAGAGATTTTATCGATAAAGATATAAATAGCTATAGTATGGACATAAAACTTTCAGGTGAATCATTTTGCTTCGAGTGCACTTTCTTCAACGTTCTGGATATTAATGCTAGATATTAAATTATCAGATTACCTAGTATAAAGGTGATGTTTTTATTATAACGCAAATTATTACAAAGTAAGTACCTAAGCGTTTAAATATTAGTTTTAGCTAAACTACTGCAGGTTTAGGTAAAGATAACATACGTATGTACTTACCTACGCAAACATCTTAAACAGATAGTACCTATGTTACGTAAGTAAGCACTAATTATAAAAGTAAGGTGAAGTGTATAAAACCGAAACGTCAGAAAAACAATGGAACGAAACCGAACTCTAGCTGAACAACGCAACGGTTTAATCACATTTACTATAGATTTTATTTGATTATCATATTGCCACATCCAAAGAAAGTTTCAACAGGAAACGAAGCAAACCTTTCCACTGGAAGTCGCAATAATGCAATAAATATTATTCAATGATCTACGTCGTATGACGTGTACGGCCCGCCTACAATTGTTCTGCGCCTACTCAAGCCACTTGAGGAGATACATTTCATTACACTTCAATTGAATCAGAAAGAAATGATAACTCTAACTGTGCGGCGTGTATGTACATGTGACTTGTATGGAGATAATAAAAATATATAGAGATAGTGATAAAGGGATTGTGATTTTGCAAGCATTCGAGAGATAGCTAGATTTGGGCAAACGTTTCCGCTGGCCGAATTCCCAAAATTGCATCATAATTACAGTTTTAATATTTTGATGACTTATTTTGTTTAATTACGTACTGAATGCCATAGGTTTTGTGGCTGAAGATGGATAAATTGTTAACTTCATTGATGTTACTTGATTGACTGATCAACAGATTATCAACATGATTCCAGTAGCCGCAGATAGGATCAGCTGATTGAAAAACCGCAAAACCGCAGTCGGACTGGCGTTTCTGTTTAAATTTCAACTGTTGGCGGAATATATACCCCGTCCACTCTCTTATTTGCTATTTAGTTCAGGCAGTATGTTCCATAAATGTTCACAGGTGAGTGAATGAAGTCTGAATTACAGAATGAAGTATTATAGACACCTGTGACTTTTGACAGATAAAGATGAGAATCTGACTTCGAGCCAAGATAGTATGTAACGGTGATTATTCTAGATGATTTTTCGATGGAATTTTTTTGAAAGTATTAATAAATTATAGTTTACCACAGTAACACAATCTGTCTTTTTGTCGAGGAAAAACGCTTGTGATGCCGAGGGCAGAAACTAGTCCATGAAGGTTATGCAATTCATCTATGTTAACATAATTTCATGCTTGCACCATGTGAATACCTAGGTACTCATGTTTTAACCAAAGAAATGATTCATATTCTTATAAAATAGGAAAAAAATTCAATTTTATTCAATTGAATATTTTGATTCTAAAATTAAAGTCATCAAAGACGGCTGAGTCTGTAAAATAATACAAAATATTGAGCCAAAATAACATAATTGATTACAACTTCTTTATAAACAAAATAGATTGTCATAAAATGAACGAATCTCTAAATAATTAGGAAAAAACTATATGATTGTCAGACGAACTACTGAACAGTGATTGTGACTGAATTACACAATCACATCTAAAAACAGTCCACTTTTACTTACACGATAGTGGTAACGTCTAACCTTGCCTATTTTAACTTTCTAAGCTAAAACTAGGAATAACACAAAAATGCTCATTAGGTAATCTATAAATAGCGGCTCTGTGACTACACTTGTAAACAGAAATGGACGTCTCAAGGTTTTTGCAAAAAAAACGTTAATAACCTACCCAATCATCATGAGTTTACATACACTTGAGTTAATAAAACGATCTGACGAAAGACTCAATCCAATTGCTACCACAGCAGTACTTAAAACAGAATAGTGTATGACAATGAATCGATACGCGACGTGGGAGCTCAGCAAAATTCACAAAAAACTATTACCTATAAGTGTAGTCGAAGTATCAAGGAAAATAAGTGTAGAATAACGTCACACGCGTTATCGGCATACCGACGACGTGGGGGTGTGTCGATTCGTACTCTCATACAACTGAACTGAAGTATGTGCAGTTCTCAAGGATGACACACCCTCACGCAGCAAACAGGGCAAGGACAGGCAAGGTCATTTTGGCGAACTTTCTACCAGAAAAATCAGGTGACACTGCATGACGCGGGATGCGCGCGCGTTTGGTGAACTGAACGAAATTTTAGGATGGCTTTCAAGCTATTTTCGTGGAGATCGTTCGAGCGTCATTGTTGAAGGAAAACAAGACGTAAGCAGAAACGTCAAACTCTATATTGTAAAATTTTGGTCCTCAAACAAATTGTAAAATCTAAATAATTTATCTCCAACAGTTTTATCAATGTAGTTAGTTATATTATATAACATGAGGTACTTTGTTTCGATTAGGTAGGTCGTGTTATGTGTGCCTACTATAGATTTCCGACACCAATATTCCTGTCATTTTCCTGAACGTTGATCACAATTCCCAATACATGTTAGGTACTTAATGGTTGTTAGTAGGTTTAAAAAATTTTGTTTTTCAGCTTTGCTGAAAAACACAGACCACTTAGCACGTTTGGATTCTAATAAATCGAACAAATTCGAAACACTCAATTCAGGTGCAATCCAACATCGAAATGGCGGCTGTGTGCGCACCTGAAACGCACACATAGAGCTCCAATACGCACACATACAGGAGCGCTACATCGATAACAGCACGGGGCGAGGCGCGCGGGGTGCCCCGACACGGCGAGGCGCCGCCGCCACCGCCGCTGCGGGCAACCTCCTATATATAACCCGACGCTGCCATCTGCAAGTTTCAATAGATAACTTGAGCTCTGAAACCTCGGTTCGTGCTGCCAACATAACGTTGAAGCGATTTTATACTTGAATGTTGTGCACCTTGCAGGATCAGAGCAGCGGGAATTTTTAAATACATTGTATGAACTTCGCAATTTACACCCGTTAATAAAGTGTCGCGTTGAAACTGTGATTATTATTAATTGTGTACAGAACGCTAGTTTTTGAATAGCCCCCGGTAGGCTTACATCTTTAGCGCTGACCCAGTTATGTCGGCTGCTTACCGGTAAAATTCGCGAACCTGGATTATAAGGAACATTTAAAGTTCGGGAAAAATACCGCTATTACAAGTGTTGTTTTACAAAGACATTATCATTTTGACGTTCCTTGATAGACTTTTGTGATACTTCCAAAGTGAAGACAAGAAGATGAGCTTCAATAAGAACAACCCCAACGCCATGGGGAAAATCATGGGGATCCTGAAGCAGCTCTCCGTCGAAAGAGTAAGTTGTTCTTTGTTTGTAAACACTTTTGTGTACACTTTCCATTAGAAAGTTCGCGAAACTTCTAAGATCGATAACTGGAGTGCGCATATGCCAAAGCCGGTCAGACTCGTGGCGATGCGAGACAGGGGTCGCTTAGCAACCCCGGCTCCACACAACTGTAAACTGCATATCCTTTCACACATGGACATACCTACTGTAGATTTAAATATCAAAAGGTAGAAGTGGAAACCAGTAAGAAGAAAGCTATGGGTACCAGCAAGGCCATGCGTGTATTGTCGAACATTTTGTTAGTAAATTGATACAGCTGGTCGCCGGTAGAGTCGCGATATCGATGCCGGCTTTTTGTCGGTGGCCTTGCAAGGGTAATCCGGTTGTACCGGAAGAGGTCAACATAACCTGAGAACTTCGAATATTATTTTATTTACCTACTATTTAATTTTGCATCATAGTAAAAATCGGCTAACCTACTTTAAAGATGTTTAGGTAACAACAACTCTTGATACTTTCTACGAAAGCATAGATAGGTATGATTTACCCTTAGAGGCTCTAAGCTTTATAGAATTAGAATAAACTTCTTTAGAATAAAACTGCACGTAAAATACTCAAATTGATAATTTTGTTCTTCATAGTGCTTTTATGGGTCGCGTTGTATTGTATTAAGCCATTATGGACATCGCATGTTCTAACTATAAATATGCATTGAATATTAAGTGGTAGGTATTAAGTACCTTACTTAAAAATTTAAAATCAGTCAGAACTATGTCGGAACCTAGTTTCATTTATTATTTATTTAATTATTGAGTAACTAGCTCTACCAGCTCTGCAGCAGAAGCATATCGAATCATACATTATGTTTATGCTTATCCCCTTGAAATCATCATCATCATCATCAGCCTATGTTAGTCCCCTTGAAATGTGTTACAATATAAAATTCAATAGGTTTAGCTGAAACTTTGATGAAACGACGCTAGCGCCAAACTGGCAAGTTTCAGAACTTTTTGCCACGGCCCCTTTCGATACAAGTTTCAATAATGTTTCGATAGATGTCACTATTAAGAGATTCTAAAAATATACACTAGATGGCGTCACCATACTTAGCTTAGTACTTTGAACCGGATACAAAGCCTTGAACCGCAGAGCCGTTATTTCAAGCGATATCAAACAAATTTTATAAACAAACAATAAAGTATTTAGTGAATAATGTTCGTTTTATCAGACGAAGTGGGAAGATTTGGGGAAGACCTTTGCGTAATAGTGGATCGGATACACAATATCATCCATCACACTCTATTATAAATGCGGAAGTTTGGATGTTTACCTCTTCACGCCAAAATTACTGAATGGATCGGGCTGAAATTTTGCAAACTGATAGTTCTAGAATAAAACATTGGCTAAAAATGAACGGGCTATTTTATTTTAGATATCTGATATTGTATATTCCTATGGAATAAACAATATTACAATATTCTATATCTTTTCCATTAAGTAAGTACGAAATTCGCACAAAAATGCCGAAGGAAGAAACCAACACAACACAAGCCTTACAACATTATCTCGCCACAAAGCAGAGCTTGGGCATGGCCCTACAAGGTACTTGTTATACTAAATATGTAACATACATAGATGGATCGTTCAAACATTTATCCCGCTGCGGGAAGCGAACCCGCAACCTTTTGCATCGCAGGCGGATCTTCACCCGTTGCGCCACAGAGGTCTTCGAAAGAGGCCTTCTTAATAAATAAAAATACCTAATAACTCAAAACACAACGTTATGACTTGAAATCCAATTTCCATAACTGACGAAACAAAACATATCTAGAACCAGTAGTTACAACAATACAAACATTTCTATTTTAGTGCACACAGGGCTGGGCAACCAAACGAACAGTCGGTAATAAATCAAGCAAAGGGTAGTTCCACCCTTGTGCGTCTTTACCATTGTTTACTTCAACCGATGGCATTCAAGGTCAGCGATTGATTTTTATCATTTTATTTCAATCGTTCACAGACAAGAAAATTCAAAACCAAATTTCGTTGCAAAAACAGAACATTGGATGACCTTGAAAATGATCTGTGATCATTATGAAAAGAATAAAACAAAATCCAAGACGAGTAAGAAAAGTTACATAAATCGTAACTGTCGGTCGGTAGTTTAAATAAATAGTATGAAATCTACTCTGATTTTGGTTACTCTATAATCTATAGTATCGGCGCTATTGCCATAGCGCCGATACTATAGAGTTAATCAACATCATCATGCTGAACTGTAATACTATTCTTTTTTAATATTTTATGCCATTATTTTCCTCTTATTATAAGTTTTTGTTATGTGTAATGGATGATAGTCTGTATCTATTTGCAAAGTTCCTTCTCCGCAAGGTAGAGGCACTGTACCTAATTTCATACAAAAAGGGACGTTTCCATATTATAGAGTAACCGAGCTCAGCGCTCAGATTGTGATCCGTAGGTAAACTCCGTTAACTTTGTTTTTTGTCACTAATGCAACAATTTAATGAATGGAAATATTTTATTTCCACTTCGAAGACTTCCATCGCGCGACCCAAATTATCACTACAAACACAAATTAAGAAATCAACATCATTAGGGCATCACTGGAGGAATTAGTTAAAATACTTCCTTATATTTGGTTTATCTCTCTCGTTCAAAATCATTTTAGTTTAGTCTTCGCGATCGACCTGATAATCGTTTTCTAGAGTTTTACGGAAAGTCCGTTCCGTTTTCATTTCCGCGGAAGATGACTGTCGAATTGAAATTTTAATAAAATTTAACAGTTTTCGACTAAACTGTCGTGTGACTTACAAAAACTTCATCAGTTTTGACATTTGCAAAAACGTAAACAAGCTTTAAATTTCAGTTTTAATGAAAATACACAAGAAAATACAAAGGCGAAACGAAATCAAACGTTACCATACTTTTGATAATGTACTTTTGGAAGTAAGTATTCCAAGGTCATCAAAAATAATTTGCTTGTGTCTTCACGTCAATCTTGCCATTTAGTGCTCATTCAACCTACCTCCCTACCTGTTGATTATTGTATGAATACGATTCAAATTTGATTAAAAGTGCGTGCAGTAAAGCTATGCTAAGCCTTTATTTATAAATATAACAACTATAGAAAAAGACAGACTAATAGAGATCCACATCAAGTTTTTTATACATCATTATAATTGACGGACATAGACAGTCAGCCGATAGCATCAAAAGCAAAATAGAATAAAGACACAAAGCAAAACAACAGATAGATGAAGTACAAACATTCCTCAAATAAATCGTGTTGACAAACGTGTAGAGGTCCTATGTGAAGTGGTGAATACAGGATTATGTCCATGTGTGAATGGGTCAGGGTGGGCATCGCGCATATCATCGGTAGGTTATCAAAAACATGCAGCAAACGTGTGGTCGACATTTAATCGTGCTATGTAGGTACTCTGTACTCTTCTGTTTTCTTGATCTGACCTCCCTTAGTTCACGACTCCTTATCATTTCTACTAACTTACGCACATTAGATAGCGGATATATAATAAATGGGGTGTGTTTGCGAACGACTCTTCCAGTATCGAATGTCCAGTGAGCTTGAGTGTGCAGATCCACTTAACTTAAGGTACTAATTATTTGGGGAACATTGTGGGTCCACAACATAGAGAGTTGATAACAACACATATAGCAAGACTGTATTGGTGTGTGTATTTGCGATGTAAACAAAGTGTTTTGGTGTTTTCTAGGGCGGGAGCGATCCAGCTCGCCGAGAAGGCGACGAAGAGAGGCTCTACCGGTCACGCGGGCCAAAGTACGCGCGGGTGCCTTCGCGAGCTACCCTTTCCACGTCAACGACATCCACATCCTTGGCCACAACAGTCGGCTCCCAGGGCAACCTCGCTTCCAACTACGCAGCTATCCCTGAAAACTTATCGACTGAAAGCAGTAGCGAAGACGAGCAGGACCGTGAGGACTTCGAGAAGACCCGCCGCCATTTCCAACAACTACGTCAAGTCAGCTTAGGAAACGAATTCAAGTACAAGATGGAGATGGAAATAAAGAGTGCAAAGGATGAGAACTTGCGCAACTCTGTCCCTTTCGTGAAGCAGTTGAGCTTGGACAGCAATAAAGTCAAGAATGATTACTCCATCAATGGGGACACTCCGTATGCGCCTACCACGCAGAAGATTTTCATATGGACACAGGTAAGACTAAAATAATCGCTTCCTAATCATAAGTACGTTCTTTACCAATTTAACAACTCTCATTAAATCGAGTCGTTCCTCAACTCACACCATGAATCTTGTCCCAACTGGTGTGAGTTGACGAATCTTAAAAAAGTTATACTTTTCATTCTGCAACTCACACCACTTTTACTCTTGGTGAATTTTAGTACAGAACTAGGGCTTGTAAAAACCGGGTTATTTTAGAAGCCGGTTAATTCGGTTTTTTTTATTTTCAAACCGGTTAAAACCGGGTTTTTCGGTTATTTCGGTTATTTTGCCAAAAAGAGTCGTAGGAGGTAAAAAAACAGTAAAATTCGATTAAATTTACATATTATTAAGCTTAACACTGATTAATTTGACTCAAATCACAATTCAGTCTTATGATTACATATCTACGGTACGGTTAAATGCACGTGTCACTCATTTTCATTTATTTGCCTTTGGAGCTCAAGGCATACCTACTTGGTTACGTCAATTTATATTTCAAGTCATGAAATCTGTAATAGACCTAAAATATATAGGTTGTCAGTCAGACACAAAGTGATAACAAACAAGGTACCTAAGCAAAGCAATACTAACAATGAACTGAGTAAACGAAAAGACGAAAATTAAATTAATTAATAGATCTGCTGTTAATGGGCATCGTCTAAATTAAAGTTAATAATAGTATAAAATACTATATAAAAAGGCATTGCCTAAATAAAAATGCAAGTTTCTGAATTTTTTGCCTGATCGTCGGATAAAATTGTAATATAGATAAGCGATGTCTTACGAAATGTATTTATGAAACGAATGCATTCGGATAGTCGAATATGACCAACTGTCTGTCAAAGAATCGGAAGTGTATAACCGGCCTGATGATTGAGCCTGGCAAAACTACACTCATGGACAAAATTAGAGGAACGTTTCTTCAATCTAAAAAAAAAAATGAAATATGTACTAATAGTACTTGGTACAAACTGGCCACATAATTATACCATAATATTTAATTTGAAAAAAGAATTACTTCAACAGTCTTTTGTTTCAGGCATTCGTTTGTTTGTTTTGTTTATTTTCTATTTTCACTAGTCTATTGGAATAATTTTACTAAGGTGTGCGTAATCAATTCATAAAATTCTGTCTGTTTTAATAATTTTTTCAAGGAAACATATCGCAATAGTGGTGCTTACACCTCGATGAATAATTGAAGGTACAATGCTGGATCTTTGCGTAGCTCAGGTTTCTAAAGCTGTTACTTTAATTGAAAATGGTCACAGTTATAAAGAAGTGGCTCAAAGATTACGGGTTTTACAAATCCATCATCTTTCGAATTGTTCGACGATATCAGCAAACTGATGAGTTTAGTACACGAGACGTGCAGGGCAAGGTCGTAAAAGAGTCACTTCAGCGAGAGACGATTGATTTATGGTGAGCAGTGTTCTGAGAAATCGCACTTTGACTTCTTCTAAGGTCAGATCTATGCTCCAGGATGTTCGACAGGTTACTGATAGCTCTAAAACCGTAAGAAGAAGAGCTGGAATAAAGACGTACTTGCCAGCTCGAGGACCCTTACTTACCACAGATCATCGAGTAGCTCGGGCTTACTTTGCTCGCTCATACCAAAACTGGAATGATGATGACTGGAGGAAAATATTTTCATTGACGAGTCTAGGTTTTTCTAAAGCCAGATGATAGAAAGGTTAAAGTTTGGAGACGACCCGGCGAAAGATACGCTCAGTGTAACATTGTCGGAAGAGAGTCATATGGTGGAGGGTCATTAATGGTATCAGACGGTATTTGCATAGGGGCGCGTACGGAGTTGCACATCGTAGATATAATGGATCCCTGATTGCGGCTCGGTACGTAAATGATATTTTAGAACCAATTGTCATGCCCTTTGCTCTCTACATCGCAGAGAATTTTCAATTAATGCAGGATAATGCGCGACCCCACCCTGCAGCGATGGTTTGGGAATATCTTTGAGAGGTGGCCAGCACGCTCGTCAGACTTAAATCCCATCGAAAAATAATATTAAATCTGTGGAGCGATCTCAACGGCCACCTCCGAGACACAGCACAAATTCCGCTACAAATACCACACAGAGGTAGAGCGATTGAAGAGTGTGTAATCGGTGAGGGATCCCTGATCCCTCAACTGGACAAGGAATTGAGGTTGCCAGCGTTTGTACAAAGGCGTACAGAATTTTAGGATTCATCTTACGAGCTAACTGGTTCACAAAACATTCGGGCACTCACAGGAATAATATGATGCTCCGGTCAGAAATCAAGAAGAAAGCGCAGTTTTTGTATGGGATCCTCATAAAGCTAGATAAAGTCTCGTTATGGAGCGTATAAAGGACAATTTTACTCGATACCTTTATTAAAAGGAATATATGGCGTCAACCCTTTCTATTCCTTTATGTATATTTATTCGTACTGGGCTAATATAACTAATATAATACATTCCTTTTGTATTCAACTTTTCTTGGAAATTGGAAATCAGGAGAGGTAGGTATGGCGTTAACATTGTATGTGGTTAGGGTGTTTAGGGGAATGACCATCAAGTTCATGGTGTTGATAAGTCTGTGTCAACCGGATGAATATGTCGGGGTGCGCAGGCGGCTACCTTTGTTCTCAAAGCGTCGCGGAAGAACTAAACTGATTAACAATGCACCACTGTCACTCATCAATCAAGCACTTAATCTAGTAGCGCCGACCATTGACGTATTCCGCTGTTCACGGGGCTACTTCCCAAGATTATCTCCATCAGTAGGTACTTACTATTCAATTTATTCTATTGTAGTATCTTTTTGTTAAATAAGTTACTGATATTAATAATCCATTTTTTTTGCATTTTATTATTATATTAAACTGAAATTACTAAAATTAGTCACTTTTTATACGTTCAATAGTGTTTTTCAGATGTTTGTTGTCCTTACATATCGTATTAAACGATAAACTAAGTAATTTAATAGTCGGTGGGTGATATTAAAACGTTTAGAATGCAATATTTTAAATTTTTACTACAGCAAAAAAAACCGAAAAACCCGGTTATTTTGACCAAAAAACCCGGTTAATAACCGAGGCAAAAACGGCCGGTTAACCGGTTTTTCGGTTAACCGATTAACCGGTTTACAAGCCCTACAGAACGATACGCAAGTAGAATCCACGTGTTTCCGATAAGGCGTGAGATTTATAAAAAGATCTAAAAGTCAGAAATGGTTGATTTGAGTCGTGTTCTTGAGACTATTAGTTTAACGCATTTCACTTGAGCTACACGATGTTGTTTATTCCAAGTATATTTTTTGAGAATCCTTTTCATTTTAAGTATAAGCAACAAGTGAGTCCTATTGCAACATTTGCAATCCAAATTAGCTCTTTATATTTGTAAAGTGTAATATTTTTATATCAATTCAAAAGCGAGAACCTTGTGTACTTATACTTACCTAAGTTAGTTAGATGAAAAGGGACCTATGTCACCATACGCAATCGAAGTTTAAAGAATGGGAGCGCCCTCCATATAAGACTGAACAACCATCCCATACAACCTCAGTGCTTACCGCCAAAGCTTTGTGCGAATACGTTCCTATCGTAAGCTTACTTTTGTACACGAATGTGTACTCAGATTAACTCAGTAACGTATCAGGTGAGACTTGATCTACGTACCTAAAACCTGCGAATTATTAATTCTCATAAGATTTTTCTTTGTTACAGTTGCTTGCCGCGATTTCTGTGTCGATGGGATCTTTGATAGTGGGCTTTTCATCGGGTTACACTTCCCCGGCTCTACCTGGCATGAACAAAACTATCGATATCACTGACGAAGAGGTAAGAACACACAAACTAACCACTTTGAGGAACAAATATGTAGGTGTTGTGGAGATATTTAATACTAAAATAGACTTAAAATTAAGATTCAATAACTTTATTTCTTTAGGCTTACAAAATAAGCACTTAGACAAGTAAAATTTCATACAGATAATTATTATAAAAAAGAAATAATTTGTTATTGATTTCTCTTCACTTCAATTTTATGTCCACTAGTGGAAGAAGTGAAAAAAAGATGCTGCTCGTCTAAAACTATAATTTTTTGTTGTAAATGAATGCTTTTTACATTTTGGAAAGTAAATCTGTTTAAAATAGATTTTTTCTTATTGATACTTACTAATGAATAAATAAAAGATTGGTAACGCGAGGTAACATCATTTTTGATAACAATAACAATTAGTTTATTAAAGTCAAAGACAACTTAGACATACATAAAAATTAAAAAGATGGAGTATGTTGCTTCACATCGCATAATTAATTATGGTAGTCGTTCGTCTATATTTAGAGGACGTTATTCCTCTGAAATGTTTATTACGACGTATTTAATTTTAGTTATTAATTTAAATATATTTATGTAAGGCTACAGACTTTACAATAGAATACTTTATGATAATAGTTTCAAAAAGTTTTTTTTCTCTTTTCAGAAAAGTTGGGTAGGTGGCTTGATGCCATTGGCCGCTCTGGTAGGAGGTGTTTCGGGCGGGCCTCTAATTGAATTCCTCGGCCGTCGGCGTACTATAATGCTGACCGCTCTACCTTTCTTCCTGGGCTGGATGCTGATCGCTAACGCTTCGAAGGTGTTCATGATTTTCTTCGGTCGCATCATCTGCGGACTTTGTGTCGGCATCGCATCATTGGCCTTCCCAGTGTATCTTGGAGAAACAGTTCAGCCGGAAATACGAGGAGCGTTTGGATTACTGCCGACTGCATTTGGTAACACTGGAATTCTAATGGCATTCTTTGTAGGCAGCTTAATGGATTGGTCAAAGTTGGCTTTTGTGGGTTCAGCTCTATCAGTGCCATTCTTTTTGCTAATGCTCATCGTGCCGGAAACACCAAGATGGTATGTAACAAAAGGACGGGCTGAAGATGCGCGCAAAGCCTTGCAATGGTTGAGAGGCAAGAACATAAACATCGATAAAGAAATGCGTGATCTCACACGTTCACAAGCGGAGGCGGACAGAACTGGCGGAAATGCTATTAGAACACTATTTACTAGGAAATACCTTCCTGCCATACTCATATCTCTAGGGCTTATGTTATTCCAACAGTTGAGTGGAATTAATGCCGTTATATTCTACTCTACAACGATATTTGAGATGTCAGAAAGCTCTCTCGATGAGAACTTGTGCAGTGTTATCATTGGAGTAGTTAACTTCATTTCAACATTCGTCGCAACGGTGCTCATCGACCGGTTGGGCCGTAAAATACTGCTGTATATTTCCACCGTTTCGATGATTGTTACTTTAGTAGCGCTAGGAGCCTACTTTTACTTGAAAGGTTCCCTGGCAGACCCTGATGTCCTAAAACCATACGGATGGCTGCCACTGGCGTGTCTTGTCATATATGTTTTGGGATTCTCTATTGGTTTCGGACCTATTCCATGGCTCATGCTGGGCGAGATTTTACCTTCGAAGATCCGAGGCACTGCAGCATCCGTAGCGACTGGTTTTAACTGGGCGTGCACTTTTATTGTAACGAAAACATTCCACAACATTATTGCTACCATAGATCTTCATGGGACTTTTTGGTTATTTGCTGTCATTTGTATATTTGCATTGTTATTCGTAATATTCTTCGTACCCGAAACGAACGGCAAAAGTTTGGAGGAAATAGAAAGGAAATTGACAGGTGATACCAGAAAAATTCGTTCCATGAAGAACAAGCCAGCTCTTAACCCATGCTAGAACCTGTCTACGACAGTAAGTCAAGAGATAAAGGATTGACATTCCAAAATTAAGAATAAATTGCGATATGTGGACTACTTTAGAAAGTGAAATGTTGGATAAGTGAAGCGCTGAATATTTCAGTGTGAACTGAAGACTGATTGGGAATGTGGCGGTGGATTCTCATTTAGAACTATAGTTTTATTGTAAATATAGTGAAGTAAGACGTTAGAAAGCAAGTTAATGCTGATAGTTCCTTTAGAATATAAATTGTCATAGCATTCCTCGCTGAAGCCACAGCTCTAGTAAATGTTCCTTGATCCTTTATATCGAAATCCTTGGCTTTTTTAACTTATTTTTACTTTTTCTTTGTACAAATCAATTGCACATTAATTGCATGCATAGAATCTCACAGCATTAAATATCAGGAAATAACTACTATTTGTTTCGAAAGGTTTTGGAATTTTGAAAGAGTTTTTGCATAGGAATTTACGTGGAGTGGTTTTACAATGCATACTAAATTTGTAAAAACGTATATTTTTATGAATATAGATATTTTCCTAAGTACGTAAGGCGTTCAATCAAAAGTGAGTATGAGGCACGAACTTTTTGGAACGGAAAAGAAAAAAGAAACGTTAATGCTGGCTGATAAAGCTGGGCATGTTCATTAAATTACAAAAAGGGAAGACTTTCCAGCAACATTCTCACTTTTTATTAGACACCCCTCGTAAATTATACGTTGATCATGACAAGATAGCAACTAGTGTGTATTAATTTAGACCAAATGTTGATTTTAAGTGATTTATTTATAGAAAACTTTACATTATGGTTTTTATTGATTTCGTATATTACGGAGTCTCATAATTTATTTATTTGTTTTATTTTAAATATAAACATATCTGATTACCTATTTGAAGTTTTTTTTGTCAATCCTCTGCTATTGATAAGTGATAGGTATTAACCATCATACGGGAGAAATCGCCTTCAGCGGTAAAGCCGCCTTAAACATATATAGGAGTGAGGCAGGGGGATGTCATATCACCGAAACTGTTCACGAGCGCGTTGGAAGATATGTTTAAGACGCTGGACTGGAAAGACAAGGGCATCAACATAAACGGCGACTACATCTCACACCTGCGATTCGCTGATGACATAGTCTTAATGGCGGAGTCGCTAGAGGAGTTGAACCGGATGCTGGACAGTCTAGCTTCAGCCTCCCGATGTATCGGTCTTGGCATGAATTTGGATAAAACCAAAGTCATGATCAATGCCCACATTGATCCAAGACCGGTGATCGTACATGGCCACCTTCTCGAAATTGTTTCTGAGTACACTTACCTCGGGCAGATTTTGCAGTTGGGTAAAAACAATTTCGAGAAGGAAGCCAAGAGGAGGATCCAGCTAGGCTGGGCAGCGTTCGGAAAATTACGTCGAGTCTTCTCGTCATCCATACCGCAATGTTTGAAAACGAAAGTTTTTAATCAGTGCGTCCTACCAGTCATGACCTACGGAGCTGAGACGTGGACACTCACGATAGGGTTGGTCCACCAGTTCAAAGTCGCTCAGCGCGCTATGGAAAGAGCTATGCTCGGAGTTTCTCTGAAGGATAGGATTCTTAACCAATTCATCCGACAGAGAACTAAAGTCATCGACATAGCTCAGAGAATTAGCCAGCTGAAGTGGCAGTGGGCCGGCCATATTTCGCGAAGAACCGATAACCGCTGGGGTAAACGTGTTCTTGAGTGGAGACCGCGACTCGGTAAACGTAGTGTAGGACGCCCTCCGGCCAGGTGGGATGACGATCTGCGAAAGACTGCTGGCAGATGCTGGATGAGACAAGCCGAAGACAGGGCGCTATGGCGCTCATTAGGGGAGGCCTATGTCCAACAGTGGACTAACATAGGCTGATGATGATGATGATGATGAAACATATATAATAAGTTATATAATTAGGGTAATATAGATATATTATAGAGTCATAAATTTAGCGTTCATTTGCATATATAACAAAGCAATACATCGCATGGGTAATCTGCGAAGTAGTATTCTTTCTTTTTGCATTGTTGTCTGAAATGAATGAGTTATCGTAGGTAATAAGCAAAGTTTTATTTGTTATGACTTATTTTTAACTCAGTTTTTCACGAGCGACCTTCCGAAGCCGTGGAAGCGCGCATTTTATTACCTTATGAGATACGAATGTATCATAAATAATCAAATCGCAGTATACAGTAGAGAAAAATTAAGTACCTAATATGTAGATCGCGATTGTTTTTAATTCTTTATTTTAAGTTTATTTCCAGTTGAACAATTTATTCTAAAGAATTTAAAATGCGGGAAAATTATTTTTATGGGTTTTCATTTGTATGCATTTTAAACATTAATCAGACTATTACAAGGCAGTTCAGCAGATCAGTCTAATCTTAGAGCGCTTGCGTCATTGACAATCCTTCATCCAACAATTCTTCATCTTGGGTAGAGTCCTTTTCGCAGAAGCTCGCCCTGCCAACCGTTGCCTCCTCTGGCTCAATTCACCCTCTCTCAACGTATCTTCCCTCCCATAGCAGGTTAGATAATATTTTCAATTATTTTCCCCTCATAAACTTAAAATAACACTGGACCGACCGACAGACTCTTCTCCTGGAATTGATAATTCAGTTTTCTCAATTTTCTTCAAATCCCCAACTTCTTGCAAAACAATCTTCTATCTATAATCTAATATATTTATATTAAAAATGATATATTTTATTTTTCAACATGGATTCCTCCCAGCATAATGGAAAATTCGAATTTTTATCCCTATTCTAAAACCCGGGAAAATTTAATCGGTTCATAGTATACAATTTTGACTCTAACATCACTGTAATTGTATATTTCCGAATGCTTTGTTTGTCTAGTTTAATCCAGATTTCTTTTGGTCACCTTGGGATGTCGTTGTCCGGCGTGACGACCATAAAACCTGTCCTCCAAATAAAAGAGCAATAGTATCTTCGGTATGGCTCATCCTTTTAGGTACGTGGTGTTTTGAGAAGGGCTGGTTGGCTAAGTCCGAATCATCGAGAGTGAATGAAAAGTTGCGAAGGTCATGACTGCTGCCCTTGATTTATAAAAGAACAATAACTGCTTAGTTTTTTTTATTATTTTATTTTTACCGAAGTTGACTTAAATTATTAAAAAAAAAAGACATCGATAGTATACGACTAAATGAATGAGGATCTATAGTTCAATTGCACAAATCAAATAGCGACCGCACCTCAGTCGAACGAAAGGAATAATTAGGTACAGTGACGTACGTCGATTGGCAACCCTTCCCCAATGGAGTTTGATGTCAACTTCTATTGATACAGAAATATCCTAAAATCTCTAGTGAGTAACAAATGGTTTTGTTTGCAGATAATGATCATTGCTAAAAATGAGTTACTAAAAATTTAAGGAAATAACATTTTTTTATAAATTATTTTTAATATCAAATAGGTAGCTAATAAGTAGATCGGATAATCGGAGGCGTATTTACCTCAAGTAAATTTTTAGTAACAAATTATGGAAGTGGATTTTTAATTTGAAATGAAATCCTGGGAACCCGGGATTGTATAAATCATCAGTTGTAACATATTATATGCACTGCTCTTAACTTATAGTAGTATTAGTAGTAAGGTTAAGGTAAACGGTGCAGTAAATAAGAAAACATAAATTTATTTTTTTTTTTTATTTATTTATTTATTAAGAAAACAGTATAACATCATTACAGGTTTTTTTTTTAACCCCAAGGCGATGATATATGTAAGTAGACAAACACAAAAAACATAGTTCTGTTACTAATCTAAACATTTGGTTTCTATAACTACCTGTGCTATCTGTAGGAGTTTCGGTAGGTTATTGTAAAATATGTCCACACTGTTCTCAGACAAGATATTAAGGAGATAGATAGCGAGTGACATGGGGGCAAATTTGAGTAGGTTGGTCCTACAGCTGGGCACCTCCAGCATCATGCTGGACCTCCAGCTCCAGCTAAATGAAAACTCAAGCACGGTATGTCGATTCAAATTAACAAAAAATATTTTTGTACCTGTTTATCCATTTTTTGCATGATTTTAGACTCAGATCTCAGGCAATTTTAGATTAATTACCAACAAGGCATTTCGCATTGCTTATTTGACACTTGTTACAAATCAAGTCAAAAATTACTATACTAAGAAATTGACTGAAAAACTGAATTGAACTAAACTGATTATAAATAAAAGGAATAAGGAAATATATTTTCTGTGGCTGTTACGTTGTAACAGTGCAACCTCAAATTGGGTTAGTTACATTCACTTAAATTTGGGATTGCGGATTTTTAGATAAAAAAGTGCTTTCCATAATAGTAAACCTCTCACTCAACTTTAGGTAATTTAATTATGCATTCGTATATATCCGATCCCTACATTGCATGCAAGCTACTCACCCCGCATAATTTGGGACAAAAGTTTACATATTGTACATAATAATTTATTTACTAAATCTACTAAGTTAAGTTCGACAATGATTTTATTAAAATGAGGAATTATGCAAACCTAGAGTTCCGGAATATAGGAAACTGTTTGTATATAAAAAAATTTTACGTTGCTTTGATGTAATATAGATTCCTGGATAACACGCAAAAAAAACCTTATGTAGTTCTAAATACTACTTCATTGCCCTCGCGATAATACTTTAATCAACCCTCTGGACAATAATTTACGCTTGGGCACAAAAACATTTTCCATCCGTGGCGTAAACGCATTCAATAAACAGTACAAATCGCAACATGTGCTACGAATATGCCACTGCTACAAAACATGTTTGTAATAACTTGAGACATTCGCTAACTGTAAACAAACCGAGCTACCTGTAACTACCATTAATAGCTGTTTAGTAGGTAGTTGAATTTAGTTAGGTTTCAGCAAAATCAAACCTTACCTAATTATGATATATTAAACTCAGTGGCGTGGCGGAACGATTTCTTTTATGTCAGCCATTTTGTTTTCAAGGCTAACCGATATATTTTTTTTACAGGAGTAACTTTTGCTGGATAATTGTTTTTCATCTTTATACTCATCGCAGTTGAAAGCACAGGCCATGACAGTTATGAAAGATTCTAATTAGTCTAAAAGTACACATGCTACTTTTTAACCATGGTATTTAGCGGAACACTGCGAACAGCGTCCAAAACAAAGCATTTAGGAGTACATAGGTAAATATGGGTGAAAATATGTTCCCTCTCGCCCAATGTAAGTGGACATTACAAGGCCCACAAACTTGTAATATCCAACACCTCCTTCGGCATGTTTCAGGAGTTTGTTTTGAATATAGAGCCTCGAAAGCCAATCAGTTTCGTCAATCAATTGTCGCTTTATAAGCGGCGTCTGGCGTTGCGATACATTCATTCTTCAGTAGCCTATGTCGGGTGTTCGGTCAGTGCAAGACGACCTGCATCATCTGCATGTGTTTTATTGTTGTGCAGTGAAGTATTCTACAGTTTGAGTAAACAATTGAACGGTCAAAATGAAGGTTCTTATGCGAGCGGATACGCACTACAGCATACAGTGTAGGAGCTCTGATTATGAGAAGCCGAAATATACATTTTCACAGGTAGGCACGAATCCTAATCACTTCGAAGTATATAATAAGTGGTACTATACTAATATTATAAAGAGGACAGATTTGATTGTTTGTTTGAATTTAATAGGCTCCGAAACTACTGGACCGATTTGAAAAATTCTTTCACTGTAAGAATCAAAAATTTTCCCTGATGAACAAAAGTTAGGGATCCGTATGAAACATTTTTTTGTTGTAATACAACTCGTGCGAAGCCGGGGCGGACCGCTTGTACTATATAATAACCTACATATGGCAATTAATGTTTTCTCTATGTAATATAGTAAAAAAATCAGTCTGAATTACCACAGAATAACTACTACTTAACGAACTTGAGTTTTTTATTAGCATGTCACACCATTTAATTAATGGTTCACAAACAAGCATTCAAAATTGTTATCGAAAACCCATGACGGTTTCACAAACATGAAGAGATTGTTTATGGAGTAAAATTGTATTAAAATTAAAAATTCTTTTCTATATTTTTTTATCTAAACTATTTGTTGCAGTTAAATAAGAATAAAAGAAGAAAGAAAATATGAGATAGATATAAAATGCTTTTTTGCACATTTAACTTACAAACGATTTACAACAGAGACAATTAAATGACAACAAGTGAAATTTCGGTGTAATCTCCCCAGGCAACCGTCTTTGTATTGTGGGATTCTCCTATAAAAGTATAGGAGGTTAGCTCGGCTTTGTACATCTAGCTTTTTTTTTATTTTCATGCTGTGCTATGTACTGAACATTCAAAGCATAGAATGAAAATTAAAATTTTGCCACCTCCTCTGTACCTACACATGTACATATGTATGTGTACTAAGAAGGTGACTTTTTTCTTGAAAACATATTTTGCCCTTTTTTATGAATACGGTTTTGCATAATTGCCCCTATGATTATTGACATAAGGCTGTATTTTTGCATGTTTAGAACCCACATGCCATTGGAGTGCAAAGATTATAGTAGAATGTATTTATCTATCAGTGTCAATAATAAAAAAAGGTTATTGGTTCTTGTTGAATGTATTATTGCAAGAAAAACAATTATTTTTATTTATTGCTACAAGGAGTAAGTGGACACAATCAGAGTCAATGATTGCTTAAATTAATCGTTGGCGGCTGGCACACACCTCCCTACAATAACGTCATGAGTTAAATTGCCTGTATTATTGAGAGGCTTGTTTCAAAATGAACACGCAAATATTAAATACGCAATGTTCCAACAATCACAAACGTATGCGCAGCTCTCGCGCATAATCAAAACAAAAGTATTCGATGGTATAATTTTGACTCATGGCTCACTTTCAATTAAGTTTAAGACCTGTCGTAATATACCTACTAATGTTTATGGTTTCAGGTGTTGGCAGCCGTGGCTGTATCACTCGGTTCGATGATTGTTGGCTTTTCTTCAGCCTACACATCACCCGCTCTCGCCTCGATGGAGGAGAGTGAAATTTTAAAAGTTTCAGAAGAACAGGTATAAAAGCAATCAAACCTTAGCTAGATTTAATAAACTTTGATAAATTAACTAATTTATTTGTCTCAACAGGCCAGTTGGATTGGAAGTATAATGCCCTTAGCTGGGCTAGCTGGTGGTGTGATTGGAGGTCCACTGGTGGACTACATAGGACGAAGAAGAACCATTCTATTCATCGCGCCACCATTTTTCGTAGCCTGGATCCTAATAGGAAGTGCACAAATAGTCCATCTTGTGCTAGCGGGTCGCGCTGTATGTGGCTTATGCGTCGGGGTTGGATCTCTGGCTTTTCCAGTGTATCTGGGAGAAACGATCCAACCAGAGGTTAGAGGCACCTTAGGGTTGTTCCCTACAGCCATAGGCAACATAGGCATTTTGATTTGCTATCTAGCTGGGAAATATCTCGATTGGTCGCAGCTTGCGTATCTTGGAGCAGCTTTGCCGATACCGTTCTTTATTTTAATGTTATTGATTCCTGAAACTCCCAGGTGGTACATAACACAAGGAAGGGAAGATGAAGCTCGCAAAGCACTGCAGTGGTTGCGCGGAAAAAATGCCAAGGTCGATACTGAACTACGCGACATAGCATTCTCTGATACGCAGACCTCTGCCGATGTTTCAATTAGGGAACTTTTCAGCATGACTTATATGAAAGCAATTTTAATTTGTTTGGGCTTGATGACTTTCCAGCAATTGTCTGGCATAAACGCGGTCATATTTTACACAGTGAAAATATTTCACATGTCAGGAAGCTCGGTGGATGAGAAACTATCGACCATTATTGTAGGTATCGTTAACTTTATCTCGACTTTTATAGCCACGGCTCTTATCGATAGGGCAGGGCGTAAGGTTTTGCTCTATATTTCTTCGGTAACTATGACCCTGACATTGGTCATATTGGGCACGTTTTTTTATGTACAGACCGATTTGAAAATAGACGTGTCAGACCTAGGGTGGATTCCGCTAGCTAGCTTGATGATATATTTACTAGGATTTTCTCTAGCATTCGGTCCGATTCCATGGCTAATGATGGGAGAAATTTTACCTGCGAAAATAAGAGGGAATGCTGCGTCTATTTGCACCGCCTTTAACTGGTTATGCACATTTACGGTAACAAAGACCTTTCATAATATTATAGAAGGTATTGGGCCTGCAGGTACTTTCTGGTTATTTGGTAGCATTTGTTTTGTGGGGTTATTTTTTGTCGTAATATGCGTACCAGAAACTCGCGGTAAGAGTCTTGAGCAAATTGAAAATAAAATGACGGGCAGGGAGGGTATGCCGAGAACGCGAAGAATGAGCTCCATCGCAAATATCAAACCCTTACCAAATGGTTGTTAGTGTTCAATTATATCATAATAATAGTAATATGGTAGGTGTGATCTTTACAGACAACGAGACCCACATGACAGTATTTATTCAAGATATAGATTATTCTAGGTCAAAACATACAAATATACTTTGTATTCTTTCATTGTGTATTCAAACTACATAGAAAGTTGTTTTTGAAATAATATGTGTTGATTGCAGAGATCAATTACCTGTAAGATTTCAATTGCAATTCATTGTATTCCATAGTATAATACCTACTTAAAACATACTAGTAGGAAAGTAATAGATTTTTTTTTAAATGATAATACTTATAATATTAATAATGTTGAGTTGTTAATTATGTGTTAAGTTAAGTTAAATTAAGTGCAATCAGTACTTATGATTATTTATTAAATTATTGAACTAGGCTTAAGCTAAATAAATTTTTGATTGTGGTGTGTTAAAAATTATTTCTCCATCTCACAACTTTTTATGGTATTTTGTATATTTCCCCCCTCTTCTTCTACATTCTGTTACCCGCTAAACTTATTGTCTCTTTCTAAGATCTCACCAGACAAGATTAGTTGAGTAAACAATTATTCTATATCTTCTCCTCTTCCAGTTCATCAAGGATGTAACTTCATCAGTTTCTTTTACCCAATCAATTCAAAGAGAAGAGATAGGGACAGCATTGATGTAGCATGTGCTGTTTTCGCGAATGATTACTGGTCACAGCACAAAACACGTGTACACGTCGGCGAAACAACGTGTGTGTATAAATATTTTATTTTATGTATGTTAGACTAAGGTTTAAATTTTACTAGCGACCTGCCCCAGCTTCGCACGTGTGCAATGCTACTGCATGTTATACATCAATCCTTACCTACTCTTCAAACACTATCTATTTAAAAAACCGCATCAAAATCCGTTGCGTAGTTTTAGAGATCTAAGCATATATAGGGGAGATAAACAGACAGCGGGAAGCGACTTTTTATATTAGTAGTGACATCAGATTTAATTTTTAAGTACAGTAAGCTTCAGAGAAAAGTATTCACCCCGTTTTAAAACATTAATCTTTACATGACGCCACTTTAATGTACATTTAATGTAAAATAAATAAATTTTTAATGTACATTTAATGTGAAATAAATTTTGTTAGATTTGATATTTTGTATGTTATCTTTGCTTGAAAGTGGCATAATGCAAAGATTAATGTTTTAAAACGGGGTGGATACTTTTCTCTGAAGCTTACTGTACCTATTTTATTTTATTTTTATAGTTGTTAATGCAAGTACAACTATAAAAATAAAATTGTCTGAAATAAATAATTTATTATTATAGATAGGATAATTCAAACTGAAGTTTGGGATCATGATTTTCCAATAAACTAAATATATAAACAAAAATAATCTTTTATCTTTATACTTTATACTTTAAGTAGATTTTTAATATCTACCTACATACTGTATATAAATAATTACAAATGAATAATCCCAAAAATTAGTTTAGACATATGTTGTATAATGTATTGGTACCATAAAACCTGTAGAATCATATGGTATTAGAAATTCTTTTTAAAATATGAAGTCCAGAAAACTCAAATTAGCCATAAATTAATTCAAAAAAATTGTATAATAATAATAATTAAATATTTACAATTCTTTGCAAAAAGCCTTACTAGGTATAAAAAATCAGATTATATATAAGGTTTGGGACGAGTTTTGCTTCAACTGGAAAACTAACAATTCAACAAGGTAAAGGTTTCTTGTTCACTTTACCTTAAAAACATTGAAGTGAACAAAGACTCTAATTGATAACTTAATTTGTAAGTATTATTTTATGTAATTTGTATTTTGTGACATGTCCAAAAGTCCTGTAAGGTCAAGGGAAATAAAGTAGGTACTTTGCTTGCCACTTCTATGTTGGAAATGTAAACCCAAAGATATGATACAAATGTATGTAGAAATGTCTTAGAACTGGTGCTGCTTACCATAGCATTTCAACACTTTGTTGTCTTCACCTAAGATGGTGATACACATCTTTCTAATAATATGTTTTTATTGAATAAACTTTGTTTGATATTTCTACCTCGGTTGTAGTTATAACCCATCTAATTAAGGTACCTGTTCACATACGGTATGTGTTTAAAAATATAAGTAAATATATTTAAGTATGAACTGTATTTTGGTCAGGGAATAAAGGCTAGTTTCATTTCATTTCAACAATCTAAAGGTATGAGACCACCAGCTGTCCTGTCTCCTGAAATTGGATATCTATAAACACACGTACACATATTATCTTACATATATATAACATTGTGTTTTAATCCTAGAACATAGTTTCTTTGTCTAGAGATAAAGGTATCGGTGCTAGAGGCTTTTGGATTGTTAGTACGGTTCAACAAAGGCAAATTTGAGACGCAGGACCTATCTGAGGTGGCCCTTTATATTACAAGGCTGCCACTATCACAGCGTAGGTTCTGTGGACTTTTGGTTTTTCATTAAGGCTAAAATTCAGTCATTGCCTAGGTTCCTATGATTGTCGATTATGCAGCTGTGCTTTGGTATGTACGTCGGTCGGTGACAAAGTGTTATATATTTTAGGTAGGTACATGTATTTGCTAAAATCCACTGGTATCTGTAAATGATAAGAAATGAAACTTACCCATTACTTGGACACGGCAAATTGCACAGGTATCACATTCAACATCCCAGCTCCACATAGCGACGGCATTCCACTTTTTCAACGTGAACATTTTGTCAGGCTTCTGTCCATCATTTTCAACTCGATCTAGCGCGTCACAATCTTCGCCAGACATTGTACAAGTTGAGTTTTTGAAGGAATAAAGATATTTCTATATTAGTTTCTTTGAAATGGTGCGATGTAAACAAACAAAAAACACATAAGCTGTCATCTGTCACAGCGGCAATTATGTCAAAGTCTATGTTATGTCACTTCATGCATGAGAACATGCAAAGCTATCGATCACAAAAAAAAACGTGATTTTCTAGAACAATAATTAGATTTTGAACGACCAAACTACATACTAGATTCATACTTCTTTTTTTTAGCACCTTTATAAGTTCTCACATATTTATAGGGAACGCAAAAAAGAACATGCAAATCGAAAAAAGTCAAATTACGTACGAGATAAATGAAACTGTCTTCATAAATGTGTAGTACCATTCGGCGGCGCGGGGCGTGCGGAAC
>OZ007521.1:6713222-6968859 GCA_963931895.1 Eupithecia pulchellata | reverse complement strand
TACAAGGCTGCCACTATCACAGCGTAGGTTCTGTGGACTTTTGGTTTTTCATTAAGGCAGTCATTGCCTAGGTTCCTATGATTGTTGATTATGCAGCTGTGCTTTGGTATGTACGTCGGTCGGTGACAAAGTGTTATATATTTTAGGTAGGTACATGTATTTGCTAAAATCCACTGGTATCTGTAAATGATAAGAAATGAAACTTACCCATTACTTGGACACGGCAAATTGCACAGGTATCACATTCAACATCCCAGCTCCACATAGCGACGGCATCACTTTTTCAACGTGAACATTTTGTCAGGCTTCTGTCCATCATTTTCAACTCGATCTAGCGCGTCACAATCTTCGCCAGACATTGTACAAGTTGAGTTTTTGAAGGAATAAAGATATTTCTATATTATTTTCTTTGAAATGGTGCGATGTAAACAAACAAAAAACACATAAGCTGTCATCTGTCACAGCGGCAATTATGTCAAAGTCTATGTTATGTCACTTCATGCATGAGAACAGAGATGAGAACATGCAAAGCTATCGATCACAAAAAAAAAACGTGATTTTCTAGAACAATAATTAGATTTTGAACGACTAAACTACATACTAGATTCATACTTCTTTTTTTTAGCACCTTTATAAGTTCTCACATATTTATAGGGAACGCAAAAAAAGAACATGCAAATCGAAAAAAGTCAAATTACGTACGAGATAAATGAAACTGTCTTCATAAATGTGTAGTACCATTCGGCGGCGCGGCGTGCGGAATCCGGCGCGGCGCGGCGCGGCGGCGCGGCGCGGCGCAAGCGCGACGACCTTGTGTGCGCAGTCGCGACAGGTCATGACATCTTGCCTGCCAAGGTCGGTAACCTCTTGACTTGCTTCAAATTTGCTGCATATGATTATGAAGATCGTAAAATTTTTAGGTACAACAACGGAGGCTTAATACTGCAGCGTGTTTAGTAGGTTTAATATCAACTGGGAATAGAAACAGGCTCCCCCATAAGATGCCACGACAAAAAATGGAATGTTTTCATCCGTTCCCTGTGAGATCAATTATATTATTGGTGGTTATTCGGGATGGGGACGGGACAGGTGCATCAATTAATATTCATTGCTATGTAGGCGTTTATTCCAACAAAACTGAAAATTAACTTAGAGTAATAGTAGGCCTACCTCAGTAGCATCTCCTAGTTATAAACGAAAACAACCAAACTATTAAACGATTTTTTTAATACATAGGTACCTACCTAAAACTTAGTTTTAGCAAATAATTGACATCATCATCATCATCATCATCACCAGCCTATAATAGTCCACTGCTGGACATAGGCCTCCCCTAATAGCGCCATAGATGGCATCATTGTTTGGGGGGTTAATAATTGACATAATGTTAATAAAATAATTGAAAAATAATACATACATAAAACCTTGCATTAAGGTGGACCTAGACAAGATGGTGGTTTCTTCTTTTGTGAAATAAGTCCCTTCCGCAGACAAAATAATAAAAGTATGTATGGTCCCTAATAAACATTTAAACCATAAAGTATGTCATAGTCATATTATAATAAGTAAATACATATTATGTACTTATATGTATAATTCTTAACATTACAAAACATTAAAAATAATCGGTAGGGACAAATTATACAACAGGCAGTACAGTGCAACCTAGAATAAAACTAGGGATATACCTAAAATAGAAATAAGCTAAGTAACTATGTATTTACTTATACATTTCGTACAAAAGTGACTAAGTAAGCAAAGAGTACAAAAGCAAGGCTGGCTCCAATGCTGCCGGCACCACTAAAGCATCCCAAATCCTGTATCTGAACTTGGTATCTGATGTTGTAGGGGAATCTGCACTGTGAATTATCTGCGAAAAATCATAAATGTACTTTAAGTTGTCCTGAGTAAATTACATACTTATATTTTTTAAAGAATTAGTATTTGATATTTATAGTGGATATAAAGACATAGACCTTCCACCTGTTATTTTTAACACCTCAACTGTCGATCACTAGTCCGCGCCTGCTTGGTGATTTAATGTGATTATGGTAAAATTCCTCTCGTTTGGTGGAGGCACGTTCAGCAGAGGAAGAAAAAAATATTTAAAAAGAATCGTACATAGACAAGTTTAGAGCATAAATTGTTCTAAATGCTCTAAGTAGACAAGACTTAAACGCACTATTCGAAAGGCATTAAGTTTAACAAAGCTATTAAAATGTATTTATTAGCAAAGAGAATAACACTATTTTACAGAACTCAACAATAACACCAGAAGATTGGAGGAAGGTTGACCAGAATGCTGGCAGCGCCACGTTGGATGGCGATGCTAATTCGTAGACCAAAATAAAAGCCAGCATTTCGAATATTGTCTATGTTACAATCTGTCAAAATAAAAGGTAGGCCTAAGGCCTAAGGCATTTATCTCTGGGTATAAGGGATGCTCTTACTTTTTTCACTTAAGGCAGAGGAATGAAACCTAGAAAGGTGAAGGTTACTTGACTTACCAGTGCAAATAGCAGAGGTAGCTGCCGCGCCGGTACTGTCTGACTGCACAGACATGTAAAGAGGCGGACACGCGTTGATGGTGGAGTAGCCATCGCAGGGGTTCTGCAGGCCTACCTCAACGTTACCGCTGGTTGCTAGAGTCTGGCATGTGACGGCGTTCTCGTCTAGACCGCTGACTGTGCTGTTGCGTCTACAACAAAATGCTTGTTTTGAAACATTTGAATGTTACATATAGCACAGATACAGGCGTTATTTAGCGGAAATTTATTGCAAAATATAAAGATAATGTTTAGAGCTGAACTTAAAGTCTTAGCTAGCTAGGGCACAACTTTATCTGCAAGTGGGACACGAATTGCTGATTTGTTTGATCCAAACCCTAGAACTTAAACAACACAGTTTTACTTTTATGGAACTAACATTTTACTTTTTTAAGATATAATACGAAACGATGACGAAAATGTCAAGAATTCCATTTACACTATCTTAGAATCCAAATTTGTGCAAATTGGTGCCTTAGTCCTACAAAAAAAACCCTTCTAAAATTCAGCCTCGATAAAAAAATATTTTGAGATGTGTTTCATCGAATCTTAAAGCTATTCATCATAGATTACGCACCTCGGTTGATTGACAGATCTCGAATAGCAAACCACGAGGCTGCCAAGTCCACCACTGCTCCTAGCGATCCTCACTCTTCTGTTGTCGTTAGGTTGAAAGAAGTAGTTGGGGCTGATGGCGTAGAAATTGGTGAAGCCAGGTTCAACGAAGTCATCGAATTGCCGCGTTCCCGAGGACCCAGCTGTGAAATCTGAACCGCAGAGGGGATTGATAATTCTTCTGCCACCTGTAAAAGTATTAAATTTTTAAGCTTAACGGGAGTAATTACTCGGGTTTAATTAGCAAATGGTATTGGTAAAAGGCACAGGGTCATCTTTTATGTGGAAGCTGCGCTGAAAACTTACTTTGCCGAATCCTGTCGAGGGTTGAGCCCATTTGGATCTCGACATTAGTTCCAGCAGTTGATAGCGAGATTGTCTTGATATCATTATGCATGTCACGTACAAGGTTCCATAGGTTGTCGAACTGCCCTGAAGCTGTTGCGTACAGGATTCTCAGATCTGGAAAGGAAGTTAAAACGATCCATTGCGAGCAGTTACTTATGATTATGAAGGCTGTGGCGTTGGATGAATTTCCCATAAAACGTAATTCCAAAATGATTTTCACCATGGTCTAGTATAGTGTATTAAAATAGTATTTAAATTGTCTGTCGTACACATTTCAAGCAAAATATATTTCTGAAATGAAATAAATCTAATTGCATTTTTACAAAGAAAGAACACATGTTTTCTTATTATTTGTGTTGTCTATTGTTTAGGTACTTAACTTTAATGCTTTATTGCACAATAAAATATATAATAAAACATTTAGGTGTAAAATATAATATTGTCAAATTTTAAATCAGTTTGGTACTACGTCTTTATAGGAATTACATCCGTAGCCTGAGCCTAATAAATAGTCTAAGCATACTATTATTATAACACTTGGTCTATTTTCTTACCTGGTACAGTGTCGTTAAGTAGTCGTGCTTGTTCCCAAACTTGTTGGTTATTTTGTACGTTGCCATTAATCAGATAGAGCAGTACTGTTGCGTTTCCACCAACGTAGTTCCTCAGAGATTCGTTTCTAAGGGACTCCTGCATTAGGATGCGGATGTTCGTCAAACTAGTCTCAAGGTTTACTCCAGGAGATACTGAAAACGTTAAATCATAATTATAAGTACTTGGAGTGCTATGCAAAAATAATACGAGCGTGAGAGCGGGAAGGTATAACATACAGTATACTTAAGTCAGTTTTTAAAAGCCACCCCGAAACATTACTACAATACTTTTAGCGACGAATGCATATGCATGCTAGAAGATGTATGTTTATTTGACTAATTTTGTGCTTGTGTGGGCGACGATGACGGTCAGTTTTTTTGACATGCACCGTCCTTTCTCCGCTCACATACGAGAGTATACGCCACACAGCGATGATGATGAGATGGGACGTGATAAGAACTAACTTACATGACTGGTGTTTCAACAGTGTGTACTCTGAGTGGAAATCAGCTTGTGAGAATGTGGTGTTCACCACGACACTGCCGTCGAGAGCGTTGAGCAAGGTGACACTGGACCCAAATTTGTTCACTTCAATTGAATCTACTAGGTAGGAAATGGCAGGGTACACCGCAGCATACTGCCAGGACGCGTCGAGGGCTATGTAGAGGTTTGTTTTCAATCTGAAGTCCGGAGTTTGTGGGTCAGAGGTCGAACAACTTAGATCGTTCATGTTGGATGCTGAAAAATAATTAGTTATTAGGTTATTATATTTAAAGTAAAATAAAATTTAATTATTTAACAAATTAATGCTGGAGCCCCAAGCTAAGCAGAGCTTGTGCTATGGGCACCTACTAGATGACTGATAAACTTAACACTTTGTTGTCCAATCATCTAGTTCCATGTAATGTGATTCATGATGTGTGCCGTCGTAATATTTAGAATACTCACTCGTATAGGCCTGGAAATTTTCAACAGCACTGTTGACGAGAGACTCCAGACCACCGATGATGGTCCCACGAAGGGGCATGTTTGTATCCAAGGCAGCAGCAAATGCATAAGTTTCGCCAGCTAGTATAGCCGAATTAATGTTTGTTTGAACCAGAGTTCGACGGTTACATGCTCGGAAGTCTGGAGTGTATACTCCATTCTGGAAATAGTAGTTAACACATTGTTTTACTTCATCTACTCAAAAAATAAAATTTCATTCAATAGGTAATTTTCGTACCTTAGATGAGTAGTACATATCCAGAAGCTGCGACAGCCTCAGACCACCGTAATTGTTTAGTGCATGGGTTATAATAGAGCCTATCAGAAACCCATCAATATCTCCTCGAATTTCGGGATCGGTCATTTCAACGTTGATTCGGCTGTGTAGCATGTAGTGCCTGTGTGCTTGGCTGCTGTTCCAGTTGCCAGTGGTGCCGACAGTGATTATTGGACTGCCCCTGTCTGTGCCTTGGATAAGAACAGCCTCTGCCAAATCCCCTAGAATACAAAGTTACGTTAGTTACCCACAAAAGTAAGTATTTTCGATACTTCTAATGGTATGGATCATACCAGATAGTGTTGCTGGGTAGATGGAAGATACAGTAGTCTGCACATTGTTGTAGTTTAAAACAGATCCTTTAGCCAGTTCTATGACAGGAACTTGCTGTGCCTGAGCGCCAGCTGCTATCCCAGCTATGACGCTCCCAGTGGAGACGGCTCCCCAGTCGGTGAAGGCGACTCCATTCAACAGTGGGCACTGGCTTTCACCTAGCAGCTGCTTTTCAGACTTGGAGCTACCGTAGTTGGAGTATTCAACGTCATCTTTTGGGTTGTACTGCATATTACCGGATCTGGCCGAATTCCTGCAAAGAGAGTTACTTAATGAAGAGATGGTTAATTAGTTCACATTTTTGGCGCAATTATTGTCAGAAATCATTTGCATATCGCATCAGTAGTTGGTATGTATGACTTACATTTGAGCCAGGTCCAATATTTCGACATCTTTGTCGTCGGGTTGCAAGAATTTGACAGAACGCGCTGTCCTCAAAGCTCGGTACTGCGAGAGCTGGTTACAAGTGCTCTCGTCTCCTCGCACTCTGGCATCTACTGTTGTGGACAGCATGTTATGAAGGGCGCACTAAAACATTCGTACATCCAGTACATTGTAGTAACATTACAATATTGAGAGCGCTAGAGCACACGTTTTGTAGCGTAGCGATGCGAAGTGCTTAATGGTGGAAGTAAATTATGTAAATATGCAGCATACAAAATATATCAAGGATTGTATGAAAAACTCATTTAAAAAGGCGTGTCACGCGCACCGCTTAAATTATTTTAAAGATAAAACTTTTTAAGCTATCTTTACGGTAAAGTAATTTATAACGGATTTACTGTGCCGTAATATTGGATAACTCAAAACTCAATTCAGGGTAAGTATCCCTTTTAACAAGAGTAAAATGTTATAGATGTTGAATCTTTACCTTCAGAGGCGAACTTAATGACGTGTTTGCTAGAACTTGCTGGTTACTGGGAATCAGCCGAGTCAGCATCAGTCGGTGACGATGGAATGAGTGGAATGTTGGCGCGTAAGGCAGAACCATGGAAGACTGCACCTGCATTGATTCTGGTTGATGGTACTCAATGCCATCTTGACGGTATCTGAAACACATTAAAGTTAGAAAACGTATTTTTTTGCCCGCATACTAACCTTAGGTTAACCGATTCTTAATGGACTGTAACTTCATAGTATAAAACAAAGTCCCTTCCCGCCTCGCTGTCTGTCCCTATTTACGAGTATGCTTAGATATTTAAAACCACGCAACGGATTATGATGATTTTTAAAATATATAGAGTGATGTTTATAAGTAACTAGCGGCCCGCCCCGGCTTCGCACGGGTATTAAACAAAAATTTCAGAAATTATACACACTAAAACGATGGGTTTTACAGTTTTCATACGGATCTTTATTTTTTAAACAGCATTGGGGTTTTTGACATTGACTCGACATTCCAAAACTGACACTGGCCGTAGAGAAAAAGCAAGCACCGTGCGCTATACAACCTCTTTTTCTATTCTGACGCGCCATAATAGAAAAAGAGGTTGAATATACAGCCCACGGTTCAATTATTGAATTTTTCATGCGGATCCCTAACTTTTTTGAAAATATTATATAGCCTATGTTCATCACGGAAAATTAAGGATTCTAATGGTGAAAGAATTTTTTTACTCGGTTCAGTAGTTTCGGAGCCTATTCAATTCAAACAAACAAACATACAAACAAACAAACAATCAAATCTTTCCTCTTTATAATATTAGTATAGATATCAAGAGGAAGGTTTATGAATAAATGCACCCTTGCGAAGCCGGTGCGGGTCGCTAGTTTATTTATAAATCATAGTAAGTCAATCTACCCAACCTATATTTTTCATTAGAAAAACAAAGAGATATAACCATCTTACGTGTGTAACAACAACGCCGAAAGCTGTCTCAAGTCCACGTTCACATTCGGATTATCCTCCACCTTCTGTATAATATCGATGAGCACCGGTATCGATGACGGTGGCAGGTTGTTTCTGTTCACCAAGAGAGGATCCAGGTAGCATTCTCTGAGTTCAGGGGCTACACTAGTCTGTGCAGTCAGTTGCGCGTGGGTGCATCCAATGGCTGCTAGAAGAATTGCCAGCCAATGCATTTTGGTTGAATTTATCTGGTGGAGGAAAGGGGTTGGATATATCGTACTGATTTGACTAAATTGGACTGGACCTTGGTTAGATTCTTGCCTCGGGATAATGTTTGTATTGTACATTTTGTATTTTGTGGTCTAAGTACTTCCTATGTATAATAAAAGTATTTTTCTATGTTACTATGTAATGAGTATATCACTATCTAGTACTCATAACTCAGTCTAGACCTAAAAATTTAATCCGTCACTAAAAAGTGAGTGGGTGCCTAGTCTGGTCACACTGGCAGCATTGTCGCTTTGCAACTTTGCAATAAAACAATTCTGACATTTACTTCGTCTATCTAATTTTATCAACATTAGCCGTATGATTTTAGTGACAATCGATACTAGATTTCATATACTCTCAAATGTTTTCCAAAAACAAGGTGCTCTCTAAACACTTTGGCAATAAATGAGGCAAGTTGAAACAGGGGTCAAAAAATTAGTGAGTTGAAAAATTAGCGACATTCCCAGCGTGATAACGGTTCTAGGTTCCGCGAAATCACAGCTGTTTCAACTTACCTTTATTTCAAAACCCCTCGGTCTCCCCTACCGATCAGAATTACTTTTGATAGTTTTAAAGGATTTCAGTGTGTTGAATTCCTCAGACTCTTTACCTAGTAGTCTTGAAAACGTTTCGTAGTTGTTTAAACATCGAACCAGCCTTGATCACGAGTAGCTATGAGCACACTTTACTGGCAGTAGGTTGGTTTGTGTGATTAAGATATAGATGACGAAGTACAAAAGCATTTATGATTATGATAGATATCATTATCAAGTGACGGGTGCGGCTAGGTACGGACGGAAGTCCGTATTATTTCATATTATAGGTATCGTTAAGTATCACTAATAATAATATTCATTTATACATTCACTTAGATTAACGTAGTTTGGGACTTTAGTTGAGAGAGAAAGATTGAAAAATTAATATGTATGCATCCATTCATTATTGAATTATTATTCGGTGCAGATTGTACTCTCTTAATACCCACACTACCTATACATTTCTAACCGTTTATGCGATTAGAAATGAGTTTGGAGATTTCAATAATGTCTTCCATTCGCAAGCATACCTACTGCAAGAAAGAGCATGCTAAGTTCCTGTAGTAGTTTTTTCTAACGACCCTAAAGATCAGATCAGATTATCTTGAAATAACTCTATAGGGGCTTTCCGCAAGCAGCACTGTAATTTTTTCGCCCTTATGAGATTGCAGTGCAGCATTGTTTATTTCGTTGGTCATTGGATTAGATCCTAGGTCTAAGAATGGAACGTTATATACTATTGACTTACTTTTTGGTCCTCTAGTTACTAAACGGTTTTAATTTAAATAACCCACATAAAAACGCTCAATATGGGTTATCAGTAGGCAAATAGGTTTATTTACAATTGGAATTATTCTTGCCCAATATACATTATGTTGGAATTGTTGGACAAACTAAAGTGTTGACTTCGTGCGCTCTGATAAGGATTAGTGTCAGATTGTGATACCGAGCAGTATGAATCATGTTTCTATGGAACAGAGCAATAAACAGTGGAAATGAAACACCCTGTAGTTAACATAAAATCATAACCCTGAGGCAGCAGATCCTAAGCACCACCTAAACTAGGCCTATTTCAAATTCTTGAATCTCTTTCTGTAGGTATAGGTAAAATTACTGCACTAATATTTTAATATCGTACCTAATATATTTAAAATTGGGGGACTTCTATCATAATCTTAATAGGTGCTACTTACCTATTGAATTTAAAGGTAACTTGACCTGAAAATAAACGAGCTGACTCATAAAAGTAGGTCACGATCGCTGCTATTTATCCAAATAAAGCAGAAAACTTACATTCGAGAACTTTTTCAGTCTTCCTAAGTATCCACAAGTTCAGCACTTTTGAATTATATAAGTCAGTATAAAAAATCACCAAAATCACTTGCAAAACAATGTTATCCAGTGGCCAGTGCACGGTGTTTCAGATACTTTGTAGCACGTAACGTGCCCAGCAAAAACCTGAGCAAAACTTGTAAAATAAAGGGTAACAAGTACCTGTGGAGCGTAGATAAGATAGTGAAAACAGGTCTAGATAAATTCAACGAATGATATCCACTGGCTGAATAACGCTTTTATCTTTTTTTGTCGATGATTACAATGATAATGCTTGATTAGGGAATGTTCAGCCCAGGATTTTGAAAAGTTCAGTCTGGACCTCTGCAAAATGATCGCGAAATATAAGAGACCAAAGGTCACTTCTCCGTGTTTTACAAACAAACCGTACTCGGAAATCTGAAGTTTGGAATTGGTCGAAATTTGTTTCCTTTCCAAGGAGTGAATGAAAACCGAATGCGATGCTTAGCTATGAGGATTTTGACCGAGTTCCAGGTCTGTAGCTGGATTTTCGCTACCTAGTCTAAGCTTTATCAAATTTTATCAAGCTTCCCGCGTTATCCGACATAACGTTATGTGAAGTCGGCACGGCACAATATGACTCCTCTTTTAAATCAATAAAATAATTGGTAATTGAACTAAACGTTGTAAATGGTAGAATCCTACATTATCCCTGATGTTATATAGGCTATTGAATAGTTTCAAGAAAGTTAGGGATGCGAATGAAAACTTCAATAATTTTACACAATGTGTTAAGATTTATAATTTTTGTTAAATATCCGTGCGAAGCCGGGGTGGACCACTAGTACTTTGTGACAAAACGGGCATTTGAAATATCCGTACAAAATACTACAATAAAAATTAGAATGCAAAACGTACGACGAGGATGGGATTCGAACCCACGCGTGCAGAGCACATTGGATTAGCAGTCCAACGCCTTAACCACTCGGCCACCTCGTCTTGTGTTACACTGCTCTAAAGAAATAACTAGTTTACAGTGACTTAAAAGGTAGATAATTTGGTTAATATTTTGAAAAAACTCATGCAATTAACATGTTTACAATTTGGTAATTCAGGGCGTGTTGGAGCGTAATGTTCACATACATAATACATAAGTTAATTTTCGGTTGTAGGACTGCTAGCGCCATCTATACAAAAGTGGAAATAAAACGAATATTTTAGTTTGTAGTTTGAGTAATGTTTTGTTCGAATTTCTTTCTAGTACAGGTATTAAATACCTACCTATCCAAAGTTTGTGTGAGATCAGTAAAAGTTAAATTTATTTTATTATCAGCAAGTTTGATGATGCCACAGACTATAAACTGGTCTGTGATGATGCTTACGCTTATGCTTTTCATAAGCGACATCTGTTGAAATAGTTTGGTATCATTTGCTAAAGAAGCGTCCTTGTCTTGCTAAAAGATTATGTTACTTTGGCTTTGGGTTTAGTTAGGTTAGGTAAGTATATTATAAAAAGCTATCAGATATCAGGACTAGATGGCGTTGTCATCCGAATATTACAATAATGCCGTGCCACTGAAGATACATAGGCATTTTTCATGCATTGTTGTGCTCGAGTGAAGACAACTAATGTTAGTAAATAATAGATAGCAAGTGTTTGTCTGGCTGGTAGCTTAATAATACTTAATATATTCTTTATTGAGAAAACTTTCTTGCTTTCGTAGCTTTGCTTCTTAATTTTTCATATAAGTGTAAGTATTGAACTAAGTACAGTAAGGTCATCACATCACCTACCTACATTTTATAATTTTGTATAAGCATTAGGTTGATCTGCGGTAGTATTTTTAACCGATTTATAAAAAGGAGGATGTTCAGCTGTAGGTATGTTTTTCACGTCATTTCTAGAAGATGGTCCCATAATAGTTTTCCCGAGGAATTAGTATACAATTTGTCCCGCAAATCTTAAGAATTCGAAATCGGAATTTTTCAGAACTCTTATTACATAGGTAATTCAAACAGGTAGTATTTAAATACATCCAAAAGAATCTCATAAAGAAATTGTGCTAAAACTATCTAAAAAAATTAATTGTCATGTCCTCTGAACATTGCGAACATTAGTCTATGGCGTACTTATCTTTCTAGATAGCAGGTACAGTACCTAAATGATCGTGATATCAGCAAACAAATGTCTCCAGTTTCAAGGGGCATTGGGATGAGTGACCTCCAGGGTCAAACGGGATCTTGCGAGGGATGCGTCGCTTAGCAACGCGGCAGGGTTGGCGCGCGCCGCGTCTCGTTCGCTCACCCTCCATTCATAAAGGAGGCTGAGTTCATATAGCTACAAATAACTTTGTAAACAAGTGTACCTACATAACTAAACTAGACTTCAAATGGTACATCCAAATGTTCATGTTAAGGTCACTTTTATTCTGTTCCCAAGACAGCAGCGAGTTTTGCTGTATAGCTCCCAAAAAATGGAAGTAGGAACTTGGGTCGGTGTTGATTTATCTGGAAAAGTCAGCACCCTGAGCCGGAGTAGACTGCCGTTTTCGCCTTGCCAAGACTGCTTAGAAAATATCTAACAAGTTTAAATTACCCACCCTACACCGTAAAGCTGTCACTATCTTATTATTACGGAAATGTATTATTGAATTGAGGAAAACAGAATTTAAAATAGCCGCTTCACCATTCCCTTGAATTCATTAATTACTGATTTCGGAATAAGGTGGTCGTCTAGACAGGCTCCTGAACCTGATTGCTTTGGTAAAGATGCTTTCAGAAGACATTACATTGTACTGATCTGTCTGAACTATCGTGCCCGGTTCTTTACACGGAAGCTGACGGGAGTAAGGAGTATTTCTTTACCTGTTTTATGATACACGAGTAGGTATCTAATTTTAAAAGACACAACAGTGAAGCTCTTATAGGTACCTTACTAAATACCAACATCCGTACTTATGAAATGGTAAAAAGAGCATTTATTTTACTTGTTTAATTTATTTCGAAAACTAATGAATATAAGAGACGCATACGAGTCTCATTAAGAGTTTGCAATTGGAGGAGTTATAAATATTCAATCGACACAGCATCATCTAGCCAGAGCTTGTGTTATGGGATCTAGATGACTGATACACATAACATATTAAATAGATAGATATTTTTTTATTACAAAAAGACAACGACCAGAACACCTTAAATCTGCAGATTTTACAAATATTTGTCCCGAGGTGGGAATCGAACTTGCAACGGCGAAAGTCCGGCAGGACTTTCGGTCACCGCGTCACAGAGGTTGTCACGGTGTTATTGTACTTAGCCTCCACACGAATGTTCATGGAGGCTTACATACCATTAGCATAATAACATTAAACTTAATATAACTACAAAGATCATCTGAGAATCAATTAAGCCAGACAAACAAGGCAGACGTTGGGTAAGTCAACTTTATAGTTCTTATAGCGACATGCACGGTACTAAAGTACCTCCTAGCACAGCCGTCTGTATCTTACCGAACCTACCTCCATACAAACCTCCACTTGGAAATGCATCGCGCTCCATCAATTCCCCATCCACTCTTCGGGGAACTTATACGAGAATAAAAGGTTTAGACCTATACCCCGCATTGGAAATCGTTATACCTGGCATTTTCAATACTAGTGTTTGTATTGTGAGCTCTTTTCTATTGTGTTGTGTTGTGGTAAGGTTGAAGTGTTGTGGCAGCTTTATGATGTGAAATGCAATTCATACTTTGTAGGTTTGTAAAAGTAAAACTTCAAGCAATATAACCTTGATACTTTTTCATTTAGCATTTAGCACTTAGGTTTTGCATTTTGTGCCTGAGTAGTGACACCAGAAATGTAATTTCCTAAGACTTATGTATCTCCCTGAGAATAGCAAATTTTTCCGAAGTGTTATTCATTACAGGGTAAAAAAATTCCCTATGACACTGGTTGTCTCAAACAGTTATAAGAAAGGATCAGAACATGTTGATGGTATTAAAATGTTCAGATCCTTTCTTAATTACAAATAAAGTAAAATTAAATGGAGTCACATAAATACATTACCTATCTTACCTATATCTACCTAGACCAAACATTATTGCATTTAAAATTTATATAGCTAACTATTACAATTTACCTCGAACTAAGTAGCCTATGGTCAGGCGATAAGAGTGCTAATTAAAACATAAAATAATAACTTACTATTCGAATGGTATTTAGTTTAACAACGTTGAATATGTTGCAAACAGTAGGTATGTAATATTGTTTAAAACTAAACTAATCACACTTTTCTTACAAGAATATCTATGATATTTACGATAGTATCGTTTATCTATAGTCTTACACGATTTTTTTCGCGTAAGCGCGTAACTCGATGGTCAAATCACTGAGAGAACTCGCAGGCGGACCTTCGCCCGACGAGCCTCAGAAGTCGTCAAATAATGTAGTATTTGTAAAATCGGTCCAGTAGTTCCGAGCCTATTCAATCCAAACAAAAAACAAACAATCAAATCTTTCCTCTTTGTAATATTAGTATAGATAATGGCGTAAATAAAACGATTATCAGGGGATATCTACCTATATACATATAGCAGTGGCCTGAGGCCGTTGATGTGATGTGATATAAAATAATGCCGGACAACTCACTAGCATCAGTACACAGGTACACAGGTACATCTATCGATGCCCACTAAAGTTTCTACCTGACAGTAACAGTAAACAACACACATTTCCTACCTGGCAGTGGCAACACCTTAAAGCACTCACTACAGGCACATTACCCGACGTCGATAAAAAGGATCGGACGTGTTTCCTCTTCACGACTCTCCGACAGCCTCCTCAGACCCTCCAGTCACGATCGCCTTAAAATACTTACCCAACACTGTTGCTGACTACTCGATTTCAGAAATACGTAGAGTAAACTAGTAGTTTAATCTACTTTGTGTAGTCTCAAATAAGTGAACTGTATGATTCGGAGTTTTATTTTATTTTTATTGGTAATACACAATCCACAGCCCTATACTAATAACTTTACTTTGATCTGAAATTGCCTATAAATTTGTCTTGAACTTGAAACCGGACCTTACACGTTTGGACTACCGGTCTACCATAGACATAAAAACGTAGTCTTCCTTTTTATCAAAACCTGTTGTGACTTATCCCTATGCATTTATCAGTTAATTAAAATGGATGGCATGGAAAGGCACCTACAGCACAAAGAATATTATAATACTAAACTATCTCATAAAGTTACCCTCGATAGGTAGAAAGGCACCTAACGGTCCGATAATTCGCGCGTAACAAGATTATAATGTTCCCAAAAAGGTATTATCGTTAAAGAATAGATTACCTACCTTACCTTACCTCAGTAGGGCTCCTCAGCTAATTGTGTCGTGTCCAAACTGCTGCCGCCACCCTTACCTATCATTAAAAATGTAGGAACGCGCCTGCCATGTTATCATCATCATCATCAGTCCACTGCTGGACATAGGCCTCCCCTAATGAGCGCCATAGCGCCCTGTCTTCAGCTTGTCGCATCCAGCATCTGCCAGCAGTCTTTCCATGTCTTCAGTCTTGCCATGTGCCTATAGGCTAAAATATTTACCACGAAATTTTTTATACCCGACGATCACGCTATTTTATCATACCCGCCAAGAAAGAAAGCGTTTTAGCAAGAATTTTCCATAATTCAATAAGGATGACAAAGCAAACATCAGAACGAAGACATAAAAATGTCGGGACTTAACTTGCGAATGCTCGGATTTGCAGCGGAAGACATCGAAAGGTCTTCGGAGTCGATGCATTTCACGGGATTAGAGTTGCGGTCTTGTTTCAATAGATTTTGTTACTCAAACGGATTAACTTTTAATTTGCGAAGGAAAGCAAATAAATGTTTTTAGTTCTCGCGTTTTCGATTTACTAGTTTGGTAGTGGTTCTAATTATAGTTGATTTATGAATCCGATAAGAACGTGTGTCTTCACTGTATCGATTCGACCTTTTTATTTCCTCTCAATAATAGCTGCGGCTAAAGAAATTGGCGAACATACATACTAAACCTCATGACAACTAGTGTAAAAGTTTGATCAGAAACATGAAGACAGCTTAAAGTACAGAAATAATTTCATCCAACAAGTTTTATACGAGTATTCACACAGACAGAACACCTCCGTATACGCTTGTTTTCTAGATCTTAGCCGTGCTTTTGACCTCGTGAACTATGACATCTTATGGGCGAAATTAACAGCTGCTAATGTGCCTGTTCACGTGGTCAATCTGTTAAAGTACTGGTACGGAAACCAAACTAACTGTGTAAGATGGGGTGACACGACTTCTAGCGAGTACATACTAGAATGCGGTGTTCGCCAAGGGGGATTGACCTCGACTGACCTTTTTAACCTGTACATCAATGGCTTGATTGAGGAGCTGAGGAGCTCCGGCACCGGCTGCTATTTAGGCAACGTATGCGTAAATAACCTGAGTTATGCCGATGATATGGTGCTTCTCAGCCCCTCGGTTAAGGGGTTAAGGAAGCTGTTATTAATCTGTGAGCAATATGCTATTGGTCACGGGTTAAAATACAATGTACTGAAAACCGAAATGATGGTATTTAGGTCAGGTCGAGGTCCGGATAAGATTCCCGAGGTTCGGTTGAGCGGCTCTACAATTAAGGTTGTAGAGCGGTTCAGGTACCTAGGGCACCTGCTGACGGGAACGCTGAGGGATGACGAGGACATCGAGCGGGAACGAAGGTCACTCGCGGTGAGGAGTAACATGCTTGCACGCCGCTTCACGAACTGCAGCACGGACGTCAAGACCACCCTGTTCCGTGCGTATTGTCTGGGCATGTACACATGTCAGCTATGGTCAAATTTCACCAGGAAGGCCATAAATACCATCAGAGTCCAGTACAATGACGCGTATCGGGCACTGATGAGGTTACCGAGATGCTGCAGTGCTTCGAGCATGTTCTCCGAAGCGGGAGTGCCCGACTTCTTCGCCATCGTCCGCTCTCGCGTCGCAGCTTTCTGGGGTAGGTTGGTCCGCTCCAAAAATAGCATTTTAAAGGCTGTCTCTGACCAGGTCTACAACAACCCCATATATATGCACTGGATTTCCCTACATATGGAGGGAAACAGAAAATGACGTGCGACAGCTTTAAGCGTCGTGATATCTTTTGTTTTTTAAGTATTTTAAATTTTTATGTGCATATGTTTAAAAAATGTAACTGTATTTTTTATTGTGATATGGGTTTTTTGCCTGAAATAAACGAATATTATTATTATATATTATTATAACAAGAACACAACAAGTTGGAGTAGCGCTGTTTCGCAACACAGGTTCCACCACCACCACAAATAATTTTTTGTCGTTTCATACCAAAAAAAAGTCAGCGTTTCAACCCATGTAAAAAAGAAAAAAAAATCTGTAATTAAAAATAACTAAAATACTATACGAATCTTGTAAAATATACACGTACATTGTTGAAAACTATTTATCACAAATTAATAGAAAAGGCTGCCACGGACCTATCGAAATAGAAAAAGGTGTTACAATCTGAAATATGATTTATCGCAAAATATCCTAAGAAAATTAGTTCAGAAGCTATCCATCCATAAACCTGGCATTATTATATAAAATACGGCGAGCGAGATGACGTCGTTATAATGTGGTTGAGGGATTATCCACTTTACGAGATGGATTTTTCTCGCACCTCCTCGAAAAATAACTCTGAAAAAGGGACACACTGCTTCGTATATCCATTTAGTGTAATATTTAAACCGCCACACATTGTAATTACGCAGGTGGTTAAAATAATATGGTGCAATTTTATGCTTCTCAAGTTATTTCAAAATGGCAGAGAAGCCTTGTAATTATAGAAATGGAGCTTATTATCTTGATCTTCGCGTGAATGAAGCTATTTGAATCCATCGCTATTACCATTGGAGATAAAAAGAAATACTCCTGCTTTTCCCCAATACAGTGTTTAATAAGTGGAGTAACAATAGCTTTTGATAGCAATTGATTCTTAAAATAGCCTCTTGGCCACGTCCAACACCTTCCTCTACAACTAGCGAACTAGCTTTATGCTTGTTTATAGTAGATCCATTTTGCGCTTTCGTTATTCTACTAAACTGAAACAATTTGTATTCTATTCTACAAACAACAGAAAACAAAGCACCACCTTTGTAATACATTTGTACCTTTACATCAGGGATACTATCAAGTTTATCTCGCTATCCTGTGGTTGCGGCATGCCGTCCATTGAACGGTCCACCGCACATTTCCGCCTTGCACAGACAATTTGCCTGCCACTACATCGAATAGCTATGGTACAGTGTTTTAGAATAGGCTATACCGTTGGGGCACTTCACTTTATTGGATAGCGTTTTTGTTGTGCTGAGATAGGTACTCTTGTTGGTACAGTCTGTGAAAACAAAATATTACTTAGTTATCAATTTATGAACATGTCGTTGATGCAAATGCCTCTTAGTGAGGATTCAAGTTAACTTCGTCAAGTTTAAGGCTGAGCTAGGTAGATCAGAGGAATTCGAGGAAATTTCGAAATTTATTCAATTAGGTACAATTAAGTTACTGTAAATCATTAGGACAAACATTCCCTACTCTGTTTGAATTTAAGATATCCACGTTAATTAATTGCAGAGAGGGTAGGGCACCTAATTACGTTCTCCGGACAGCTCGCGTTTATTTCCGCACGAGAGGCGAAGAGATCTGCTCTCGCCAATTACCGTTTAGTCTAGATCCTTTTGCAGTCTTGGATTTTCCATAACTAGGTTTGCCCTGAGGCAGATAAATATAAAAAAATATACTAAATAATAAATCGGAGCTAAATTATATGTAGCTCGTTAATGAATCAGATGGAAACTGTCACTTGCAATCTGTGAACAACAGAAAAAAAATTGAACTAATTCTAATTGTAACGTTGTAAATTATTTATATAGATAGGTATAGTAGGTACAACGGGGTGTGGTTTATAAACAATAAGGTATTTAGATACATAATATGATCAATTGATCCCTTAAACATAAAAATTTTATAAGTGTCGCAAAGATTTAAAAATAAAATAAAAGGTTCTAGTAACAACCTAACCTTTTATTTTATTTTTAAACTACCAAGATCTACCATGATCAATTGATTATGGTTGTTTTAGAAAAGTTAAAAGGCATAGAAAACCTCGACGTTCGTGATATATCGTCACACATCGTCATCAGCTGAGATTGTGATCAAACTACGCGCAGGTCTCTTCATGAATTTATATTTATAAACAATAGGCAATCCACTACAATTTTTTTTTCGTGACAATGAATATATGATATTCTACTCAAGACTGAGTAGAATTTCATATTTTATTTTATCGCTTAGACAAGCGAAAAATAAAAATAATAAAATAAAATAAGTTTCTCAATCATAATTGTGCCTCAAAACCATTCTGAGGCACACTATGCAAATCAGCATTTTAAGCAACGATAACAGGTATAATTTTTTTATTTAATAATTTTTCACGGTCTATTCGAAAAAGTTTCCAACTACATTGTTTTTGCCCACGTGATGCTCAGTGAAGCAATGTTTACTATTTATTTCAGTTATACATATATTATTATTTGAAATCAGATACCTTGAATCCGAACCTGGTATTTCTTTCAATAGGTGCCGCATCAAGGCACTTACTTTGTGTCTGCAGTGAGACTCACGCTGCGAAGAAAAGTGCTTGAATAGAAACAGACAATAAACGGCCAACAGCAAAGTTCTTTGTCGAGAATGCTTTTCCTGCAAATTGTGAGCGTCGTTATCAAGTTAAAGGTTTCGCTCTAGAAAAGTACTTCTTTGCAAGTCGAAATTGCAAAAGAAAATCAGTTTCAGTCGTAATAATTGGGCCATTAGAGTCGACATGCCTGAAATTGTTCTTTCGCTTGGATACAATTTTGTTTGAGCTTTGGAAGAAAATTTTATGAACAGATAGCAACTTGTTCCTTATCAAGATATTGTTGAGCACAAAAAATACTGTAGATTTCCTACTTAGCGATCCCATGCACAATTATTGTGCAGTTCAATCATATTGTGCCTCAATATAAATAAATAATGCTGGACTATCCACACAGCATCATCTAGCCCCAAGTTAAGCAGAGCTTATTATGTATTATAATTATGTTTTAAGAAAAAATTGATGACTGCATTCAACATATTACATAGATATTTATTATCATACCTAGAAAATGACCAGAACACCTGGAACAAATATCCGCAGATCTTTACAAACATTGGACAACCGCTGGGGTAAACATGTTCTTGAGTGGAGACTGCGACTCGGTAAACGTAGTATAGGACTTCTCGACGATCCTCCTGCCAGGTAGGATGACGATCTGCGAAAGACTGCTGGCAGATACTGGATGCGACAAGCGACAACAGGGCCTATGTCCAGCAGTGCTCTAACATGGGCTGATGATAATGATGATGATTACAAACATTTGTCCCGAGACGCGAACAGAAACCGCAACCTCCTGCGTCTATGATATTTTTATTATTACATTTTATGAAAGGATAAGAGAGATATTTTCACAGTGACTACCACAAAGTTTCCTACTTTGTTCTGAACTCCTTACGGTCGACTAATTTCCCGAGAAAACCAACAGCTTTGGTAATAATTAGTTTTTTGTTGTTTATATCGCGTGTGACACGCATTATGTGCACGTTATTTATAAATAGGTGAGTACTTAGCATTAAGTTTCTTATGAAAAAGCATGAAAAGTTAAGGCAATTACCTTTATTGATCCTGTTCTGTCGAGGGTGAATAACATATTTGAATGCAAATCCTGAGACTGAACATTGTTTATGCCGAAGTCACATTTAAGTCACCTTAGGTATAAGCTTATTGTAATTAGTTAGTGTTTTCATGGTGTTTTCTAATATATTTTTATTATTAATAAAAGCGGAAAGATTTAATTCTTTGTTTGTTTGAATTGAATAGGCACCGAAACTACTAAACCGATTTGAAAAGTTCTTTCATCTGCATTATTCCTGATGAACACCCTATATTGATAGAATATTATCAAAAAAGTTAGGGTTCCGTAATATTTTTTTTTTTAATTTTGGTTAAAGGCGAAGCCGCCGGGCCTTGACTTGACGGACTAGTAGTCAAGAGATGTTCAAAAAGATAAAAAAAAACTGTGTGAAAACGATTTTGTTTGGTTAAACCTCCGCATGTTTGCTGTTCATCTTTCATCTTCTCAAGGCATCAAAAGATCCATTCAACGCCTGTTTTGAATACTTGGAAAACCGGTCATGGTCAACTGAAAAAATTAAAATGTTACGAATAACAGCTTGAAAGTAATGCGTCTGATATTTTCAGTATTATGGTCAGCTATGTTGATAACATGAAGGATTTACTGAAAACCTAAAGTTTTTGAAATTCTCTGTCAGCATACCGATTACCTAGTTAAATGCAGTAGGTTGCATTCCTTCTACACTAGGTATTATATGTATAGCTTGGCAATATTGGCAATAGAGACCGTTGATCTATATCCTTCAAAAAATTAAAGAAATACATATTTAAACACAATTGTTTTTTGCATTTTGTGTTTATTCTGTGGAATCTTATTATACCTAACTACATAAAATAGTGTAGTATACATACCCATGTTATTTATTTTAAATAAAAAAACCTTTCGATTCCTACCTACACAGTCATTTTACAGTATCAGCCGTTCAAAACCACTGTTGTATTTTAGAACATTAAAAAGTTACTTCATTAAAAATTCATTTCAGCATTGATAAGTTCCGAAAGAGGCGGAAACTCAGATCATTCACCTTACCCACGAATGCAGTAAACTTATAGCTATTTCGTTGCTTTCCATTGAAGAGAGCTAGAGAATTGTGCTACAAAGAAATAACTTTTAAAAACAACACAACTCAAAAAATTCGAAATCGATACTTACTAGGGCCCCAGTTTTTTGTGCGTTTCTGTGTAAAAATGTTAAAATATTTTTATACAGAAACGTTATGTTAAGATATTTCACAGTTATAAATTACACATTATGATAATGGTAAACTATGAACCTATTTTGTGTTGGAAGAACACTAACGGGGGACTTTAAACATTCTTCTACGATTCAGACTACTATAGTTTTTAAAGGAAAATTACCTATAGGTATCCTATACCTATCCTTGAAAAAAATCTAATTTAAAGTTTCTATTATTTTTATTTGCATAATCTGTACTTACATCGCTCCTTTGCATTTAAATTCCAAAAACTCCAGCAACCCTTACTAATCGGCAGATAAATGGAATCATTGTAGAGCAGATGCGCCCAATTACAAGAGGTGTTTGCCCTTTGGATCTTATGACACGGCGCGGTTGTCGACCTAAAGACTGCAATATGAGGGCACAGGACTCAGCAAGGGAGAATCCCTCTGACCTCGCTGGGATTTCAATATTTATTTATTTAAAGGAAAACCAGAGGTTTATACTTAACAGACAAATTAATAAAAAGGTATGAAAATGAAGAAAAGAAAAAGAGCTTGTCACTTACCTATGTAAGGGTATACATATGTTGTATTGTAATGACTGGTATAGAATATTGCGTCACACACGTCGCCAACATTACGTGTTAGTAATTAGGTTTATTTTATGTATGTTAGATTAAGGTACCTATATATTTTAAATGGGCCGTAGTTTTTAAGTATTTACCTTCCTGTACTAGACTAATGTTGCCTGAAATTAATGAATTATTATTATAAAAAAATGCTTTTAGACTCTCTGCATAGCCAGTGATACAAGTAGATGCAGTAAAGACCCCGTCGTTGCATTTCCTTCTTTTGATTTATCTATAGATTTCTTGTCTGGAGTTTGACCCCGTCTGGTAGCCAGGTCCAACGCTCCAGCCGTTCACCGAGGAAGTGCCCTTATGACCTGTCTGCAAGGACGGTCGATATCTGAACTTGCTTGAACTGCTGAAATGGTGAAATGAACGTATGATACGTTCATTTTAAAAGGTGAAAGTTTGGTTGGATGTTGATTTTTTTTCGCGCCAAAATTTGCAATTTTTTTTTACTGTTATATACCTACTTTCTTATTAGGTACTAGGTAAATCAAAAAATATATTTTTTTTTCACACACGCACATTTATTCGTTATGCATTGTTAAGCTACGCATTTCTGTCAAAAACGACTACCTACATGCACTAATAGCTGCGGACAAAAGCTAGTCACTACATAATATAAAATAATAGTCGCTTCCCGCTGCATTTCCCCTACTTATACAAAGATTTTTAACAATGCAACGGATTTTGATGCGGTTTTTTTTTGTAGTTAGAGTGATTCAAGATTTCAAGAGGAAGGTTTATGTGTATAACATGCACCCGAGCGAAGCCAGGGCGGGTCGCTCGTTTAAAATAGAGTAACTTTGTAAAGAACATTAATATTATAATATGGTGGGACCATTGATGTATTAAAAAAAAGGGTGGGACAATATTTGTCTCTTATCATGCTCACTAACTCTAAGTACGTACCCATAGCCATTGAACTTTTTAAGACGATTCGACCTTCATCGAATAAAGAAAAATAAGAAAATATTCAGTTCAAAGTTTTCTTTCGAATTTACTTCAAGTCTGGGCGATGTCCTCAGAGTCATCGTTCTACAAAAGTTCAACCTCCAGAGAACGAAAGTTATGAGACGAATTAGTTTAGATACGTGTACGACGGTTTTATTCTGATAAACAAATCGGTTCACTATGGCAATGGTATCAATCCATTAATACACGTTTTGGTAGTCTACCTTAGATGTAAAAACTAGAGATAGCTTAGCACATCAGAAGTTGGAACGGTTGAAACCATTATATCAATTACTCCGTTGAAATAACACCGTATGCGTTATTTAACCTATGGGTTCTACGGCGAATGACGATTTTCTTTTTTATTTTCACTATTAGGTTATAAATCAAAAGGCCTACTGGGTACACCAAAACATACAGGATGGTTATACAGTAAAGCTAAGCATACCATAAGTTAAGCATACCTTTTACAGGCCGACACCTGTAAAAGGTTGGTATGCTTGCCAATTCGTCTCGTCTATGTCCTAAGGATTCTGACGTCACGATACCATTGTCATAGTGAAACGATTGGTTAACAGAATTGTGCCCCAGACGTTCGGAGATCGTTTCATTCATACTCTTCTACCACAACGTTTGCCATAAAACCATAAATGTAACATGTGTTGGATATTTACAACGGTAGGGGAAACACAACAAATGGAAATTGAAATTACTTCCTGGCACAAGTGATGCGAGCAAATTAGGAAAATATGTGTTTTGTTTCGTGGGAGGCGAATCCTATGGGGATGAATGAATTGATCATTTACGTAAGTAGGTATGTGCGAGGGGTTCAAATTGTTGCTCTCTTGCTTTGGTAGAGTTACAAAATCATAGAATACCTTATTTCAAATAATTCAGACACAGTTTTATTGAAAACTAGCGGTCAGCCCCGGCTTCGCACGGGTATTAAACAAAAATTTCAGAAATTATACACACTAACACGATGGGTTTCACAGTTTTCATACGTTTTTTAACAGCATTGGAGTTTTTGTCATTGACTCGACCATCCATAACTGACACTGGCCGTAGAGAAAAAGCAAGCACCGTGCGCACCGTGCAACATTCAACCTCTTTTCTATTATGACGCGCCATAATAGAAAAAGAGGTTGAATATATACAGCGCACGGTTCAATTATTGAATTTTTCATGCGGATCCCTAATTTTCTTGAAAATATTATATAGCCTATCACCGAATTCCAATAGTTAATACATCCGCTCTTAAATGTATTATTTATTTGACCTAAGTATAAGATACATGAAATTGCCGTTTTGTAAGGACTGACATCACAAAATTATTTGCGATGATTCGCCAAGTAACCAACACGTGGAGTAGAGACTAGAGGAGTCTGTTAGATTTCAGGAAGTACTCTTCCTATATGAAAACAATTAAGAAAGCATTGCCATACGCGAGGCAATGCAGCCAGCATCTTGGGAACCTACACTTCCGGCTGGTATTGATATGGATCAGTTGTGCTATGTACTTGTAGTTTGCAGTTAGTTCAATTGCTTCAATGGTAAATACTCCACGATTCTATTGTTTAATAATTCACAAGAGGTCCACGAAAAATATTTCTTAAATTTTACATATTCATACATGACTTCCCAATAGGTCCATGAGATTTATCTAAATTAGATAATTAGATAAGTACATTAAATGTACTCAGCACATAAGGTTCTAATTTGGTGGTTATTGAATTATAATTTTCTTCGATAAAACAGGTTTGTACCATTTAGAAGGTTAATAATTATTACCCAACTAACACTTAGGCGCTAAGACAAGAGCTATATTAGATGTATAAGAGCGCTAACCAGATCTTACAGTTATTAATAAGTGTTACTATTTGGAGTTAGAGCGCACTATAACTCCTCTATACCCCCGAATTGGGCACACTTTTATATCGCCTTGGGTTATTTAATGGCTGTACAACAGAGTTACAGATTTGGTTTAGAGGTATAATAGAGCTATTAGAGAGCTATAATAGCGAAAACTGAAACTACAAGAGATAAAAACGCGATAAATAAGCGGAAGTTAAGTCCTTTAGTGGTACAATAGATTAATATAGCGTTTATTAACTCTTTGGGTGCTTTGAGGGCTGCAAATAGGTGACTACTAACTCTTTAAGGGGAACAACAGAACTACAACGTCACTCACTATGTCTTTAGGTGGAATGAGGGTGGCAAATGGGTGATTATTAACGCTCTGAGCTCCAAAAGGTATCTATAAGAGCTATAAGGTTCTTAAATTTTAACATCACGATATTCTTTTTTTTTATCAACAGAATAATTACTTCTAGTTTTGTGTGCGTAAAATGTTTAGATATTTATTAATCCAAAAGGGCGCCTCGTTTGTGAAACTGAAATGAAATCGTTTAGTTCCAACTTATTGACTACAGGAGAGGTTGATTTTTCACTGCGAACGTAAGTACATTGTGATTAAGTATATGTCATCATCATCATCAGCCTATGTTAGTCCACTGTTGGACATAGGCCTCCCCTAATGAGCGCCATAGCGCCCTGTCTTCGGCTTGTCGCATCCAGCATCTGCCAGCAGTCTTTCGCAGATCGTCATCCCACCTGGCCGGAGGGCGTCCTACACTACGTTTACCGAGTCGCGGTCTCCACTCAAGAACACGTTTACCCCAGCGGTTATCGGTTCTTCGCGATATATGGCCGGCCCACTGCCACTTCAGTTTGCTAATTCTCTGAGCTATGTCGATGACTTTAGTTCTCTGTCGGATGTATTCGTTACGAATTCTATCCTTCAGAGAAACTCCGAGCATAGCTCTTTCCATAGCTCGCTGAGCGACTTTGAACTGGTGGACCAACCCTATCGTGAGTGTCCACGTCTCAGCTCCGTAGGTCATAACTGGTAGGACGCACTGATTAAAAACTTTCGTTTTCAAACATTGCGGTATGGATGACGAGAAGACTCGACGTAGTTTTCCGAACGCTGCCCAGCCTAGCTGGATCCTCCTCTTGGCTTCCTTCTCGAAATTGTTTTTACCCAACTGCAAAATCTGCCCGAGGTAAGTGTACTCAGAAACAATTTCGAGGAGGTGGCCATGTACGATCACCGGTCTTGGATCAATGTGGCCATTGATCATGATTTTGGTTTTATCCAAATTCATGCCAAGACCGATACATCGGGAGGCTGAAGCTAGACTGTCCAGCATCCGGTTCAGCTCCTCTAGCGACTCCGCCATTAAGACTATGTCATCAGCGAATCGCAGGTGTGAGATGTAGTCGCCGTTTATGTTGATGCCCTTGTCTTTCCAGTCCAGCGTCTTAAACATGTCTTCCAACGCGCTCGTGAACAGTTTCGGGGATATGACATCCCCCTGCCTCACTCCTCTGCGCAGTTGGATTGGTTTAGTCTGTTGGTCCTGTACTCGGACACTCATAGTGGCGGCTTCGTAAAGACATCTCAGTACCTCGATATAACGATAGTCTACTTGGCATCGCTGTAAGGATTGTAGAACAGCCCAGGTTTCAACGGAGTCAAAGGCCTTCTCATAGTCCACAAAAGCCAGACACAGGGGCTGATTATACTCTTCGGACTTCTGTATAATCTGCCTCATTGTGTGAATGTGGTCTATGGTACCATATCCTCCGCGAAACCCAGCCTGCTCCGGTGGCTGAAACTCGTCGAGTCTCCTGGCGAGACGGTTCGATATAACTCGTGAGAAAAGCTTATAGACGTGACTTAGGAGCGAGATGGGTCTATAATTTTTAAGAAGGGTTTTATCTCCCTTCTTAAAAAAGAGCACCACCAAACTCCCACTCCACGCCTTTGGAGTTCTCCCACTGTGAAGGACGGCGTTGAAGAGGCTCTGTAACTCCTGTATAACAGGGTATCCTCCAGCTTTCAAAAGCTCTGATGTAATTCCGTCCTCACCGGGGGCTTTTCCATTTTTAAGCTGCCTTAGAGCTAACACGATCTCGTCTTGACTGATGTCTGGCAGTTCGTCGGTATAGTGGCGTATCAAGGTGGCTCTAGAATCGTGGCCGTCTCGTTGGGAACGGGGAGCATGAGCAGCGTATAAACGGCCATAAAAGTCCTCTATCTCGGCCGATATCTCCGGCTTCGACAATACGGTCCTTCCGTCGTGCGTTTTAAGCTTCGTCAGGTGGCTCCTGCCAAGCTGCTGAGTGAATACTTTGGACCCTCGGTTTCGCTCTATCGCCTCTGCAATGAGGCGTGTATTGGAGCTCCGAAGGTCGCGCCGTACCATCTTCGCAATTCGCTTGTTCAGGTCTGACCTTTCCGACGAAGTCGCTTGGGTGGTTTCCCGTCTTTTTGTCATCAGCCCAAGAGTCTCATCCGAGAGTTTGGACTTCTTACCAGTACGCTGCTTTTTGCAAAACTTGATGCCCTCGTCCCTCAAAGTTTCGACCAGATTGTGTAGGGTCTCGTCAGCGTCATCAGTGGGTTCCAAGGCAGCGAATCTATCCCCGAGAAGCTGCTGAAACTTCTCGGTGCCCGCCATGATTCTGATTGGGTTCGGTCGGAGCGTGGACTTCATCAGACGGTTCCTTTCAAGCTTCAGATTGATATTCAGAGAGCCTCGAAGGAGTCGGTGATCAGATCCGGTATTGACCCTGTTGATCACTGAGACATCTCTGAATATATGCTTGCTATCCGTCATGATGAAGTCGATCTCATTTTTTGTCACAGAATCGGGACTCCGCCATGTCCACTTCCTTTGGGGCTGTTTCTTAAAGAAAGAGTTCATTAAGAACAGCCCCTCTTTCTCAAGGAAGTTGACAAGCATTTGTCCCCTGTGATTTCGAACACCAAAACCATGCGGGCCTATCCGGGATTCGTTGCCAGTCTGGGTTCCCACCTTGCCGTTAAAGTCCCCCATAACAACGTTGAAGTGAGCCTTGGTGGTGTGATGTAAGGCTTTGGATATGTCTTCGTACATATCCTCCACTTCATCATCCGAGTGTGCCGAGGTCGGTGCGTAGACCTGAATGACCTTCAGGCTGTAGCGCTTAGACAGCCGAAGGATCAGGTACGCTACCCTGGTCGACACACTGGAGATTTCTTCGACGTTGTTAGAGAGGGCCCTATTGACGAGGAAACCTACGCCACCCTGGGATGTTTTATCACCCTCGCGAAAGTAGAGAAGATGGCCTGAGTCTAAGGTTACAGTGTCCTCCCCCTCTCTACGGACTTCACATAACCCTAGAACATGCCATTTAATGTTCTCTAGCTCCACTTCCAACTGCGCTAGATGGTGATCAAGCCTCAGAGTGCGTCCGTTAAACGTTGCCAGGGTCAGTTTGTGTGGGGTGTGGTAGCCTAATGTAGCCCGGAGATTCCTAGCACCCCCTGCCCCGCCGTTACCGTGGCCGCTACCATGGCCAGGAATAGCGAGGCGGCCGGGAACTGGGGGCCATTTTGTGGCGGTTCTTATCATTGGGGGATATTGCCCATAATCCCCACGCTGGGCATGCGGGTTGGGGATCGCAGTTCAGTGGAGTAGTTCTGCAGAGGGCGCTGCTGCCCGCCCCCCGGTGTGTGTTTCCCTTAGTCGCCTCTTACGACACCCACGGGAAGAGTTGGGGTGGTGAAATTCTATGGCCGGCACCACACGGCCAACAACATACAAGTATATGTATTATTAACAAATTATTCAAGCGCCCGATGACTAATGTCTCTTTACTGAAAATAAACAATGTATTAGATATGGAGTAACATAAAAGTTTTCGAAGAATCGAATAAAACATTGTTTATTCCAGTTTAAAGTATCGTGCTAGTCGTAATTAATACACATAATGAAGCATAAGTAAAATACTTTATATAAATCATAGTTGCTTCTGTTTTTATAACCTTAGTCAGATCAATTCGCAACCTTTAAATGGTGGGCAAACAAATTTAGGGATCCGTAGTACTGTCTGTCCGTAGCTTTTTGAGTGACATTCATTACACTTCTATTTTACAGTAACGCGAAAGTAACGCATACTGCTACTTTAAAACCACTCAAAAATAAGAAAAAGGTCCTTTATGTTATGTTTATGTTTAAAATTTATCAATTATTTAGAAATCAGATATAGATTTCTGTGTTAGGCTTATAAGTACTTATGATAGGATTCCGGCATAGGAGATTCAATTTTATGTATATATTTTATTCACTGTATCTTTTCTCTCTCCTCTCATTCATCTCCTTCATCCTCCTTCATCTCCTCTTTTCAGTGACGTCATGAAATAACTTGTATTTTAATTTCAGAATGCCGTACACAACAATTGTACAAACTATAGAAAAAGGAAAATATGTGCTGTGTACTGCATGAAAATCAAAATCAAAATCAAAATCAAAGTGCTTTATTTCCTTTAGACCTTACAGGACTCTTGGACACGTCACAAAATACAAGTTAAATAAGAAATAAAAATGGGAAATAAAGTGATCACTTTGATTAATTGTTCACTTCAATCTTTTTTAGGTAAAGTAAAGAAGCGAACAAGAAACCTTTACCTTGTTAGATTGTTAGTTTTAGAGTTGGAGCATAACTCGTCCCAAACTTTTTTGTCGTCTAGATAATCTGATATTTTATAGTAAGCTTTTTTACAAAGTATATTTTTGACAATCCGTTTGAATTTATTTATAGATAATTTTTGCAACTCACTTGGAATTTTGTTGTAGAAGCGTATACATTGCCCTTTAAAAGATACATTAATCTTACGTAGCCTAGTAGTGGGCACAGCCAGTTTGTTCTTATTTCTAGTATTTAAATTATGTATATCGCTATTTTTAATGAACTTATTGATATTTTTATGAGTGTACAACAAATTTTCATAAATATATTGACATGTTACTGTCATTATGTTTATTTCTTTGAATTTTTCACGCAAGGATTCTCTGGGACCCATATTATAGATTGCACGAATAGCCCTCTTCTGCAGCACAAATATGGTGTTAACATCTGCAGCGTTCCCCCACAGCAGTATGCCATAAGACATAATACTATGGAAGTAGCTGAAATAGACTAGTCTAGAAGTATCAACGTCTGTAAGATGACGGATTTTTTTGACTGCATACGCTGCAGAACTAAGTCTCTTCGATAGCTTATCTATGTGTGAGCCCCATTGAAGTTTACTATCTAAAGTTATTCCTAAAAATACAGTACTTTCTACTATTTCTAAAGATTCCTCTTTTACCTTTACATCGGCCTTAACTTGTTTTACATTGGGTAGAATAAATCTAATACATTTCGTTTTGGTTTCATTAAGCAGAAGATTATTGACACTAAACCAATTGACTACTTTTGAGATTGCATTATTCACATCGTCGAAATTTGTGTTATGACGTTTCATTTTAAAAATTAGTGAAGTATCATCAGCAAACAATACAATCTCGTGATTATTCTTAACGAGATGAGGGAGGTCGTTAATATAAACAAGAAATAGGAAAGGACCGAGGATAGACCCCTGCGGTACACCCATTGTAACTACAGATCCCGAAGAACGTTCCCCATTAATGTCAACTCTTTGTATCCTGTCACACAAGTATGAAGTAAGAAGATCCAAAGAGTTGTCTTTTATTCCATAATGATGTAGTTTCCTGATTAATGTTACATGGTGTACACAATCAAATGCTTTTGACAAGTCGCAAAAAACGCCTAAAGCATCTTGCGACTTCTCCCAAGCATCAAAAATATGCGATACCAACTCTACACCAGCATCAGTGGTAGACCTGCCGCGAGTAAACCCAAATTGCTTACAGTGAAGCAGGTCATTGCCATCGAAATGCCTTAGCAATTGATGTAAAATAAGTTTTTCAAAAACTTTGCTGAACGTTGGCAAAACTGATATTGGTCTAAAGTTAGTGGGGTCAGACCTACTACCTGATTTAAACAATGGAATTATTTTACTATGCTTCATTAGATCAGGAAATACACCACAGTCAATAGATTCATTGAATATAAAAGCTAGATCTGGTGCAAGTGTATCAATCAATGGTTTAATAAGTCTAACAGAAACGCCCCAGAGATCTGCAGTTTTTTTTACATTCAATAGATTAAAAGCTTTTTTAATATCAGTTTCATTGACATGATTGAAATTAAATTTATTTTTGCATTTGGGTACATTTTCTATAAGCAAAGACTCAGCGATAACTTGAGATGAGTTTAAGCACTTTGTAGTAGAAATTGGAATGTCAGTAAAAAAGTTTTCAAATGCTTGGGCTACGTCAACGTCATTTTGGACTGAGCAATCATTAATCTTTAAGTTATAATCATTATCGTAAGTACTGACCTTTCCAGTCTCACTATTTATTATTTTCCATGTCGATTTTATTACATTTTCACTATTTCTGATTTTCGAGCTTATATAATTTGATTTTGCCATTTGACAAACTTTTCTGAACATTTTTGAGTAGTTTTTACTTTTTCTTTGAACTCAAGACTAAAATTGTATTGTTTTTCATTATACAGTTCATACAAAGTTTGCCTACTCTTATGTATACCTACTGTTGCCCACTCATCTGCTCCATCGGATCCATGGAAACATAATAATAGTACTAAAATGGCCTAAATGCAATGCGTTAAAACTTGTAAAATCTACAAACACCTTACTACAACTTGATGGGCGACGAATAAAGTGTCAAGTAAAAATAAGAAATATTTCAACTTATGCAGAAGCTGAACGCGAATTAGATTTTTTGTTATAACGATATGAAAACGTGTAAAACTTGACAAAAAAAAAAACAAAGAGAAAGATGATGTTGATAAAGGACTTGATAAGTCGGAAGGCGGCCTCTGCAAAAGAGACCTACTAGTACAAGCTGTAGGTCTGGTTGTGAATGATATGATACAAATTAATAACCTCTTGATCTTGACTATATTTTTATTGATTTATTACTATAAATCTTGATGATAAGCTGAATTTCATGAATCTTTATCAGATAATTTTTTTGCTTTATAGTTTTTAAATGACAAATATAAGGATTCAGTGTGATAAATAAATATATTTGAATATGATTCATTTAAAGAAAAACTAAGTTAATTTACTTTGTATAAAAGAATAAAAGAAATGTGATTGAAATATTGTGTTTAATTTGATTTATTATTCAGAAAATTATGTACGGGACCCAGATTGACATTTTCGCAGAAAACTCCCGCTTGACTACTTCTAGTACCTACTATCACTTCGCCATTGCTCTGATATCAACAAGTGAACAAATAAGGGTTACAGAAGAGGTATTGAGATCTATTACTCTACCTAAACCTATACAGAAGTGACATTAGGCACTAGAAGTTCTATGATAGCGAAAAATGTTCCCACTGTTACAACTTTAAGTAATATAAGAGAGTATTGTACCTCTTTAGGTATTTGGTGCTATAATAACCATTGTATAAGTAATTATTGCTTTTGTACAACTTTTAGTTCTTGGCAAGAGTTCGTTAGCGCTTGCATAGCACTTTGGGGGGTTGTAGTCAGTGCTTACTTCTTATTTAGATTCTATGGTTGTAAGATTCACTTACAGCTATAAAACAAGATGCTTAGCCTGTATTATAGCGTTACAAATTGCTGCTGTATGTCTTTAACCTTTAAACTCATCTTGTTATTACCCTTAAAACTATGCTGTATAGCTCACAGTGGAATATTTTGTTAGACTACACTCTTATGTTGCCAAAAGTTGTTATTGCTGCTGCTATAGCACCTTTATATCACGTTAAGGTCTAAAATAAGCTCTAATTGACGCCAAATTGTTTGTTGGGTAATTCTAGGAATTTGAGATGAATTGAGCAGCTTTGTACACCTACTTTCCTTCTAATAGGAGCCCCCCCCCCCCCCCCTATGTCCTCATACAGTCTGGCCACATCGTAATTTAACTAGGGCTTAAAAACCGCTTCCGCAGGCTTTATTCCCCAATGTTTCCCATAATATTTGCTCGTAAATCAAGAATTAAAGGCTATAATAACAGGTGTTTCATAGACATTCATACTTTTGTACCTACTTATGTATAACCAGACTACTACAGAAAACGAAGGGGAGTGGTCCTTTGTCCCGTACAGAAAAAATCTAACAATTATCAAAACATCAATCACTTACAATAATTTTAGGTTTACTTGGAGAATTAAAGAAAATGTCCTAATCTACCTAACAAACATATTATACAAAATATATGTATAAATATTTATCAAACAAAGAAACGCAAAAGAAAGAAAAGCAAACATTTATTTGTTCTTTAAAAAGTTGTACCAACCTAGCTAAGGTTGGTACAGTGCTTATAATATATTAGGTAAACATCAGAAAGTAGGTTTTGTATATAAATAGAATGAAAGAAAATCATTCATTTGGTTCACACTAGAATACAGTAATGAAAAGAAAATAATACACGTACTTATACCAAAATTATAAAAAGTTACTATATAGGTAGGTATATAATTGGGTATTTACTTTAAATCAAAGCGGATTTATGATTTCATTTACAGACTGAACCAATCATTTCATATTGAAATTATTTTGCCGATCGACATTCCCAAACATTTTCCATCATTAATTTTTACCGTACAAAGTTCATCGACCCTGTCAACCAATAATGTTCTACGTACCTATATGAGAGTCTACGGTAAATTTGTACGCGTAAACATTTGCTCTTGTCGGGCACGCCCTTCATGGGGTGAAAATAGACATAAAAACACAGACATTTTTTTCAGCAGATGAAACTCTCTCGGCAAGCGAGATGTAGCCTGGGGCCTTTGATAACTCATGAAAAATTCAACCGCTCCCGACAATATTTGAAGGAGGTGCGAGTATTTTCTACTTGGCCTAGGTAAAAGTTTCATCAATTTTTATTAAACCCCATCTTTCTTTTATTTAAAACCTTTGCTCTTGTTTTTTGACAGAATATTGAGGTTGCCTGAATTATTAACGGGGTCGGTTATACATCGGGTGGCAAATAAAGCTGTTTTTACTAGTATCATAAACAAAACCGAAAAATAACACGAAAATCTTATCAGACTAAAGGTAGATCTAGAAACTTCCCGAATAAAATTATATTAAATCTCCTATAAAGCATAAAGACAAACAACTGAAATAACGTGGATATGATAATTCAAGTATACTCATGCAAATCGGTTCTCTTTCCGTCTCGAGTAGCCTCAGTGCCTGCTATGTTTGTTCCGAGTATGTTTACTTTAATATCCCGTGTAATAGTGCAATCTCAGCTTCCCTTCGCAGACTGTAATATATTGCCCTTATATCAGATACGAGTCGTAAATTGACGGAAAAATGTTGTGGATCCCTCTTACAGAAACTCTACCTAATACATATTTTATCGGCTTCGCATAAACACTGTTTCTTACTCAGGTATTATTGACTTAAATAGATCTGTTATGGAAAATATGTAGGCAAGTTTATTATCAAATACACGCATGTGTTCTGTTTCACCAGATTTTCTTAGGATCACCATTTATTAAGCATGTTCAGGTTTGAAGGAATTCAATCTCATCGATATAGTCAATGCATGACATTAGGATAAGCCAGGGATCTGTTTTAACACGTCATTGGGCCTCGAATCCCAATGAGTCGTTTTATTGGTACGTGTTCAGGGTCTTAACAGTCAATAATGGATCTGATTTCCTTCACTTGAAGTGTTTGTGTGTTTTGGGCAATTATTTTATGATTCTTCTTTCTTTTAGTTACGACCTCTGAGGCGCGGTGAGCGAAGGTCCGCCAGGAGGTTATGGGTTCGATTCTCGCCTCGGGACAAATTAATGTTTGTACGAGAGATATTTGTTCAAGGTATTCTGGTCGTTTTCCAAATATAATAAAAAATAAAAAGTATTATGTATATCAGTCATCTAGTACCCATAACACAAGCTCTGATTAGCCTGGGCTAGATGATGCTGTGTAGATTGTCCAGCATTATTTATATTTTATTTATTTAGTTCTGAATTCTCGATCTTTACTGACAAATTGATTTCAATCCCCCATAGTTTAATTGCAGATTAATGAGAGATACCCTGCATAATAAGTACCTACCTACTTAGGCTGGTTTTAGAGTCACGCTGACCGTCGGCGCTGACAGGCCAATATGTATGATTACTTATGAAGCGTTTTAGAATAACACCGACGACTCAGCCCTGAACACTGTCAGCGCTGAGCCATACGAGCGCGTACGCGCCACGCGTCAGCGCCGCTGAGCACGCGGCGCCGACGCGCTTCCGAACTCAGTTATCGTTACAGTGTCACATAAAACGCGCGCGCCGACGGGGACAGACGAGCGCAACAATGAATCGCGATATTGATACTGGGCAAAAAAACGTAAACAACGGTTTTTTTCTTACCTTAAAGTAACCATCAAACGTTCAGCTGGTGATATAGGTAAACGCCTGTAACTGCAACGTAGTAACTTATCATGTAGCTTTGCCAGTAACTCGTCGAAAGTTCGTGATGAAATGCGAAAGTAGTTGTAACAAATGCCCCCACTAGCAATCTTTGAGAAATCAGTGGATGAACTTGAAGTCTTTTTCTTCGTTGTTGTTGAAGTCTTTTCTTTTTCGATAAAAAATACACGGCAGCAACTCGAACACTCATTTGATTGTGCATGTCTGTATTCCACGACGTTCAGCACGATACTAAAACGAGCTGCCGCAGACAGCTACGCGCTGAGAGCTACGCGCGTAGGCCTCAGCGCCGACGGTCAGCGTGACTCTAAAACCAGCCTTACTCGTTCTTGCTCATAGCTTGTCTCCGTTGAGTTAAAATTGCCGTGGTCTAAAATTCATAACCATGTACATATAATAAAATATATCTATCTATGTACTCGTATATTATTATGTATATCAGTTATCTAGTACCCATAACAAAAGCTCTGCTTAGCTTGGGGCTATAATGCTGTGTAAATTATCCAGTATTATGTGGGTATAATTATAGTGTTTTTGCAGTTCTTAAATGCCAAACTGCCAAACATCAGCCAGTCTAAGCACCTTCTGATTGAGTTAAAAAGACATACAAAATAGCATCTCAAGCATAGCCAATATTTCAACGTTTACCACACTCAGTTAACTGAACAAAATAAATAGCCGCACTAATCAATCGTCAGCACCTGAGCAAGGCCTGTAATTCCATCTCCGTTTCATTACCTTCTCCTGTGGGTGTAAATAAAGCTAGACTAGGTCTTACTCAGGGTGGGGGCAGAGACAAATATTTCGTAGATTTTCACTATATATTTCGTAGATTATATCTATGTACACTTTCGTACGTCTTTATAACGAATTGACTTCCAAAAAATACTAACTAGTACTTACATGGACATTTTCGATTCCAATATTTATAGATTTAAGATAGATAAGTATGAATAATGCTTATGCTTACGCTTCATATATGTTTAATTTTTTCTTGTAATAGGAAATTTGTGTTTATTTTCTTAGTTTTAAATTTTGTATTTAGTTGTGTTGAATTTTACTTTGCAACATTTTTTCATCCCTTGTTGTGTTTGCATATTTGGGTAAAATCTAGTTCGTAATAAAAATTTTACCTGCTGTATTTTTAAAGAACTAATAAAAAAACGTAGTGTTTGATGATGTCCATTTTTCATAGCTATTAGTTTTAGCGATAAGACCGCCCATTGTACTTGTCTTATGTAGGTAATATATTTGTATTAGTACGAGTATCTTTATGTTCTTTTTCAGGTGTACAATAAAGCATTATTGTATTGTATTGTATTTTATTTTGAAGGTTTGGTTTTGTTCAGTACTTAGAAACTTTCATCAGACCGAAATATTTTTGAAAGTTAATCCATGACTATTTTATTATTAATAATTAGCTTTTTCCCGCCGCCGCCTCTGTCCACGTAGAAGTCCAAAATGGATCGAATAGAAGGTATTCTTAATTCGTTTTAAATCATAATTTTGTTATATCATATACCTACAGGGTTTGTTATATCATGTACAGATGATAGGCGACTGATTGGGTAAATCAAACAAACAACTTTTGTACAGTATGACGAGGCACGCCGCGGCGCTTGTGTTTTGGTTTCTAGCGAAGAAAGAAAGGGGTTGTGTTATATTACGTTTTGGCATACAACAAAAGTTGTTAGTCTATTTAACCAAGTCACCTTTAAGAGGTTATTGATTATCTACCTTTAACCCTGTATATAATAAAATTATATAAAAAAAGGATTCGATTATACCGAGTGTCCCTGTACTATCCCGCGGGAACATGACACCGGGATAAAAAGTACCATATCCTTTCTCCCGATCTATACAACTTCTGTGCCAAATTTCATTAACATCGGTTCTGTAGTTTTGGCATGATAGATAGACAGTTACTTTCGCATTTATTAAGTAAGGAGTAAGGATTTTAAATTAGTCATCAAGATGTGATTGAAACAATCCCCCTAGACCTGAGTTCCATCCAGGGGGCTGATGTAAATCATGTCATTACACTGCGCGATTGGCGCCTGCTTCACCTAATTGAATATAAATCTCATTACCCGTTGAGGTCGGCAGAAGCGCATTCTCCTTACGTCTTACAATTTGGTTTGCAACTTTATGTTGATGTTCTTCAGAAAGATAAATTGTTTTTAATATAGGAAACTGAAGAATTTACAAACTTCTTCCCATATTAATATGGAAAAACGAATGTTCTAATATTTTCTAGTGCCCATAACACATGCTCTGCTGAGCTTGAGGTTGGATGATGCTGTGTGTTTTATCCAGCATTATGTATTTATTTACGTTCTAAGATACAAAATACCCAAATTACACTGATAAATTGGAAAATTACAATTTATTTCAAGTTTTTGCCTGTACCTAGTTCTAATTTTCAAAGACAGACCACACTGCCGATCGCCTTTTATCTTTCCCAAAATCCCACCTTTTTTAGGGTTTCGTATCCAAAGGGTGAAAACGGGATCCTAACTGTCTACCTGTCCGTTTTGACTTGTTTGACTGTCTATCTATTTGTCGTCAGCGGGCTGTATCCTATAAATCGTAAACGGCAGGTTCACGATTTTTAAGAAAATACGTTAGGTGACCTTTTGCGATATACCTATTTACGGAAACCTTACTGTCACACTTAGCCGGTTTTTTGAAAATAACAAATAACAAACTCATACGACGATTATTCCCATTAAAAAATTGAACCGTGGTGAGAAAACTCAATAGTAAAAACCCAATATAACTAAGAATTGCATACAATTGCTGAGCAAATTAATTAGATCTTGATCTAAGCTGGGAAGCTAAGATATCTATTATTTTAATAAAATATTTTACTAACTGTAAGTACCTACTTAAACAAATGCTAATACACTGAGATCAAGTAGAGTCTATTTTATTTATATTACGTTTGGTTACTACGATAATAAAAAAGAAGTTAGTTATACATAAGCAGGCCTGAATAACATAATTATACTCTTATAAGCGGCGCTCAAGTTTAAGTCCCTATGTAATTATGAGACGTCCGAGAAACATTAGCTTGACGGAGAGGACAGTTAAACTAAGGAATACCTAACTATTGAGGTGCTAAAAAGAGTTAAGGTTAATATCGTAAAGGATTAAAAGAGATCGCATTGGAAAATGGAGTAGGAATCGCACCATAGCACCGACAAGAGTTTGTCTCTTTTATTATGCTAATAATAAATAAATATTAGCTCTTTATTTTTAATAAAATAATAAAGTGGACTGAAGTAAAATTACAATAGGGAGCTTAAGTAATTTTTACAGTCCTATTAGAGCTAACATAGACGACCCAAGACTCTTATGACGGCACTGTTTAGGTGGATTCTTGATGGCCTTGCACACATCTTGCTTGAAGTGGTCCTCGTCGCCGGCTACGCCATTGATCAGAACTGTAGGGACAGCGTTGTAGTTGACCTTCATGCTCTCTTCACCGTAGAATTTCAGCAACTTCTCGCCTTTGGGGCCTTTAGCACACTGTTTGATTGACTCTGAATCTATGTCCATTGATTTTCCGCACTGAAAAAATAATATAAAATAAGTAACCATACCTAATTATCATAAAGAAAAGTCACACGTTGCATCTTTCTGCAGGAATGCGATAAATTCAAAAGTAATATACCAAACCGATTTTAATTTACATACGCTTTTTATCTTATGTTAAACTAAAGAATTCATTAGGAAACTTTCCTCTGAGATCAAAAAGGTTTTATTTTAAAAAATTGTTTAAAATGTCATGACGGCTGTTGAAACGGTGGTTCATGAGGCTTGTTTGTGGGGAAAAACATAGCGTCGTAAAAATCTTGCTTTACTGCGCCTGCGCTGCGCTACCAGTACGATGCCAGGGTGAGTAACTCGAAGAATATAAACATAAATAAGAATTTTACTATGATGAAATGCATGCATGACATACCCAATATACTTATTAAAAGTCTCAAACAGTCCCGATGATGCAAAAAAAGATACCAACCACATCAGCGGCAGCATCGTCAGACCCCCTCCCAGCTTGCGAACTATCCATCAGGCAAGAGTTGTAGAGGACAGCCAAGGTGATGTTATTGAGGAGGTCTATCGCGCATGCGTGCAGCTTGTTACCGTAGCACTCTGCTGGACCATGTTGGCAGATTATACTCCCATCCTTTAAGACCTGTAGCGAAATTTTATGTGATACTTAAGGGCTACACAATAAGTATAAGTATAGAATATTTCTTTTACCAAACCTACAAAGGCATTTCCGAAGGGATAAACGTGAACGTCCAGGTAAGAGCCCAGTTCTATAACCGTATCTTTGAATGCAGTTGAGTCGAAGCTCCTACAGTCCGGACAAAGACACTCGTAGTACAGCTGGATTTTCACCAAATCATTGCTTTGCTCATTCTGTAAAATAATACATTGTAAGACAGGAACACGTCTACACGTATACAGCTTAGGACCACAGTGTACATATAGACCTTCGTGGTAGGATTACTTGTGTTAATCTTTTGGAGCTAAGTTTGACATAACACAATTTTCACTCATTCTATTGTTAACCATAATTCGACTACATAGTATGTAATCCTGTAATCTGAAAATTGCTGGCCGCACAACAATAATAGACGTTTGGAAAAAGCAAGTTATAAAACTAATTTTGACATAAACCAAGGAGGAAAAGCATACCAACTTGAGGTATAATATAAAACCTCTTTCAAGATATTAGAAATTAGACTATACTTTGAGGAGGTTGAATGTTTTCAGTACACGTAGGCCTCCTTCGATGGGTTAAATTGAATTTCAATAAGGAATTTCCGTTTCAGCTCAAGGATTTTGCTGCGCTGATCATGGGATGTAAAAATATATTTTATTTTATTGCCTACAAGTTTCCAGAAATTATTATGAAATGAATATTTATAGTATACTTATAATTCGTAATATAAATCAAAACGAAATCGAAATTAAAGTGCTTTATTTCCTTTGGACCTTACAAGACTCTTGGACTCGTCACAAAATACAAGTTACATGTAATACTGGGAAATAACGTACAAGCCTTGGTCCGCCATGAGTGTGCTGCTGGCCACGCTATGATGGATAGACAGATAAATAGATAAAAAACATTATTTGTTACTACACACATACAATTAACATAGGTATACAATTTGAAACATAGATATAAACATAGACAATAGACACAATAGATTTAAATAATCACACAAACATTTACTTTGATTGCCTTAAACTAAGCGCACAACGGTCTCGGCCTTCAAGCTACCTCGTCATTGCAGCCGCTGTACGCGCTCTAAACTCATTTTATGGCTTGATGGACAAGCTGATCACGCTGTGATGGCCCGGACCTGCCTTACGGTGCGTTTTCAGCCGCCATTATCGGCCAACAATTCACACTTGACGTACAACATTGACGATGTACGTGACAATTGAGTAAGTGAGAGGTGTTCTCATGCTACACAACTGTTCTAATTTGACAGATTCTATTGTAGTCATCTGGTAAAGCTATACTTGGTGTGTTTTGTACCTCAAGCTATGTAATCCGTCAGTGCATACAATGTCCATACAATAACCTTACAATAACATCTACTCTGTCTGCTTATTTAAAACACTAATTATCTACTCGAGGTAAACAAACCTTATCATTTGGGGTGAATTCAGACTTCAGAATTGTATTGAAATTCCCCGCTGCAATATTCTTCTTTATGGTATTAGTTTCAATTTCTGAAATATACATACTGTGTAAAATAAGCATAATTACATTATTATAGGTAGATAGGTTATTGGTAAAAGACGCTGCGAGATCTACAGGTTCTCCTCTTCATAATGAAAACATAGTACGTGGGGACGCAAAGGCTTTCATACACCTGATAGGCACCCAGCCCTTTTACCTTGGATACTAACAGGATTAAAGGCCTCCGACTAACCAAGTATCAAAGGGAAATGATGAAATGATTAGGGCGATCGCTGAAGGCGACTTTTACGTACCTAGTCCTATATTTTTTGGATTGGACACAACGTAAATATCGAAAACGTAGTAGAAGAACAAATAAACGAAATGACAGAAATTACAAAAGTTCACTCACCCTGAGCGTAGGTTACAAGCACCAAAACGCAGATAAACGGAATCACAAACTTGGGTATCATTTTATTTTCTTGGTAATAAATTTATCAAAGTTGACCCTATCCTATCGAGAGACGAGTCCGAATAACAAGACTACCCAGGTCTGTGACAGTCGTGCAAGTATATTTTATGGACATTGATAACAAGATAATTACTGAGAAACTAGTTGTTTTGTTCGCATCCCAAGTAATGACTAAATATGTAGATTATTATGAATTTGAGGACTTTTATTTTTAACTATGCAATGCTGATGCAAAAACCTCTCTCTATGTATTAAAAAAAACCGCATTAAAATCCGTGTCGTAGTTTTAAAGATTTAAACACACATAGGGACAAACAGACAGACAGATAGCAGAAAGCGACTTTGTTTTATACTATGTAGCGATGATTTAACATTTACTGGTTATACGAGTGAATCAACAAATTTAAAAAATTAAGAACATCGAGAAACTAAATATAGCATAGTTGATTTCAATTCATCAAAGGATTGCATTAATGCAATCCTAATAAGTAGGTTACTGAAATCTGTATGCAAAAAAAAAGGGTAAAATGAGGGTCGATAGTTGGCTGGAAAGTGGAAACAAAGGCCGGGGCGGAGTTTGTTTGACCTGACTCAGATGGAAATAAAAAGCCCGGGTGAAACTATGTTAGTAAGCTCGCTGAAATCACTCGTTATTAAAAAAAACTGCAGAATGAAATTCAATGCACTGAAAATTAAAAAAAAATACTGCGAAACTCCAACCTACAATCAAGCTCGGCATCTTTTATTCAGAGTTTTCTGTTGATTGAAAATATTTGAAAGGCCTAAAATAGCTGCAGCGGAAAAACTGGGCCACTCCGGTGAATATCGACTGGAAGGGCAAAGGCCTGTCGGAATGAATATTTAATTAGTATGCGAGGATAGGGAATACCCTCCGATGAGACTTTAATAGATTCACGGACACCCCGTGAGAAATTCCGCCTGCTTACGATTATTTACTGCTACCGTTCTACGTTTCATCCATTACGTGCATGAACTGGAATTTCAGTTTTCTACCTACGTACTTAGTCCATATTATACCTGCGTAGTTGATAATGGACTGAAGCTGTGTTCTTGAAGTTTCTTAGAAAGTATAACGTTTTATTTCGCATTGGTTGCGCTAACCTCGTTCCGAACATCAAAGTACTGAGCCACTCAGCTTTCAATCGCTTCAAACTTTGCGTCAGAAATTGAAGTTAGTTTTCGTGTTGCAACGAAACAGCATAAAATTTTTCATTTCACTGCAGATAAACAAACAGCTCCGCCGACCACCTGCCGGCGCTTTTCAATGTTTCTATGCTTTTCCCGTTTCTCATTCACGTTAATACTAAAATCTTTTAAAATATTTCCATGTTCCGTTCCTTTGTTCTAGGAAAACAGCGTATTTTTCTATAATGAACAGCCTTGCTTTGTAAGCTTTATCAAGAACCTTCGTCTACAGTTAAGTTTAATTTCCAAATCCTTCAAGTTAAGTATTTCTTAATTTTGTTTAAGGTTGAGTTGTTATAAGTTGTAATTCTGTACTAAAATAAGAATCAAAACGAATATTTTGACTAGGTAACTTTATGGAAAACGCTTCAAAAGGATCACACCTATCCGAAGTTTACACCAACTTTTCATTAACTTAAGCTTTGCGGATTGCTTCCAGCGTCTTCTCGCTAAGAAAGCTTATTGAAACCAACAAAGTTCTTAGAAAACTGCAGAAGCACGATTCCTGACTGAACTTCGTGCATTTCCGCTTGAGACCAACCTCAAATTCTTATTTTGCAGCAAGTTTTATTACTCCAATCCTCGCCGCTGTGGTCTGTGGTGACTGTCGTGAACTTCATTCAAAGCAAACTACATTATGCATCTCAGCATTCGCACTGCCCATTTTTCTCTCGAACTGAAGCATCGAATGTGTTTTGAATTAATCAATAAAAAAATATTTAAAAATACTCAAAACAAATGTTCATGGAATGTGCTTCAAGGGCAATAAAAAAAAAAAAAAGTATTAACAAATTACCCAAGAAAGGCATAATTAAATTTAATTCTTAAGATTACGAGTGACTGACCTTGGTAAAACCAGTACTCAGGAAAAATAGCTTACAACGAATACTCACACAAATTAAATATTCAGATTTCCAAGAAAACTTTATTAATAATCTGTTGTGCCAACTAACATAGTATAAGCACAGTGTATAAGTTTGTACAAACAATAATATGAATCTGTGTCTGGAATAAAAACATTTTATTTTATTTATTTAATATGAGAGAAATAAAAGTGTTATACGAGTAGGCAGGTAATTTAGGTTGGTTCTAAAAACACTATTTCTATAACAAAGTCCGCCCTGAATAGTTCAAATATAAAAAAAAAAATATTCAAACCGTACAAAGACGCTCCACTCCGACGTTGGTTTTTCCTTGTGTGCTTATCGCCCGGCAGTAAGTGGACTCCACTGAAATCTCGATAGATCACGTTTGAAATTAAATTTTCTCTGCAAGCGCGCTTCCAATTTGCATCATCATCATCATCACCAGCCTATAACAGTCCACTGCTGGACATAGGCCTCCCCTAATGAGCGCCATAGATGGCATTATCATTTGGGGGTTAATGCCCATAATCCCCACGCTGGGATTATGGGTTATGATTATGATTATTATTATATTATTATTAATATTACAATTTGCATCATTTTATTCGAATTGCATGTTCTAGATGAAGTAGAATTAGTCAGAATGTAAAATCTGAATACCAAATACACTCGAGAGCAATGAATCCGGGTCACTCAAAGAATCCAAAAAATCTCGGAAAGTAAGAATGCTAGGTTAATGCAATAAATTGTATTTAATAGACAATTTAATACTCCTTAAATGAAAGTTAAAAAAATATGAGTCACCATACATTTTATTTACACAAAATTACATAAAGAAAAAAAACTGCTGATCTCTCCTTAAAACAAAAATAGGAAACATGAAATTTTTGAACTTTATGACGATTTTCTTGAATTTCAATACTTCGTATTACCTCCTCGTGCTTCCATTACTGCGTTTACGCGGTTTGGCATGCTGTACACCAAGTTCCTTATACGATTTTGGGGAATGTTCTCCCATTCCTCTGTGAGAGCAATTTTGAGCTCAGGAAGCGTGATTGGGGGAGGGTTTCGTTGTTTTACGCATCTCCCTAGCTCGTCCCAAGCATGCTCGATCGGGTTGATATCCGGGCTGCGCGCTGGCCACTCCATACAAGTAATGTTCATCTCTTGAAGGTAGTCATACACAATCCTACCTGTATGAGGTCGGGCACTGTCATGCATAAATATAGCATCCTCACCCAAATTGACCATAAATGGGCCAACGTGTTCGTTGAGGATTTCTTCCACATATCTTACGCTAGTTAAAGAGCCGTTTTCTATGATCACCAGCTCTGTGCGACTTTCAGAGGAAATTCCGGCCCACACAAGTACAGACCCACCACCGTAGGCTACTTTTTCTTCGATGCATGCTTGCTTGAATCTTTCCCCTGGTCTTCTATACACTCTGTGTCTTCCATCGTGCTTGTAGAGCATAAATTTTGATTCGTCGGAGAACAATTTATTGCATTAACCTAGCATTCTTACTTTCCGAGATTTTTGGATTCTTTGAGTGACCCGGATTCATTGCTCTCGAGTGTAGCTTTTAATCAGGCTCCATCTCGTTATAGGTACTGTATAAGTATCTACTTTGGTAGGTAGAGTTTCTTCAGATAATCCACTGTCACCTTTGCTGTTTGGTAGCTGGACAAATACTAAGTAATAAATAAATGTGTTGACGGGATATGAAGATTGCATTTACCTACAACAGAAATCAATAAAAAAACATGAATTAAACTAAAATTCAACTAAAATTCAAGTAAGTACAAATATTAAAATCAAAGACAATAATTTTTAAGAAGGAAAAGTAAGATTTCTTTGTCTAGAACGGCAAACTTAGTTACGGTTACAAGACCTTTAAAAAGTCTAGTGTAATAGGTATGCAATAAACTGCTCTTAGAAAAGCTGAGCATACCGCCGTATCTAAACATAAATTAAACCATAGGTAGTAGATTTACGAAAAGGAAAGTAAATAAAAAACTACAATGCTAACAGCATTGTACATACTGGAAAGACTAGATAATCGTTTTAACAGAATTCTAACAGAACCTACATAAAAAGTACCTAAACATATTTTTTTTACGCCTATCTACTTTATTTAAAGAATGTCTACCTACATAAATTGTTTTTATTACTGGGGCACAATTCATAATAAATTGCTTTCTAAATAAGTTTTGATTTTATTTGTTATGGTGAAATACTGATTTCATTTGTTTTGCTTTATTATTAATTATATATATATTATAATAAATATTATATATATATATATAATTAGCGCCTTCAAGGGCGCATAAGTGACCTGCATTTGTGAGCGTATCACACATTCTATATTCGATATGAATCGTTGAACTGCAAAAAAATATAAAATTAAGTTGTCAATAAACAATATACAATTTAATAATCTTTCTTTTCACCTACCTGTAGTTTGTTTACAACAGTATGCAGTTAGCTAAATTGTTTCAATTGTAAATACTAGCTATAATTTAGTTAGAAAATTTAAATTTTCTTTATTTAATAAATGCTTGCCAAATCACACTACATAAAATGTACCCCCAAAATATACAGAGCTTGTGGGTACTAGATAACTCATTTGGTTAAAACGTTAAATAAAATAATATGTTTATATTTCCGTAGAAAACAGACAGAAAAAAATGAAAATCACACATTTTTTCTACGACGACGTGAGAATCGACCCCGCAAACTCCTACATCGCTGGCAGCTGTAAATTAACACCATAAAACTTATAAGTTATAAATAACCAATTCATAAGATCGACATTGTACTGTAGCAGTCCTATTCTGCAGGATTATTCTGCATATTAACACAATAGGTATAAATGAGTACAGTGCGAGCAAATGGGTTACAGCACTACGTAGAAGGAACGGGAAAGCTACCGACCTGTAATATTAATATTAATCTTTCAGGCAACATTAGTCTAGTACAAGATGTTAAATATTATTATGCCGAAGCATTTGCCACTATAGTGGCAAATGGACTATAGTCCTCACTCACCGACAGCAAGGAATGAAACATATGATGAAGTCAGTCTTTTCGGCTAACAAATTTTTTAAACTAAACTGATATTGTAACGAGGAAAGATTTGATTATTTGTTTGAATATAGGCTCCGAAACTAGTAGAACGATTGGAAAAATTCTTTCACCATTAGAATCTTACATTCCCTGAAAAACATAGTATAATATTTTCAAAAAAGTTAAGGATCCTTATGAAAACTTCAATAATGTAACTCAACATGTGAAACCGAAAAATTTACCTTTAAACCTCCTATCTACAATAAAAGGGTATTACATAGGCGAGCTTAACAGTTTTCTTCCAGCAAACCTAAGAGTTATGGGAGAGGCGATGGAACAGATAGAATCATCAATATGAATCTTTATTTTACAGAAAAAATGTAGAGAAATCTGTAAAAACTCTTTTCGAGAAATGATTAAAATCTAATTTTTCATTACTCGGAAAGAAGGTATGAAGTTGCCTGTAGAGCGGGTCAAAAGTGATATTTATCAACCCTAGTCCTTTCAACCCTAATCGCCTTCAACTGACAGCTATCATATTTCGATTGAACCATAATAATAGTAGAATGTGAAAATAATGGCTAATTTAATTTTATTATAAAGAAAAGAAAAAAAAGGGAGAATGCGGCAATAGTTTTCTCGTTTTGTAGAGTGTTTTATTTGTATTACAATGAGTTCATCTGATTATCTGAATCAGATGAATGGATTTAACGCTTGATTTCATAGGAAAATAGGCTAAAGCAGTATTGGAAAACCTTTAATATAACTCACCTAGTTGTTAGTTTATGAAAAATAAAATTCTATCTGTATTTAATTTTTTAGCTAAGTTGAATTTTTATTTTTACTTCATTGTATTCGCAATATAAAGCAAAGTGTTTACCTCGGCTGAAAGTAACTTTAGTCCCTCGAACTAATGGCGCCCTCGCTACACTGGTGCTCCAAACCACGTCTCGGGACTAATTAAGTTACTTCTAACCCTAGGGTAACAATGTATTATTCAAAATCAAAATCAAAGTGCTTTATTTCCTTTAGATCTTACAGGACTCTTGGACACGTCACAAAATACAAGTTAAATAAACAATCAAACGTTGAGATTCTATTTTTTTGGAGTAAGATATCAAATAACAGGTATTGTACATTACAAAACAGTGTTCTAACATTGTCTTCGTTTCATACTTTGGTGAAAAGAGTCGAAAATTGTACCAATAGGTACCTATCTACCCTTACCTCCGAAGTGTTTTACCTATTACTAGGTATAGGGTTTAATCGATTAAGTATTCAAATTCTTTTGTATAGTACATCATCGACAAAAGTTCGAAACCTTCGCCGCACGAGCTACACTCGCCTTTAACCGATGTTGTTTTACAATATTCAGCTTTAAAACGTATCGTTGCGTGTACGTAGGTTTTGTGGGTAGGTAGCCATTCCTTGATTAACTTTTTTGTCTACGCACATTCGCATTATCTATGCAATACAAACCTTTATAACCGATCCAGCTTAGATTGATATGTTAATAGGCATGCGTATCACGTGCATCATAAAATTTAATCAATTCTACGGTTCAGTCATATTCAAACACTTTGTAATGATTTGCTCAAATACGCCCTGAGCGTACGTAAACTACTGATATCAATCGTTTTAAGTTATAAATACAGTAGTTTGTGTATAGTAGTAGTAGTTAATAGCAGTTAAACGCGCTGATATCTTCAAAGGATCAAGGTCTAGAAAGGATAAGAAAAAATATTTAAAATGTTTCGACAATTTATTATTTTTTTCCTCTGTGTTTTTTATAACACCATTCACACTATAGACCTAGGTAATGAAACGATAGCGTGTGAATTTAGATTTCATGTTAAACGAACGATTGATAATATAGCATTATAATTTATTTCAGGAAACAATTTTAGAGGTTATAGAAATCAGTTGTGGCCAAGAGTTGCACAGTCTTCTTTTCCAATACAGGTTGGTAGATAATAATAATCTGGATGAAAATTAAATTATTGAAATAATAATAGATAAGACTTGTAATATTTTCAATTAGTTAGCGCAATTTTGGCCATTGTAAATGCAAGTTATCGTTTGGTTTCAGTTTTGATTCCGTTATTTTATTGTAATTTTCTATATTTTCAGCAATATTTTAAAATTCCGTGATATAGTTGATAATTAAAAAAAATATGAAATTCTTTTTAAAAAAAGTAATTCAAGCTCTTAGTAAATAGTGCAGTTTTTACTCCAAAACAACCCGACTGCCCACTTTGTCACATTTATTACAAAATATGTTTATTATTATTATTAATATTATTTACCCTAAACCGTTATGAACTAGAATGGAAATTAACACTTGTCTTATTAAATTCCGACAATTTATTTTAGGAATGTTATTTGATACCTAATTATTGTATTTAAACGCTGTTTTATAAATTTTGTTGTAATCAATATTCTATTCTATATTATACTTAATATTCTATTCTATTTTTTTTATATTTTATTATTCTATTTCAGGCAGGATACGACGGTCGAGTGGCAGTGAACGTATACTATGAAGCCTTGTGCCCAGCTTGCCAAACATTCTTTTCTAATGAACTCTTGCAAATCGTTAAGGAACTGGGGCCTCTGTTGAATATTTTTTTGTGCCCTTACGGAAACGCTAAGGTAAGTCACATTTGTACATATTTCTTAAACTTTAGCGATTTGTTTTAGTATTAAAGACTTAGTTACTGACTTATTTATCGAGTACTTACCTTTTGTTTTACTTTCCCCTACGTTCCATCGCGTTGCAGCGACAACGTAGGGAAAAAACAAAAGGTAAGGAATAAATATATAGTCTTCAACACATTTATTATTTACTTGATCAGAATATAAAATAAATAATCATATGAAACTCGCCTCTAAACTTAGCGCGGTACTTTTTAAATCATATCAGACTCTTTCATCATCATCATCATCATCAGCCTATGTTAGTCCACTGTTGGACATAGGCCTCCCCTAATGAGCGCCATAGCGCCCTGTCTTCGGCTTGTCGCATCCAGCATCTGCCAGCAGTCTTTCGCAGACTCTTTCATATCGCTTCTCATTCCACTCACTTCTATCTTTCCAAGCAGGTAGAGTTCTTTAAGGCAAACTTTCCATGGCAGTTCATGATACAATCACATACAATTGAGCATATCTGGAGTAACCAGTGTTGGCCCGACCGTCACTTGTTTCTCCATTACTTTGCCAACAGATTTGTGACGTCGCCAGCGTCAGTTATAGGGAAAACAATTGACGATCTGACGTCGATATAACCGAGTTTTACTCTAGTATCATTACCACATTAAACCTGTTTCATCCAGACAATACCTACCGCGTATGGTGGATACGATTTCATCAGCCAACATGGTCCCGAGGAGACCTACGGGAACAAGCTCCAGGCTTGCGCTATCGATGTCCTGCAGAACATGACTGCAGCCATACAATTTAACGCCTGCCTGCTAGACAACTCCCAAGGAAAAAGTTCTGATGATTCTACTGTTGATATGGTAAGATAAAAACCGCTGTATATGTCCTTGACGTAGAAGTAATTAGGACCCAAAATTTAATAAAAATGCTGGACAATCCACACATTTAGCCCAAAGCTAAGCAGAGCTTGTGTTATTATGAGTACCAGGTGACTGATATGCTTAATGCATAATGTATACATCACCTTTGTATACATTATGCATTAGTATACAAGAGACTTCAACATGCAAATATTTGTGGTTTACACCAAACTAGGTTCTTTTATCTCAGACGACTAAAAAGCAATCCATAAAATAAAATAATTTTTCGCCATGATCTTGCTCGCTATAAATTGCAGCTGTTAAAGAGTGTTGCGATATTTTACCATCATTGACATTATTTTATCATCATGGACGTGTAAGAACTTTAACTAGCTTTCCGCATTGCGTTGATTGTCCATCCATTATGACGACTTGTGTGGCGCGGTGGGTGAAGGTCCGCCTTCGCACAGGAGGCTGCGGGTTCGAGTCCTCGGCACAAATGTAGTACGATCTGCAGATATTTGTTCAGGTTGTTCTGGTCGTTATAACAAAACATATCTGTATAGTATATTGTATTAGGTATGTTCTTCAGTAATCTAGTACCCATAACACAAGCTCTACTTAGCTTAGGGCTAGATGATGCTGTGTGGATCGTCAAGCACTATTTATTTTGTTGATGTAATGAAAAAATGTAAACCTCATCCTGTACATCCTTGTAGCTTGTCTAAATCTATAATATATTATTTTGTTGCAGTGCGGTGCGTTATTAAACGTAGATGCTAACGCCATAAAACTGTGTGCTAAGGGTAGCCGAGGATCTATACTCCTTAAATACTATGGAGATGAAAGCATGAAGGTCGGTTTTAAATCGGTGCCAACTATTTTAGTAAATGGATTGCCCTCTTCTCCTCAAAGTTTCAGAAAAGACGTTTACAGGGCTTTAACTGGAAGGATGATTTAAATAAAAACTTTAAAAGAAAATAGTTTTTTATGCTTTGTGTACTTGTTTTCGTGAGATAGTTACTAGCGTGCGTTAGTGTTATTATTATTAAACTGTAAAAGAAATGTTAGACTGAAGTAGGAAGCAAATATTTGTGTAAAACCATAACCCACTGCCCCACTACAAGTAAGTGTGTCTTCGCTTCACTTTGAAAGAAAATGGCGGATCGCCTTATAATATTATTGATGGTTATCAAAACCAATGAAATAATCAATCATCACTTATACAGGGTTTTTGGTAGATGTTGAGTAACCTCTTAAAGGCGACTAGACTACATTTCAGATAGATCGCTCTGCAATCTTCATGATAGGGGAAGAATTGTAATATTTCAATTTCTTTCAAAATATTTTGAAAAGTATAAAAGAATAAATTAATATGAAGATTTTCAGTACTTTCATCATTTCATTATTTAAAACTTTGGCGCAATAAAATTGATATTATTTCTAATTTCAAGTCATTAGCTGCAGTAGTTGCTGAGATACTTATATGATCGAAACCAGGACAGAAAAAAGCGAGACCCTAAGGGTTTTGAAACCTCAAAACCCTAAAAAGAAGTTTACATCGATTCTTTCCCTCGTTCAATAATTGTGATTATTACCTATTAAACTTATATTTTTAAACCTGATAGATATACCTCGTGTATGTAATGTTTTTAATTAACACTTTCATAGCTACGCACCTGTCTATTTGCATGTCCAATAGACGATACCACAGGCGAGCCTTCGAAGCCGACAGTGAATGTATTAACCACATGTTATCAATGTCCATAAATAATAAATAACTTTACTTGCGTGCCAGTCATAGTTAGGGCTCAGAAACACTATAAATATGATGGTTTGTGTAGTTTTGTTATTCTGACCATTGTCGATAGGATCAGGCCAATTTGAATATATACTTTTTCTGCCACTAAAATACAGAGTTATTAAATAACATGATGTTTAAAGTTATAATTATGTTGTTTTATGTTTGCGTTTTAGTTAGCAGCGATCAGGGTGAGTAGACTTATCTATATCTATATCTATAGGTACTGATTCGATTGTTTGTTTATTTGAATTAAATAGGCTCCGAAACTACTGGACCTTGTAAAAATTCTTTCAGCAAATCCTGATAAACAAAGGCTAAAAAATTTTTCTAAAAAATTAGGTTTCCATATGAAAACTTCAATAATTTATATTTAAAAGCCAGGGAAGACCACTAGTTGTATTATAACTAGCTGATCCGCCCGCTAATTCATTGGCGTGAACTTAAGATGGAATTTACATGGTTCTCTTGATAAATGTTGAATCCCACTTCCCACTTCCTTTTTTTTCTTTTTTCCACTTCTTCTTGTACTTTGTTTATTTTTCACTTTGATTTAGCAGCTTATCGTATCATATGGTGCAAACTTGACGTTCGATTGCCACACTAAGAATCTGAAGGTCCAAACCTCCACTTAAGCCCAATCGTAGAAAAAAATTAAAATATATCTGAAACACATATTTTATAATTTTGTATCTTTGAGTGTTTTAGTTTGTATAAAAAGTTTAATACCTATTAATGTCACATGAAACCACGGGGAACTTTCATATTTATCATAGCCCTATTTAGTGATTTAAATAAAAAATCTGAACTATGAATTCAAATTAATTGAACATCCATAATTATAGGTCAATAGTAATTAATACCTACTAAAAAAGTAACAGCCGATTTAATTCGCAGCACAACGACAAATCTCAAACTTTCACCCACTTTCACCAATATTCATGAATAATTTTAAAAATCTAGACACATTTCTTCAGGAATTTTGCAATCTCTGTAAGTTTCAAGCAAATTGGGCTACCAGTTAAACGTTGCAGAATACTACTATTTAACCTTTTTTAATTTTGTTTTGGAAAAATCATGAAACACGTATACGTGTATTACCATATTTTAACATATGTACATGTTAAAATATGGTATTTTCAGTCCATACAGAGAATTTTAAGTCTATGTATAGAGTTATGGCCATTTCAATAAAGAGCACCACCGAACAACGAATCTCTAACATTATTAAACCGTTTTACCCCATTTTCAGAAATATTTTGAAAAATCCTGAAACACATGTTTAATAACTTTGTATTTTTAGTTTTTTCGTTAGTTTCAAGCAAATCCGGCCACCACTTGAAGAGAGTTACAAAAAACACAAAAAAACCCCCTTTTTTATCATTATCACCCTAAGAATAGAATTTCCAATAATTCTTCTATGTAGTAAAATGTATCCTCCAAATTTCAGCTTTTTTGCTTCAGCTCCAACATTGGGCAAGGCATTCTCCCCAGAAAATCGCTTGTTCCTTTAAATATTAAGATCTCTGTACTTTATTTCTAATTTTTATAAGAAAATAGAAAGTTAATTAATTTGATCTCGAAACACAATAAGTTCAAACTTGAAAACAATAGAAATTAGATAGAGGTAGGTAAAAAAAACTATAACTGTATAAGATGAATTGTTTGTTTTTTAATTGTTGTTTATTTATTGTATTTGTTAAATTTTTACCACTAATTTTAGTCTCAATAATTTCTGCTTTTATATTACTTAGGTACTAATATAAAAGCATATATATTATAAGTTTATATATATTATAAGTTTAAGTATTCATTTAGTATTAGCTTGTTACGCAAATACTTAATAGTACATTGTTACCCGAGGGTTGGAAATAACTTATCTAGTCCCGGGACGAGGTTTGGAGCCAGAGCAGCGTAGCGAGGGCGCGAATAGTTCGTGGGACTAAATGAGTTACTTTCACCCGAGGTAAACACTGTAATTTTCATTACGAATACAAGGAAGTTTAAGTATTTCCAGTACTGCTTTAGCCTATTCTCTTATGAAATCAGGCGTTAAATCCATATCTGAATCAGATGAACTCAAACAAACAAAACTCTACGACATTACAAAACAAAAGTAGATTGAATTGCCGCGTTCCCGCTTCTTTCTTTTTCTTTAGCAGCAGCTATTATTTTTCACATCTGCCATGGTTCAATAGAAATGTGATATCTGTCAGTTGACAACGATTCTCCCTAGGGTTGAAAAGTATCAATTTTGACCCGCTTTTCAAGCAACTTCAGACCAGTTTTACGAGTAAGAGTAATGAAAGTAATATACTACATAAACTACGATAAGATAGCACAACTAAAATTTGCCGTAACTACATAATCCACTACGCGTATATTTTTTTAGTAACATAACCTTTGTTATTCGAAAGAAAGAATTTTTATATTATTAATAATAATTTATATAGCGAAATTTATGTTACAGGGGTAGAAAATAATGCTGTTAAAAATAATTCATTGGCGAATATCCCAACGAATCCTAAGCCCGAATTCATCACAAATAAATGGAACAAGGTTCGTTACCACAACAGATGGGTTGATTTTGATAAAGCCAAGTAGTGTGTTGTCAGAATCTGCTCATCATATTCCCATTAGCTTTCAACCTTTGCTTGCTTCCCCCTTATAATAAGAGAGACAAAGTGGATTGATATTCGCAGGTGTTAAAATACACAGACAGGTAGCAGATGGCTAGCTGCCAGCAGATGGCTCGACTTTGACTAAAGGAGATAGATCAAGCCATTATATTATGTCACTCTGCTCATCATATCCTCATCAGCATGATAAGATAAGATAAGATAAGATCATTTTATGGTCAATAGTTACACAAATAATAAATATACAAAATATACTTTATTAGATGGATAGGCTAATTCGCCTCCTACTAAAATTATTTAATTTTATATTGTAACTTTGCCTAAATCTATTTATTTTACAAAAACTAGCAGTCCCACCCCGGCTTAACACGGGTAATTAACAAAAATAAAATAATAGGCAAAAAATTCACGTTAGGTTATTGAAGTTTTCATACGGATCCCTTGCTTTTGTAGCTGCATAGGGCTTTATGGCATTGAATTGCCCTATATTTTTTGACATTGTAACGCACTTTATTTTTGACATTGAAATGCCTCCCGTACCCCAGTGAAATAAAATTTAAATTTTTGTAAATTCTACGATTCTATTCTGTCATCTCGTGACCACGACAGAGTGCAAACCTGTTGAAACGTCGTAAAAAAAAGTTATATAAACGCGATAAATACCCGTTAAAATAGTACTAATAATTATGTGTTCAGATCGCGTAAGTTCAAAAATAAATTCTACGACACTCCATAACACAATGGCACTACGTAAATAAGCTAGGCGGCTAATAAAAATTATCTTGAATAATATAGAAATAGCGCATGGTTTTATTATTGAACTTTTCATGCGGATTCCTATCGTTTTCTATAAATAGTAAAATTATATCTATATATGTAAGTTTTTTATTTAGTATATCTGTCATGTAATACCCATTACACAATTTAACCTCAGTTTAGCTTGGGACTATATGATTCTGTGTGGCAATCCACACAGCATCATCTAGCATCAACCAATAAATAACAATTTATTATTCCACTAGCTTCGCTAGCAGGTTTTCAAAGATTAATAGTAATATCTATTAAGTATTTTAGCGAAAAGATCAGAAATAACATTCAATTTGCATCCATGACAGTACAATTCCAAATCTTCATAAACGTACATTATTTGTTACAGTCTACACAGCCAATTTCGATACATATTCATGAAATGTGGTGGGGGGTAGCCCACACGGTACGAATACGGTCCTCCGTTTTTAATTGATTTTAAATCGAAATATGGCGCAAAAGACGCTAGAAACTGTAGTTCGCGACTTACATAAGCAAATTGGACTACTGACAACAAAGATTGACGCGTTGGAGATCAAAATCGACGACCAAAGCAAGTTAATTTCAACCCAATTTCAAAGAATTTTTCCAATCGGTCCAGTAGTTTCAGAGTTTTTTCAATTCAAACAATCAAACACCATCTTTCCTCTTTGTAATATTAGTATAGATATATTTTTAATTTAAAGTACCTAGCTAATTTTATTGGTTTTTATCGTGTTAGTTACATAATAATAATAATAAATAAATAAAAAACCGACTTCAAAAGACCTTAGTTGTATTACCTACACATGTAGTCTTTTGTGGTCTTTCTGTGTCCTGTTTTCAAGTTTTACGGAAGTAATAGTAATCCTCAAATTCATAATTACCTACTTATTTAGATATTCCGTGCGAAGCGAACAATACAACCAGTGTCTGATTAATTATTAGTTATCAATGTCCATAAAATTATACTTGTACGACTGTCACAGCTATGGGTAGTTTTGTTAATGTGACTCGTGTCTCGATAGGATAAGGTCAATTTGATAAATTTATTACGAAGAAAATAAAATTATACTTAACTTTGTGATTCCGTTTATCTGCGTTTTGGTGCTTGTCAGCACCGACAACGCCGACGCTCAGGGTGAGTGAACTTTTGTAATTTCTGTCAAATCGTTTATTTGTTTCCTACTATGTTTTCGATAGCATAAATACGTTGTCTAATCTAAAAAAAAAATACAGGACTACGTAAAAGTCGCGTTCAGCGATTGCCCTTATCATTTCCCTTTGATACTTGGGTAGTCGGAGGTCTTTATCCTGGTAGTACCCTAGGTATATGAGGGGTGGGTGCAAACTGGTGTATAACGCCGCCTTTGCGACTTACGTATTACGTATTCATTGTGGAAGTGCAGTTCTCGCAGCGTCTTTTACCAATAACCCTTTACCTATAGTATCTAATTATGTTTATTTGACACAGTATGTATATTTCAGAAATTGAAACTAATGACTTAGAGAAGAACATTGCAGCAGGGAATTTCGATAGAATTCTGAAGTGGATAGAGCAAATCTTAATGAATCGAGTAAGTCGGTTTAAACATTTCTCAAAGGTTGTAAAAAAATTACCAGATTACAGAAGACTATATACTATATTCGAGTAAAAGTAAACTTATAGAATAATGCATAGAATAATGTGTGAAAATTGTGTTATGTCAACTTTGCTCCAAAAGATCAACACGGTATTCTTACCACGTGGTGCGCATTTAGGTACATTGTTTACTTTATACGTGTTTATGTGACCCTGTTTTTCACTGTATTATTTTTCAGAATGAGCAAAGCAACGAGTTGGTGAAAATCCAGCTGTACTACGAGTGCCTTTGTCCGGGCTGTAGGAGCTTCGACACAACTGATTTCAAAGATACAGTTATAGAACTGGGCTCTTACCTGGATGTTCACGTTTATCCCTTCGGAAATGCAAAGGTAGGTTCTTGGTAGGTAGGTATTTAAAAAATATATGAATTAGAAACTTTCTAGAATATTATTTGTGTTCTAAGTAGAATTATTATAAATAGGACTCTACTCTGGCCTATCAATCTACAGCCTGTATTGATTTTTTGTTATATACAAGCTGTCATTTTGTCACTTTCAGGCTTGTGAGCTCTTCGTAGGTGTTGAATATCTGCTCGAAAAGCCAATATAAGGCAATCAAAACCTTCTAGCTGGAGATATGTAGTATGGGCTGGAATCCAGCCCTAAGTTGGTCTACCCAGCGCTGGTTTCAAGCCCATGCTATAGTATACTTATTCCGTTGTGCCCTTAAGCTTCACATTGAATTTCACTACAGATCTTAAGGAATGGGAGTATAACCTGCCAACATGGTCCAGATGAGTGCTACGGTAACAAGCTGCACGCATGCGCGATAGACCTCCTCAATAACATCACCTTGGCTATCCTCTACAACTCTTGCCTGATGGACAGTTCGCAAGCTGGGGCGGGATCAGACGATGCTGCCGCTGATGTGGTTGGTGTCTTGTTTTATATCTTCAGGACTATTTTTGACTTTCAATAAGTGTTTTGGGTATGTCATGCAAGGCATTCATCATGTCAAATTTCTTATATTTTACGAGCAACTCACCTTGGCTTCGTACGGTTAAATCAGCGCAGACCAGTAGGTAATGCAAGATTTTACAACGCTATATTTTTTCCCACAATAAAACCTGTAAAATCGCTCTTGAACAACTGTCATGATATTTCACACAATTTATAAAAGATATTATAACTTTTGGATCTCAACCTTCCTAATGAGTTCTTTTAAGCTTACATGGAAGTCCGTTTGGTAAGTTTTGAATTTTTAGTTATAGTTACGAACCATTATTTTTAAGAAAATTTTAATTAATTTTCAGTGCGGAAAATCAATGGAGATAGATTCAGAGTCAATCAAACAGTGTGCTAAAGGCCCCAAAGGCGAGAAGTTGCTGAAATTCTACGGTGAAGAGAGCATGAAGGTCAAATACGACGGTGTCCCTACAGCACTGATCAATGGCGTAGCTAGCAACCTGGACAACTTCAAGCAAGATGTGTGCAAGGCCATCAAGAATCCACCTAAACAGTGTCTTCATAAAAGTCTTGCGTCGTCTATTTTAACTCTAGTAGGATTGTAAAAAACCTATCCCCAAAGCTATCTTCCTATTGTATATTATTTCAGTCTACTTTATTATATTGTTATTATTAAATATATAGAGCTAATACCGATTTATTATAAGTATTATAAATTAAAGAGCCCTAGCTCTTGTCAGTGCTAAGATGCCATCTCCACTCCACTTGAAAATGAAAAATATGTTTATTACTACGAAGGAAAACTTAAACTTGGTATATACAGATTTTATTGGCAAATATCGTGAGAACCAATGTGATTGGCAGGTAAAAATTAAAATAGCCTTCATTGACTTTCAAATATGTATACAAAGTACAAGTTAAATGGAAAATATATGCTTTATGAGACCCCTTACAAAAGACTTTCAGTTTCATCTTATGATAGAGTGCGTAAACAGGTGGAAGCATGATTTTAGGGATGGCAGGGAACTAGGGAGTTCATATACTTTCGTTGTGCTAGTGCACCACCTCGGATACCCATGCACTCCAGTTTCCTTAACAGGATCGGAGTGGTGGAGACAGGTTCAGAAACACTCTGACAGAGAACTGCTTACGAACTACTACTACTTTTGAAGCTAACAATGAAACAACGTCCTCCGGTGATTTGAACGGAAACCATCTGCCTATCTGTAACAAGATTTTTGGATTCTATGAACTTAACTAGCCCTAACTGACTCACTCAGTACACTTATTTTTGTAGAAGCATATGTAGATGGGTCGATAATTGTCTACTAGGTCATTTACACCTTTGTGAATTGGGCAGACAACGGCAAGTTTCCAGGCATCGGGAAACACGCCCGCAGCTAAACTCTCGTTGAACATCATGGTCAGAGGTCTTTACATAGGACTCTTACGTGGGAGTGACCAATACCGACGATTCCTGGGGCTTTGTCATTGGAAAGTCCCATGATTAGGTTCTGAAGAATGAACCAACGGAGGGTTCGCTTCAGATGTATACAGGTTTCGTTAGAGCTCCGTTTGTTAAGAGTCTGTCCTATAGATTTGCAGTGCGAGTTACATTATGTCTAGCTAATCTAGGGGATCGTAACTGCCAGTGAAAGATAACAGTTCTGCAGTTTTGTTTGAGTGTACGTGTGAGCTTAGTGAAAAAGTTTCGGTAACGTGTGAAACATGCCTGCTGACGTCATTATCAGGATCCAGCCTTACTTGCATGTGTAACCTGTCACGATGATGCATAGGTACAGCACATAAGCCAGGGTATACCCCGCATTGGCAAATATTGGTATACCAGGGTATGCCAATTCTTGCCGATACTTGCCAATGCGGTCTCTTTAACATCTCTAGACGACATTAACCTTAACTCTTTTTAGCACCCAAATAGTAAATCCCTCTCCAGCTGTGCCTATTAGTGAACAGAAATATTTTTAAGCCCAAGACATTTAGTCTCGGACGACTCATCATTGCATAGGAAATAAAACTTACCCGCCGCATGAAGGAGTTACAATTATTATTATGTAAGTCAGGCTTGTTTATGTATAACTTCGTATAACTCTTGTTATCGTAGTAACCAAACGTAATATAAATAAACTAGACTCTACTTGATCTCAGTGTATTATCATTTACCTTGAATAAGTTACTATTTAAATAATAGATAACTTAACTATAAAATGTTCTCCAAAATTACTATGTTAGTTGTTTTACTCGTTATTATAAAAGCATGTGGTAAGTCTCCTTTTGAGTAAAGAATATATATTTTGTTTTTCGGTTTATTTTCTATGATTTAATTGTTTATTAATTATTGCAGATTCAGATGCGAATCAAAAGCGTGTTGTCTTCAAGTTATATTACGAAACCCTTTGTCCTTATGCAATTTAACTCATGATGTCTTCCAATTTTCGGAACTCAATAATATCATTTGGTTCCATGATGGATATTCAACTTTATCCTTACGGAAATGCGAAGGTGAGATTTGTGCGTCGTTATTACACTAAAAAAACAATATTTTTTTAAAGAAATCTTACAGTCGTACTATGAAAAGGGTGTCTGGAGTATACTAAATACAAGGTGGGTAGGTACAAGGGGCTATTTAGATTCTCCAAACCTATTTTTGTGTTTGATTTCCGCTATTGGTTCAAACAAAACAATCGATTAACGGTTTTTGGAGTCCAACCATAGGTATGAATAAGAGATTCATAATGGTTTGCAAACTTAAAACAGTTCCTTAGTACTCTGTATTTCTTATTAAAGAATATTTATCGGGTATTTATCGCGTACCTTTTGTTTTTATTTTCCCCTACGTTTCCATCGCGTTGCAGCGATCGTGGTCACGGGGCGACTGGATGTTCTGCGAGTTACTGCCAAGAATTGAAAATTGGGAAAATAAAAACAAAAGGTACGCGATAAATACCCGATAAATATTTTGTATTTCTTGCTCTGACTTATATGTCAACAGAAAAAGGTAGAGTGAATAGCAATGCTTTGAGTTAGCAGACAGAGATTATGAATAAGAGGGTATTTCTCCAAAATAGGCAATCGATTGTTTCGTCTAGAATCGATAGGGCCAGCGTTACGGGGCGTAATTATTTTACACAGCGCGCGAGAGTATAATGAAATCTTGTATGCCCAAGTGGCCGAATCCAGAGATTTAAATAAGTCCTATGAACTGACAATAAATTAATTACTGAGCGCTCGTGTAGTTGCAACAAGACGGATCTTATCTAGCATTTGGCGGTAGCAATATCATGCTCGCTGAGAATGATACATTACGCCCTGTAACACCGAACAAAACCAGAATTAATGTAACTGAAAAGTTTTCACAAGAATCCAAAAAACCATATTAAACTTTTTTAACCTTCCCAGATGAAAACCACCAATGGTACGACAGAGGTCATCTGCCAGCACGGTCCTCAGGAATGCTATGGCAACAAGCTGCACGCTTGCGCTATAGACAGAATGGGGATTTATCTACTTTCTTTGCGATCTGCTTAATGGACGGCAAGGGATTCGGCTCCGATGACGCTACAGGTGATGATGTAAGCTCTATTGGTCCTCCTGGTTTATGTACCTACGGCGCATGCTAATGGCAACAACTTTAGGTCAGGATCACGCTTTGTGGAAAATTAAACCAAATTTTAGCCGCCTGTTTCGTAATGGTTTGCTAACAGTTACTAAATTGTCTGGTCACATACTCTTACTTATGCCAATAGAAGAAGAGAGAGTGAGAAAAGGTAATGCTGCAAGTTGAAATGAAATGAAATGAAATGAAAGAAATTTATTTGACAAGACACAACAATTTACCATAACCTACATCTTAAAATAATTTAAACTAGGTAACCTGCCTGGTAAACCATCGAGTGTCGAGTCAAAAAGGTATCAACTCAGCATATTGCTGGGTAGATAACTCAGTAATTACCTACTCAGCGCTGGTGTTATAAGTTAAAGTTGGTGTTAAAGTTAGCAAACCATTATGAGTAAGGGGGTTGGAGTCTACCTGAGTACTAAGTTTAGTCGTATTTTTCAGTGCGCAAAATTGTTGAATGTAAACTCTACGTCTACGCCCATCAAGACTTGTGCTGGTGGAAAGGCGAAAAGGGCTTCGAGCTCCTCAAACACTACGGCGTAAAGACTCATAAAGCATTAGTGTACTACTGGGTAGAAATCAATGGAGTAAGAGAGAATATCACGAAAGATATCTGTGAAGCTTTCTCGCGTTTGGAGAATGCTCTGGTTCCTCATCCTTGCAAATAAAAATTTATAAAATGTTTTGTAATATTTTATTTGTTGTATATCTGCCATTACTTTCCTGCTTCTTCATTATTATAGGATTATCTTTTTTAATGTAATTTAATTAACATGAACCTATGATGATTACATGATCCATTTTACACTAAAAGACAATATTAAACAGATTATTAAAACAACCTGTATAACATTATTTAGCATGTGAACCAAAAAGGTCCAGCTTCACCATGTTGCTCATCAGGAGTCAAGGAGGGCTGGTTTTTGCAGGACTTTTGGGCGTGCGTGTCTGTCTACACGACTGACGAACCATAATGCTCTATCAATATTTGATGCCTCCTCTTTGCTTGTCGACTTCCAATATCTACACAGAGGAGATCAATTTCCAATTTGTGGATTGTTATTTCAGTTTCAGTACGTAAACCTAAAAGTAACGAAGGTACCTATACATGGTTTTATGTATTACTATGTAGGTAATAAATATAACAGTTAACCATGCATGATGCATGCATGCTTGCTTTTCCGAAAACTGTAGGAAAATATTACTAGTTAATTAAGCCAAATAATTTAATAAAACTAAGTAAACTTAAATTGTTCTTATGTACCTATACCAAAGATCAGATATTGTAAAATCTGCCGGTTCCATGTGGACACTTTCCCATGCTCCTTTGGGACGCTTGCCAAACTGCGGCGGTTATTGTAGTTGGCTTTTAGCTACACTTCTTGCTAATGGATCCTATATTTATATAATAACAGACTTTTAGTGCTAAAAACCTCACTAAAAACACAGTAGGTACCGAGACAAAAATAAAATCTCTCTTCTATTTATCGATGGTAAATACTTCAAACTTATACAAAGACTGGCTAAGTAATAATGAAGGCTTTAACTTCTATCCAAACAATATCAGTAATCTCCTTGGAGCATTGCTACGAGTGTAGAACAGGCACTGAAGTCAAATTTACAATGTGACTGAAAACATGTCACCCCCATGGTCTTTAGCCAAAGTTTTAATTCGATTTTAAGTACTTAGGTTCTGCTTTTGGATTACGTTATATATCCATGTTTTTATGGTGAATATTTTTAATAAATAATTCGACCACGCGATGGTTAGGGAGGAAAATAATTTTACGAATATCGCCGCACCACCTATGACTATCTATGACTGTACATACATAAACTGGATACATACCTCTACAGCGTGCTGAAAGTGCAATGTCAATAAAATTTGATCGCGAGGAAACATGAAGTGGTTGATGGGAACCACTTCCTCATGGTCAAACCAATTGGACTAAAAAGTTTACCAAGCAGAAGTATCAGTTCATTTAATGTCTAAATTTTTTCTATTATGGCGAGAAAACTGTATCGGCTTAGTAGCCGCTGTCTGCCTTAATGAACTTTCAGGTCTGATTTATAAGGATTTATATATAGCATTTTGAATCACTCTCGCGACGACGGTCTCTCCTTCGTAACGTGTATTCTTTATAAGGGTTGAGGTTCGTTTCTTTAAAAAAAACGTCAAAAAGAAGTTACGGTTATATCGGTCGATCTAGCCAGCCAAAATTGCTATAACGCCTTACTCCGACGAAAAACAAAATTATTCAGCGTTCTATAGGGATTTATGCATTGTGGGCGTATATTTTATAAGTACCTATGTATTTACTTCATAGTCAAAAGGTCAACTTTTTCTACACGGCATTCGAATTTGTAGTCGAATTGACACTTGCCGCTATTTGGAATAATTATGGCACCTTTTGATTTGATTGGGATTATCAGACTTTTTCGCCACCCGGTAGGTATTATGTAATTAGGTCAGGTAAGTTGTATGATTTCTAAGTCTACCAACGGTCAGCTCAGCCAAAACATTTGCAACAAAATGAAGACCGGATTCCCAAAAAAATCACGTAGTATAGCCATTTTTGGCACCAAAAATATTATATTTCTGAGGTTCCATTTAACTTGACATGCCTTCTTTTTCGAACTAACTGCAGCTTCTATTCCGTGCATCGATGATTCATGTAGAAAATATTCTGATAATTCTTTCGTTATGACTAAGAGCATGTGGCCATTGACCATAGCTATATTTAAACTGGTCTGGATGTTCAAGCTATTCCACAACTCTGTAATTTTATTGTTTGTTACTAAATAAAAATTCAAAAGTATCTCGTGATTCGAAACTATAATTTCATTGACTTTGCAAACTGTGTTCTTTTTTCATAAATACAATACCTCTAAAATCGTTTCATTTCCGTCGAAAAATTTAAACATAAATTCATGCAAAGCAATGTATTCATACCCACATGAATTCTTTCGTGGAGTTATTTTCTTTAACAAAATTACTCAAAGTAACCAATCCGTCAGCTTTCACTTTTATACTTCACTTATACGTTAACCCCTACGGGATCCGAACTAATTAATACTCAAGGCAAGTTCGAACAATGTCGCCGATACCCTGAGGTCCAATTATTTCGTTCTGTTACAATACAACTGAGTTTTGTATCTGGATATCCGACTGAGGTTCTAGCAACTGAAGTCTGACATGGTCCTATGGGACGTCGAATAGTTACGGTCTGCAAAGGCAGAATAACAAAGCAAAGCTGCAGCTGCAGATTTTCATTTGTTTCCTTTCGTATTTTTTGGAAAGAGTCTTTTATTGTACCAGCTCCAATCCTGCCTCCAAGATTATCTGGGCTTCTTACGAACGGCCAATAATACCTTCGATTTTATCTGTTAGTTCGAAAAAGCCTTTTTAGGAAATTGTGTATTCGCCCTCATAAGTTCGCAGAGCAGATTACGTGGGAACAAGAACTCATGTTACATACGCTACGTAAGTATACTGAAGCTGCCTACCACTATGTGTCATTGAAACTAAGAACCCCGAACTAAAACGAGGTACTTAGTTCTACAGGAGTTCGGAATTAATGGAGGAATGAACTAACACGAGTGATAGTGCAGTTGTTTATCCGCTACGCAACTTAGTTGGTAATTTACTTATTAATTATATCAGCGTCTTGGAAACACTTCCGATTGGTTTTTATATGGATCAGTTGAGAGATTATTTGCATGAAAATTGTTTTTTGTACAATTGAAACAATTCAGCTAGTCTGCAGTTAGCTCAATTGTTTAAATTTTAAATACGTATTTGTTTCTATTATGTGATTGTTTTCTTTGTTACAAATTATACTTTTAATTACATTAATTATTAACCAACTCTCGCTTATGGCGAGACCTTATAAATGCTAAGTGCCTTTGTCCAGTTGTTATAATTATCAAATACACAATGTTAATAAAACAATACATTTAGGTTTGTACCTATTCTTTTGCTAATAATTAAAGTAATTGAGAATTAAAAGTAATTATTTGATATCGAGCTGCGATAAACTCCAACAAAAACCGTATTTGTAATTGAAACTCAGCCAGACTGGAACTCTTTAAAAATCAGCGCCGCATGGATTTTAATCACTGACGTACGGCTCATGCCTAGCTCTAGGAGTATGTTAGGAAAATTCTCAATTATTTCCAGCTTTGACAACCCTAGCGTGGTAATTAAAAACTTTCATGAAAGTAAACGCCCTATATTTTGCTGCAATGTTGCTGATATTCTCTACTTTGTTGAGCAGAGCCAGTGGGTTAGGTAAATAGTTTGAAATAATGTTCCTACCACTACAAAAACTAACATTTTCATTTGCGTGTGAATAATTATAAGGCCTTTTGGATTTTAGCATTGAAAGACCGACGTCACACTGCGGACGATCCAACGGAACGAAGGTTTTTCTATTCATGCTTTACGCTATAACAACTCATTACAACGGGACCTTGACTTTACATTTGAAATTGAACACTGGAACCGCAAAACTTGTGTCGCGGTTGATGCAACCCGATCTTTATCGCTATACAAATAAAATACCACTGCTAAGCCACTGGGTTATAACAACAGTCCACGTTTTATCTCAATGCTATTTGATGGCAAGTGTATTCATGTCTAGGAAGTTCTAATATGAAATAGCAGGATGGCATGAAAAATACACAAGGCTCTTTCTTAACATTAGCAATTGATTGACCTAGCAATACAGAAAAAATACTGAAGGCCAAATCGTTTTCCACCAGTTTTTCTGTAGTTTTGCCATCTGACAAAGGCAATACGACGCATTTTATAGAGTCTGATAGCAAATATCTGGTATCTATCTAGCAAGGACAAGGTCGATAATGACGAGATTATGGAAATCGTGAACATAGCACGTCATGGCGTAATTAATTAACTAGACTATAATCATTTAATGTGACAAGCTACTCGTAACCAGTTAGGACCATTAAGCTACAAAGGTACAGATAACACTGTTCATAATGAGTGAATGTGATGGATCGACAGAATATTTTGTTACTCAGTTGACCTATTTGAAACTTTTAGAGTACTTACGCTGAACCATGATAAGCTTTGAAGTTATGATAAAGACTAGTGGAGCCATTTATTTTACTTTTATAAATAGTATGGCTGCGTGCGAGATGAAATTATATCGAATCAACAAAATCAACGACAAAGAGACAAACTATTTCCAAAAGCTAGGGGTAGGGATAAATACAGTTTCTATTGTAGATAAAACGGATGACAAAACTTTTGCTTTTATACTGCCAAATGGCACGAGGGGTTGGTTATTGTTATTGGCAGTATTATTTATTGTTACAAAAACGTGTACACATTTTGCGTTGACGTTATTTAACTGCAAGTTCCTGATAGTCCAAAATTTGTGCTAAAAGTTTTCTAATTTGATTTTTTGATGTGATAAATAAATAGTACTGTGTTTTATGAAAAGAGCTACTACCGTCCAAAACATTTAAGGTCGGACAGATCTACAGAATTCTAGTTCGTATACGCAAAAGTTTTCATTGTTCTCATTACAAGCACGAGGGTGTGCTTATCTGGAATTTGGCAGTAAGCCCAAATGCCTGCTTCCACTGCCCAGACTAAATTCCATGCTAACTTAATTAGTTTACGAATTTTGGTAGCTTATCACCGTCCGACGGTTTTTAATGTGAAAGCTAGATATTTTACCTGTCTACTTGTGAAGTTACAGCGTACACCTAATAGAATTATCTTCTCAAATCTGTATTCCAAGTGTATACCTATGCACATCTGCATGCATGAATAATACTTATAAATAATAAGAATCGTTAACTACATATTCCTGCAATGAATTATTGTACAAATTATTTTGTAGGGTGCATGTATGATTGACATAAGCTAGTATTAAGATGGAAGCGTAACGTACATGTACAAGTAAGCAATTAAATTACTAAATAAATACTTATCTATAGAGAATTCTGATAATAATTTTATACCGTGCAGGTAATCTGATGCAGCATCTACGTGATTTTACCATGAAGTATCGTGCCCATATGTGAGCCTGGTTTATGGCCATCTATCTATTGTTGTCATAAATTGAGGTGCGATTTCCCGGATATTGCGTGAATTTGCGTGAATATCTGAGATATGATCAATGGATATGCGTGCACACACAGGCCTGCAATTTGCGTTACAGACCAATAAGCTTTGGTCTAGAATCTGATAAGGCGGAATGAGATACTAAAACAGAAGCGTAACTACAATTTCAAATAACTGTTTAGGAAAGGCATTTCAATACAGACTTGAAGGAACCATAGAGCTATACAATATAGAATAATGTTCTTCGCGGAAGACACTGATGGTGATAATAATATGAGGAGTCACAGTGACATTAATTGACAGTCATCGGTGGAACCGCTATCCTCGCTTCCTTTGCTAAGATAACCAAATATGAGCGAACTATGGCGAATACCTTTCCGGGAAGATGAGAAATTGCAATAGTCGCAATAGCATCTAATTATTTGGTAAATGTAAGCATACTTTGGAAAAAACAACATCTTGTTGCTAGTGGATTGTGGTAATTAATAAGTAGGTCGGACGTTGAGAGGTCAGTTTTCATTAACGATGTTATCATTCCGATGATTTGAAGCCAAGGTTTTAGGAAATCATACCATGTTTGACTTTTTATTAGCTAGTTTGAAGTTAATCTTGTGCAATGACGGTATATACTGAATCAATTGAATATCTGCTTGTAATAGTCGTTACGTGTTGATAAAGTCAAATCAAAGAATTGACAACCTGCTGAAATGTAAATTTGCATCAAATGCATGTGTGATGAAAGATATAGGATAAATTATAAATACAGAAAAATAATCATAAATGATAGTGTCAAAGGATAATATTATATTACACAAAAACATAAAAGAGTGAGCAACGCATCTCAAAATATTGGATTAACTACTGAGAAACTGGCTGTAAAGTAGGATGTATGTAACATATGTATGGTATGATAGCGTAGGATTTGAATACTGACGTAATGTTACTGTTTATTTACTCAGAACAAATTCAATATTATTGTCAATAAAAAAGGTAAAATCGACTATTGCGATTCAAAATATCAGCGTTTGTCAATAATTTAAGATTAAGAAAATTTGAGAACCGTCCAAATTACGTCACTTGTGCAGTGTTGATTCATTCATCCAAGCCCCCGCCCGAACCCGGCCGATGCCGCCGCCGCGCCGCCGTCGCGCCAAGCGCTTACGCATTCTACACCAACGTCTGTGGTTTTGTCTACCAAAAACGATGTCAATTGAATAATGTGGCTGCCGTACCATCGCATTACTACGCATTATCTAGGACCTATTTATTGAGTGCATCCTCTTCGTATTAACAGAGTTTAAAAGCTAAAATATCTTTTAGCATTAAGAATAATTTGAAATTTTTTAAAGATGGCAAATCCTGTTTCATATCTCTTCGATAGGTACAATGATAATCATAGGCCAATAAACGACAATTCATATAACAAGAGAACACTGACAATAATTGTGATTGTATGTAGATGACCACTTGCAAGGCAGGGCACGTCCGCGGAGACGCTATGTCCATCCGGCGAGCACATTCTCAAGGGCCCTTCGACTAATAAAAATAAACACATTCCACTGGATCCTACACAGCGCCGAAATAAACTCAAAGCTCGAATGATGATGATACAATATAGCACACATTGCAAATAACAGTTCATTGGACTTCAGAATGATTCAGTGAACGATAGTAGCATCCTGCTCATTACTGCAGTGCCTATCAGTGTCGCGTTGCACCGCACATGCTGTACAAGCATCAATCACAAGATGATAAGATGTCCGTGGTGCAAATATTACTGCTGTAAATCAAACTATTGTTATTATTATGTGACGGCCAACGATATATCAATCAAACTTCACTTTTATGCATGTTATGTAGTAATTATAACCGCAATTCGTTTTGAGCATTTTTCTTTTTATTATCACTCGCAGAACACACTTCTTTGAATTGCTTTTAAACATTCAATTTAATGAGTATACTTAATCACTGTATTGATGGTCTCCGGATGATGAATCAGAATTCCTGCGAAATGCTAATTCTATAATTCATTTTTAAAGGCACACGTACGAGCTGTAATCTAACTTGATTGTACAACAAACTTCTGAGGTCCAAACGACGCCGTCGTCGGTCGACTCGATATAACTAGAGGTTAACGGTAAGGTTGAGGACTTCCATATTAGATATATCCTATATCTTATGTTGCCCTCTATGAAGGTCAACAACACAAAGCTTAATCACCGCATCTTCTAAATAAATCTGAGCCGCTCTTTAGGAATCTGAGCATGTGCGACCCAGCCGAAGTATTTGCAGATATTCGATGGAATCGAGATCCTATTACAGCCGCTATAAGCTATTGAAATGATCATTAGGGTCAGCACGTGTAGTACATACTAAGCAGGGGTGAAAAACCGGAGCGACCGATAAGTAACCTGCCCTGCCCTGCCATGTTTACCGTCGATCATTATAAATCATACATACGTAAACGCTGCAGCCTATGATCCCTAGTTTTGTTTGATGCTGCCCATTCCATTGAGTCCGTGGCTATTTCAGCGATAAAATATTAGGTAACTAAAGTTAAAATAAGCGTAATTGTATATGCCAGCTTCATAATCCAATCCAGGAAGTGGCATCGGCAAACAGATAACAATATATCTTCCTCTGTCTTCCTCCTTGTTTTTTTTATGTGCCTGCGTTTTCAGACTGCGTACATAATCAAATTCAAATATTTATTAGGTACAACCAAATGTTTCTTATTAAATTAGGCACTTTGAATTACTTTGAAGCCTAAGCAGAATGGGACTTCTCTACTTCATTTGCATGATTATCGCCTTTGTCGATAAGCAAACGGGTGGACGGTATAGTTTCTGCTTCGTCCATAAAAAATGTACGGTTAAATGTCAAGGTGTCAAACGTACAAAGTACGTTACGTACTCCTTAGACAAAAACTATCCAGTACTTCACACTACACAAGCAAAAAAACTGGCATAGGTGAGTTTGTTATATCTTTTGGCACGTGACTTTAATATGTGATTGTGATTAGCCAAACGCGGAAATTCATGATCAAATCTTTGTACCCCATACCTGCTACGTAGGTCCATACTCAGACTACCAAATTGTATGCAATTGTATGTAGTGCTCTAGATTTAATAGCTAATATTATAAATATTTCTGCGAAATTTTGTACTCTACGTATTACTTGATAAATGTGTAAATAAGTATTTAATTTGATGAATATTTTGTAAACGTTTTCTAGAATTTATGAACTGGACAAATGAATATAATTCTGCGTATTGACTCCATACAAATGGATACATTACAGACGACAGCCTATTAGTACAAACAAGCGCACAAAGCCACACAGCTCGTTTTAATTTACTTGCAGTGGGCATGTTGACCACTGTTTCCTGTGATACCGGCTGGCTGCGATAAACGTTCTGTTCGACCCGTTTCCGTCCTTCTACAACTGTAAATATAGGGGTAGCTGTATTTGAATTCTATCATCAACAACATCAACATCACCAGCATATAATAGTCCACTGCTGGACATAGGCCATTTGACATTTGAATTCTATAATTCCAATATAATCTACCGACAGTTTCGACAAGCTCAAACAATAGTTAAAAATAGGATAAAGTGTTAAAAAAATGTTGAACTGCAAAACTATTTTTGAAGCAACGGAATCAAATCAAAGATTTGTATGTGACAATGGTTTATCCTAGGGTATTTGTGGTTTTAGTGGATTCTATACCTAATTTGTGTTTTGGGACGATCATTTGGGATATAACACAGAAATGGTATCTATGATTACCATATATATTAGCCTTGGTTTTAATTTTAATTTGATAAACAAAACAACGAGCAGTAAATTCACACAGCGTTAGCCAATCAAAACCTTGGTAAGGTTTTATGAATTCGTAACGGTCTTTGTTATATTATAACTCACAGCATCATTTGTTAAATCTTGTGTGAAGAAATATGACGCAAACGGCCACGGTTGGATTAATTTTGGATTTTTTTAATAATCGATAAATTTTTGGAGCTCGATATATGCCTACATGAAGCCGCATTGCTTTTAAACTGACTGCCAGAGTGTATAATAAAGATTATTTGACTGATTTCTAGTGATATTAAATCTATTGTCTTTAGCATTTTAGCACCTTACGTTATGCGTGTTCGTATAACAGCTACTCTGAAACGGTTTCTTAGTGACCATTTTATGCAGATATATTCGTCTTAATATTTGTTTTCGTAATAAACTTATAGTTACTTGAGACAGACTTATATAAGTTGGGTTTGTTACGTGTTGTTTGTCGCTATTTCAATTTAAAATAGCTTCATTACATTACTCTCATTATTCATATCTTACGCCGATTACATAACATTTATGAATCTAAAGTTTATTAATCTGGTGTATGATTGATGCAGCGTGTATTTTACTATGTACATAAATCATTCGATTTCTAAGAGCAAATTAATCGCGAATTGTAATTTCGTAAGTTTTTATGTCGTTTGTTGCTGGAGAAACGGTTCAGCTGGCATTCCATTTCAATATTATCTTGTTAGAGAGCCAAACTATCTATATTTACTTTAGGTTCGTTTTCATGTCTAATGTTATGCGCATACGTGATATATTTATACATTGTTGCTTTCAATTTTGTTTTCTGCTTATTTCATTTTCTGTTTTTAAAGGTAGAATTATTTTCTCCTTAGCAACAGTTTCCAGCTCAGTAAGTTTACCGAATAGGTTGATTGATGTTAGATCGGACAAAAAACGTCTACCTGCCAACTGTAATACAAGGGTATTGCTTCCATCCTTGACCACTTTGTCGTGGTTTTTATATCTTCTTTTGTGAGGCGTAATAATTAATAAGGAATAATTTATGTACCTCTTACCTGAAAAACATTAAGAAATAGTAGGTACATAAGTATCTTGAGCTTCAGATATATAGCTATAACGTAGTCTTTACCTTACGTTGATAAGTGTCTAGCTAGGAGAAGCTTAGTTGATGTGACTCTACCAACTCTACTTCCAGACGAATATAAGAATTCGTAATGAAATAAACTAACATTCATTTATGCACAGACAGGAGTGACTCGTCCGCCACTCAGGTCTGACGCCATTCTGAATATAAGATGATTCATTTAGTTTTGCTTGAGTTTTTAGATTGACATGCTTTGCATTGATTACACGGAAGTTTACGTGCGTTTTTGTTTTCTAATGAAATGGAAAACGAACGCTATTCATCTTAAAATGTCGCAGGCACCGCGGCAAGCGTAGCACTGATGTCATGGTCACGCGTCGTTGCGTCAGAGCCACAATGACAGGACGCAAGTCGCTAGAGTTCAGTGGATATCGGCCTCAAACCAGCGCGTTCTATTGCCCCCGCTGACCACTGATCTGTCGGTATTGAAATAGGTTAATGGACCAGCTTGATTCGCTCTCAATCTTCTCGTTACACCAACAAATCGTACAATTAATATAGTGACTACCTTGAGCCCCCCATGCAATGTACAACACGGTCTATTTATGGGGCTAACCATATCACGATCTCGTATTCCGCCAAAAGATATTTACGCAAGATAAACTTTTCCTCGCAGACGCTGCCCAAGTCCAAAAGAAACTTTCTTAGAATAATAAATTAAAGGGGACCGCATAAGCAAATACATGCCAAATAAGGAGGAACAAGATTTGCTTTATTAAGAGATTTAGCTGTACGAGTATAAGCTGTATATCTATTAATGTTTAGTTCAAAGCCTTGAATAATCAAGGCGAGTTTATGCTTAGCGTTTAATATGTATAATAGACATTATATCTATCTTACCGCCAATTCTGTTAACTTTTAGTTTTATAATGTCTTAGTCATAAGTATTGAGAATAAAGAATTTTTATCTTATCTTATCAATGCTTTATGTTATCTCTGTCTATGCGTACGAATATCCAGCCGTGTTCATCAGTATTCCCCAATGATCCCATTATGATGATCTTGTCAAAAGCTTTTTGCAAATGAACACTGTCGGCTATTTGGTGAGCAGTGACGTGAACCGGCGATGTAAATGGAAAAGGCGACGAGCGAGGCTTCTCCATAAGTTGACGAGAGATGGTTTTCCCAATAATTGACCTGAAATATGCTGGACCCGATGGAGCTTAGGCTTCCCAGCGCATCGGTTCTAACAAATGAAATTATGAATTCAATCCGGACATCAACACCAAACCTGCGTTTGCGTGTAATGGCCTCTGAATTGGATTCGCAGCGCACCGTATTGACACGCGTTAATGGATGACGTAGCTCCACACTCCCACAGCCAGCATTCGGGATCGATTTTCAAATCCCATTTGATGTCGGATACATTATTCCTGTTTCATTAATTACGATTTATATTGTAGGTATTTGTAATGAATCGTACCTAGCTGAATTTATTCTTTTGCACCAACGACCACGGAGAGTCCTCGCAAATACAAGGAGTTCAGGAGATATAAGAATAACATCGTAAACATAACAGAAAGATCGTAAGTACACATAAAGGTGCAGTGATAGTACTACAAAAAAATAAGATGCGGGTACAAGTTTGCTTCTGATAGTGCATTGTGATTACTCTAGAGTCTAGGACATGGATAAACCAGGGACTTTAAACAAATAATTAATAATCATACCCATACGGCTTCCATATTCCTAGAACCTGAACATTTCTGTTTCGAAATGAGTAAATATCACGTACCGAATAGCGACAAAGATATTTTCCCCTCGAAGAAACTAATTACGCAATAAAACACAAGTTTGGAAAGCATTGCCGAAATCAATTTGCGCAGCTCTGTCGTTTACTTTGAAGGGTTTTGTTTGATGGAGCAATAATAATGAATCAGTTCACGGGCGGAGATCGTTTATTTAAAACTTCCTTTGGAATCAACTCGAAATTCTAGCAATGGAAAATTAAAAAAGAAAACATCTGGCACGGTTTTCGTCGCACTCTAAAATTTCTGTACTTACCTATTATGGAAAATGATGCGTCATTTAAAGGGGGCGAATAGGTACAACCAATGTCGGAAAACAAGTGCAAGATACAACCTGGTATTACCCACTTAACGAAATGAAAGTATATGAATAGGAATAGGTAGATATCACAACATTACCCTGTATCAAAAAAAGTCTTAATTTCTTCTCTAACCAATAGACGGAATAACAATAGATAGCAATTAAATATAGAAAAATAAATAGAAGATACTTTATATCACATAAATAAGATAACATTACAAACAGATATGCTTAAAGTAGAGGTATTATTGAGGGCAACCTTATCGCTTTGTTTGAGCGATCTCTTCCAGGCAACCTTATTCACACTCACTTGTATAGGGTTATTCCCATTATTCACCGCCTAGACCTGGCACTGGGGGATACTATCGAATATCTGTGTGTCAACTCACATTCTTAGTTCGTAAACAGGAATGCCTCATACGGGCCCCAAATCAATTAATCAGAATAAATAGACTTTAATTGTGGCTTATATATCCAGCAGCGCTGGATGATTGATTAAAGCTTAAAAATAGATAGTAATAGGTATTTTATAAATAACTGATTGGATGATCAAAAATTTACCGAAATGTATCATGCGTTATGTTAGGGATCTCTAAGGATTCTACAATATAATAACAGATTCGCATATGAATAATATTGTGGCCGAGAACATTGGCATAAATTTTATTACCTGTAAAGAATTAGCCAGTGATTCATGTTCCACGGCAGAATGGCCAGAGGTCGTGTTCATCAGACCTCCATCGATCCTTCATCTGATGCTTCCAAAGCCTATTAAATTGTCCGTACATAACGTTTATGGCCAGATGTTCTAGTTAACACACCCTAGGGATCACTACTTCTCTCAATATTTACACCTCACCTTAGAACAGAACTGCTATAAGTCAAGCACGTTATTATGTATTTACCTTTTTTAACAAAGAAAATTACTAAATTAGAGCTATGTGTATTGACAATTGAAACAATTGACCTAACTGCAGACTGTGGCAATCAAACTACAGGTAGTTCAACTGATCCATATCAATACAAGTTGGAAGTGTACCCAAGATACTGGCTGCATTGCCTCGGTGTATGGCAATACTGATGCGCTGCGCCAGAGACTGACCAGCTCTTGGGTCACAAGGATCTTTGACCAGAAGCTCAGGTAATTTTTGAAAAACCTGGTATTGACCTAGATAAGACAACCTAAGAGCTACGACTCTCGAATTGATGATCAGAGATTTAGAAGAATTCTCTGGGCACATTAGAACTTCCTTTGCCCGGAGCTATAACTTCACAATGTTGTGCAAAAGCGAACACTTTCGTTCAGAAATGGTCAAGGCCTAAGCACGGTAGAAGTGTTTCAATTAGCGTTATTAGCGTTCTGGTGCTAGGGTTTAGATCACTTAGACGCAGCTGGTTGAGGGCGAGGGAGTAGGGACGCAGCGACAGTAATTATCGTGGCCCGAGTCGACGACTCCAGGCAGAGCGTTAACCTCGCCGCGACCCTCGCACAATACGCAACTGTAGTGCGGCTCACTATCACAAATCTGGGGCGAACTGGGACGATGCACGCCGACAAGTGCTTCACGTATCAATTTTGTGATTGTTATCAATTCACTACAACAATATCGTCGAAACTACATAACGCGCCCACACACCACATCTTACTAAGAAAAGTATATAAGCGCAATCCGAGAATTTTTACCAGATGAGAAGTCAAACGGTTTGCATTTCGCATTACTAGTAGTAACCAGTACCTAGTTGATGCAACGGTCGTCTGTTACGGTATGGTAAATGAATGTGCGGTGTCACTGACGTAACTTCGGACATTAGGGTCATTTCTTCAGTGAGCTGCTTGGGTTTGCTTGCAGTCTTGCACATCATAATCGAGTCGAACAAGGATATTGTAAGTATAATAGGCGATTATTTATGTAGGTACAGTGTCGCAAGCCAGGCGAGGCTGGCTGCCACTGCCAGCTAATCGTGCAACCGACGCTCACGGTCGCCAGCCACCCACTCTCCAGTTAAGCCCATATAAAGTGTTCGACGCCCCAATGCACAGCAATATTCATATTTTTATACCAATGTGGCAATATGCTTATTGGGAAACAATTACTTCTCCGTTTACGATAATATTATTCCTTAAACATTGTTGTATCGTTAGTTATTTTACATGATTGAAATAGCCTTGGTTCTAGAAAAAACGTGACACCGGCAAAGTGTAACAGTCTCAGATACCTGCCATCTTAATTATCTCTTTTCGCATCGAAGTTCAAATTAGCTCAGATAGGCAGCTGTTATTAACAGGAGCTATGTTCGCCATTGTTCTAGTCTTCGACTAGTCTATCAACATTCCACGGCGGGTGTCAGTCCACGGAGTGAGAACACTGGGTAGTTACGAGTATGTACTAGGTATCGTAGGTGCCTACGCGCACAGCAGTTTTATCACAACACTTGTGTATTCCGATCTGCGACCTTATCAGAAGGAAACGATAGCTCTACTTAGAAACTACGATAATGAAGACTCACTTGGTCCTTCACTACTGGAACTTAATATTCACTTTGTCGTTGGTTTATGTGAAAGCAGTTTACAAACTACGTATGTTCGTGAATCATTCGTGTTACCACACGAGTTTATGAATCGAATTGTAAAAATTGGTAGCCTTCGATTGTCTCTTCGATATATTTTAGGACTACAACAACATCATCGTGAGGGCAATGTCTTTACGAAATCCTCCTGCGAAATAAATTTTTATTTGATACTCCATTCATGTCGCCTGCGGTTTTGCAAGGTTTTTAACATGAAAAGGTAATAGTTTGGGTTTTGTGATATTGCCGATTAATTAATACAATGTCGTAAACCAGGCATTTTACTAAAACAAATCAAAGCCACTAAAGCCTTGTGGCTTTGTTTGGTGTGGAAATAGGGTAATAATATTTTCTTATAATTGCTTGGACTACGGTGATAAGTGTTGTACTGCGACTGCGGTAATAGGTTCTTGTAACTTTAACTCATCATTTGCATCCTCAAATTATAAAGAAACGCTGTTAAATATTTGACAAATATGAAATATAATGTTTATACGATAAGCCGATATGAATTGCTGACATCTTGCAAGATTTTAATTTAACATCTTGCAAGATGTCAGCAATTCATTAGGCACGATAAACTAGCTATGTCCTAGATTAACATCGCCCGAAAGGGGACCTAGCCCCGCAAGGCTGCGGTGCCATATTCAACAAACGTGTCTCACAACAGCACAGACGCTAACTAATGACATACCACTCGACACTTAGAGGTGCTTGGTGAAAGCTTCCTGGTAAACAAGAATTTGAGACAATTACAGATTTATCAGCTTACAAAAGAACGGCTTAGGTAGAGGTACCTATTTCATCTCGGCGTAAACCTACAGTTTGCTTGCGATGAAATTAGCTATGCCACTCATTTCAACGGCCTTATTACTTTTGCAAAAACCAGTAGCTCAATAAGTACATTCACTTCGACCGATTGAAAGTATAAAATATGAAATCCTTTCTAAAATTTCTTATCCAAGCATATCGCCACCTTCGTCTACCTGATTTTAAAGTGTTCTTTGTCTCGTCAGGTCGTTAACCCCTTTATCTACTCAGGTGCCCTGATATTCCATTTCCTCAGAGCTTATAGACTTGGCTATTTTTTGCTTAACCTAGATATTGTGGTAATCTGGCGGAAATCGATAACCAATCAGGGACAGTCATGAACCTCTATATCTGTTTGCAAATTGGCACAAATAGGTATCTACTTAAGCGGTTATTAATATTAGAATTATTAGAGTTTAAATATTCAATGTTTAAAATATTAGGTCCTAACATATGAAAGTGGCGTTCTGTGTAGAGTAACCTAGAGTCGATTTTATCATATGGACCAAAGATCGAAAAAACATGGATTACGGTTTTCGAAAAACAAATGAAAGAGTAAAAAACTGTATAAATTTGAAATTGGAATTCCTTACCAAAGAGGAGATATTTGAGATCAAAGTGGCCAGTACGACAAAACGCCAATTTTGTATGTAAGGACCTAATATTTCGATATCACCCACGTATTGAAGACAAAACCAACACAAAATACAAACATTCACCCCTCGTTTGGGTGTTGGAAGTACAAATATACGCATGCTATACTATACTGATGTATGCGGTACAAAATCATATCGCTTGTTTGTAGGAGTGTATAATGTACAAGGGACCGGCTGGTGCTCTCTCTCTAATAACTGCCGCCTCATAAACTAGATAATTAATCATACTTGAACAACGTTTAATTCTAACAGTATTGAGCTAGTAAAACGTTTCACATGAGTACCTACATCCCCTTTATTCATAATGGTCCAATAGGTAACTAAAAAAAATCATTAAAAAATATATGGGATCACTCAATCATAATCGGTTCATAATTGACGGAGAATTTGACGAACATAAAGATACGTTCATAGAACGGAACATGAAGACAAGACACAATATAACCTCATCCTTCTCTATGCGAAAGTTATGATGCTTGTTGCATTTTTTTAATGTTCACGCCAAAACTAGACCTGAGATAATATAATGAGTCAAATTATAACAAAGCCAAAGAAAATTACATTACATAACAGAATAAAAAAGTGGCGGCTTTTATTTCGTCTTCGTTCATTTATATTTCGGAAAAACATTTTCAAAGCCGCGGGCGGATACTAGTACGAAATATATAAAGTAGCTAACACAGGCATTCAGATATGCAAACTGGGTCCGACTATTGTTAGATTATTTCGTAACTGAGTTTCGTTTGTTATCAAACAAATATTATTTGAATTGTAAATCTTTGCATTGTATCACGCAGAATGTAGGCCATTTATCTAATCGCATCGGTCGCTAAAAATAATCACGATAAAACCCTGAGGAACACGGGCCAATATCTAATAACCCGCAGTAAGTATACAAGTATCTTATCGCTCAATTTCTTCGCAAACAAAATAATTCCTCGAAACGACTCCATCGCTAAACAGATTAGTTACCAAAATTAGTTCGTTGTGGGTAGTTTAAACAAGGGAACGGAAGGAGAGGGCGTCCGCCCGGGCCGCGAAAGGAGTAGTACGCAAATAGCCACGTGACCCGGCCATTGACTCGGTTTATCCTAATCCGTCCCACTACTCCAGTTCAGTCCTCGATCCAAGCTGCTCGATTGAATGTCTCCCTGCTACGGGCCGACACCAGCCGCTTCAAACATCTCTGAACTTTCACATGACCCAATATTGCAGCTGTCTAAACTAGGGCATGCAATATCGGAAGGTTTTCGATTCCGGAATTGAGTTCCGATATTGGATGCCTAATTTCGGAATTCCGAAACTGGTTCCGGTATTGACACTTTTTATTTTGAGGAATGGATCGAGTCAAACTGAATGTGTTATATTAACAGTCTTTTGATCTTTTAAGGAATATATATCAAAATCTAACGAAAAAACACGAATAATATTAGTTTCACATTTGAAAACTTACATAAACTAATAATTAATCAGTGATAGGTAGTGCAATTTGCCGAGAATTCATAGGGCTATCTTAACATGGACATGCCACAAGTACCGGGAATTGAATAAGAAATTATTATTTGTATTATTTGTACTATGTAAAATTATATTTTTAATAAAAAATAATAAGATTGCTATTATCAATTCATCATTATTATCAACGAAGATAAACTTGCCGCCATATCGGAATTTACTTTTAGTTAAGGCTCCGGCGACACGGATGAATTTCCCAAATATATACAAACATAAAACCAAATGATTTGTATTTTGAGCATATTTTCACCATGATCTGCTATTATTTGTATTAAAATTGTATTAATGTAGGTTTCTACCACATTTTTTTTTTTCAAAATACTTAACTGAAATTAAATTGAACTGAAACCGGATTTAATCAAAGAAAACACGTTTTCCTATTATTTGAGTAGATAGGTAAGTATTTTCAATATAGCTTGTGGCAGGAACCTAGATAAATACTATTCTAATACAAAATAAATAATATCAGATCATGGCGAAAATATGCTCAAAATACAAATCATTTTGGTATCACATTTGTATGGGAAATTCATCCATCGCCGGAGCCTCAAACCAAAAATTATTATGGAATGCATTATTTCGACTTCACGAAGGCGGCGATAAGAGAAGAAGGGGTTTAGACAGCAACGAAGTTCCTTCGTTTTGTTTATCCTAAAAATCTAACTTAAAGTTAGTAAAATATTTACATTTTATAAACGATTCTCGATTTTCTTTTTCCAGGAATTGCGGGGCGTATCCATACTATTTATAATTTTTGAGGTCATTAACCCTAAATTGCACTACCTATTCCTATCTCTGCTAATAATAAACACAAAAATATTAATTTGGTAAACTGAGAAAAAAATTTACACTTGACTTATACAATTTTCACTTTTAGAGGAAACGCTATTCTTGGTCGTGCGTTTTCAAGAATAACAATGCATCTAACATTTTGTCAGAGAGCGAGCTTCTAAGTCTGTTACAAATGTAGCTTGCACTCGAAAATACTCTTTCACTCTCGACACACAAACGCTACACGCAGAACACACAAAATATATTTGTAATTTCTGTCAGATGCGCACCTCGTTGTCCTCCGTTATAATACATTGTACTTTCACGAACCCTGCAAGGTCAAAATTGGTAGGTAGATTCTTGTGACTTTTTTTTTGCATCTATCCAGTTCTTTGTCTAGCTGCTCTTCGTCAGCAGGAGACGATGAATTTTTTATTTCGAGCTCGGAGGACACGGCATGTGTAGTTGGGATCACTGTTTTTATTAATATCGGAATTACGATATTCGTCTCAATTCCGGAATTGAAATATAGTAAAAAACTATCCGAAATTCCGGAGTTGCGAAATTCCGGAATTTCGGAATGCATGCCCTAGTCTAAACCCACAATTCGTAAACTACGATAGCAAAGCTACACGCCATAAACAAACCCTCGCGAACAGATTACAAACAAATGGATATCAAGCGAAACATGCCTAATGTGGGGTACGATATTCGGGCATGAAAGCGGTAACCCTGCGACCGCGGCCGAATAAAAATAAATACGTATCTCTCATAGAAGATTCAAACAAACACATCAACCTACATTTATATTTAGAATTAGATTCTTCAAAGATGGTTCATTTTTTGTTCACGCTTCTTTACTACGCTAAAGGGACAATTCTTTGAAGATACAGAAATAGTCTTGCTTTGTTTGTTCTACGCTATCTGCAACTTATGATTTCTCAAAAGATATTATTTTGTTATGTTTTGATTTTACGTAAATCCATCAACCTATTTCACAAGATGAATAAAGCACGTAGGTTATGGCTCTGGTAGAGCAAACGTTATCGTCTTTATTTATGTTTTGTTCCAAGAATAAAAACTTAAAACGAAGAGCAATAATCGTATTGAATTAATTTTATGAAAAGATGGTACTTAGGCACGATTATGGACATAACCCGTGCAAACCTTTCTGAGGGATCTCTACAAGCAGGGATTATGTAAAGTAGTGGTCCAGCCAAACCAATGGACCTTTATGAGCATTCTCTTCGTATGGAAATGTGTTATCTTATCAGTGCCTTACCAATTCGTTCAATATTGATAGTAAATAAATAATGCTAAATGCAAAGCATCATCTAACCCCAAGCTAAGTAGAGCTTACGTTATGTATACTAGATGACTGATATACTTATTACAATAATTAACATAGATTAATATTTTTAAACATACACAGTAAATGACCAAAAACACGCGGAACAAATATCTGTTGACCTGAGCCGGGAATCGAACCTTGATTATATGTACCATTAATATAACCAGCTTTAGGTGCCTAGTGCCTACCAGGTAAGTAATTGAATTTCAAGTTTTGTCCTTTACCTAAATCCCTGAGACTGAGATGTAATACGTAGATTATCTTATCAAAATCAGTTGCAAGACCTGCTTGAGATTGACAAGAACCTATTATCCAGCAGCTCTGCAATATTTGTGCCAAGTGAAGTGAATAACATCAATAAATATGGAAATAGCTGCAGCCTACAAGCGCAATGTTGAGTGACGACAAGTCGCAACCACTCTGACAAGTTGATAGCACCGCCTTCTTAACACATTTGTTACGGCCTCAACACTTGCGGCCGTCTCGATCTAGGACATTTCAGTATTTCTGTCAATCAATAGCTGCGCCATCTAACTGTATTGTGTAACCCGACAGTATCATTTATACAGTAGGCAAGTATCTGGTTCTATGTTCAGCTCAACCCGCTGTCAGACGCACACTTTCAACTCAGGGTTCACACGCTTTGTTCCGACACAATGACTCTCTACGTTCTTTTTGTTTTCATTCGAGACGACCTTTGTTGATAATAATACAATATCGCGACTTTAATGAAAGAAATCATGCACCGTGAGATTTTTATATCATTTATCTTGCGATTGGCACAATCCAAAAATATTGTGTCAGTTAGTCGGCCGGCGATCGGTAACACCGTCGCTTGCCGTGTGGGCAAAGAATTTCACCACCCCAACCAACCCTTCCCGTGGGTGTCGTAAGAGGCGACTAAGGGAAACACAGCGGGGGGCGGGCAGCAGCGCCTTCTGCAGAACAACTACACCGAACTGCGATCCTCAACCCGCATGCCCAGCGTGGGGATTATGGGCAATAACCCCCAAATAATTATGCCATCTATGGCGCTCATCAGGGGAGGCCTATGTCCAGCAGTGGACTATTATAGGCTGGTGATGATCGGTAACACATTGTTCAATGCATCAAGCATAACGTAGAATCCTAGTCATCGGATTGGAGTGTTGTAATTATAACTTGTTCCAAATGTGCCATAACACTGCACATAAAACTATTCAGCAGCAAATCGGTATGAGGATTTCGCAGTGCTTCCCACGTCAGCCGAAACAGTTTACGTCAGTGCGCTCGGCGCTCAAAATACCCAACACGCGAACTCCAGTTGGTTAAAAAGCGTGTCAATCAGTTTACATTTAGGCATGTGGTGTTGGTGATGTAAATACTAGTGCAAATACGCATTCAGTGGATAAATCAATCAATGTTGCCACGCTTCTTTGATCAATCCGTAGAGATCGAATTCTAAATTTGTTTCTTATAAAAACACGCAAGTTAGCACTCGACGTAACGCGTCGAAGCAATTTATTTATTTATGTTAGGGAAACAAAAACATTTTAAACTATAAAACTAGCACTTAACAATAGATACAATAGCTAAACAGTTTCCACAGATAGAATACAGAATGCTTAGATCGTAGAACTTCAACTATATTTTCGCAAGCAAGTCTTCTTTTCTGAGTCCTTTGTGCGTTGCTTCATTGCATTTAATTATGCAACATTGTGGCAGGAGACAGTGGGCCTGACATTTACGTATGGCGGCGCCTGCAGCCTGCGGCTTCGCCCCAAATTGACTTCTGGCCTTCGTTCCTCTGAAGTGGGACACGACTTCACGCACGCGCCTATGATACTATCTCCTACCACTCGACTCGAGCACTTGCAGTGCACGTGCACAATGCAACCTGTCAATTCAGACGATTGCAATTATATTAGATAGCTCAGCTTACTCGTGACGTAGGCATTAGCTATTGTCAATTGTTGATCAGCTCGGTAGCAGGTTTGTAACAACATAATTAAATGCCAAGACGCAAGGCTTAAACAGATAAAAAATGGTCTTGAAATGATTGGTTTATATTGCAAAATCATCCAATTGTGAATCGGATTGCTCGACGATCATATCTCTATCAATTAATTTTATAATGGACCCTAGTCATCGACCAATCCTGATCGAGTCATACGAAGCTTGTTATGAAAACGCAGACCGGTTTTGAAAATATATCATTTGAAAGCCCTCGACAGCGTGCATGTTTAATGTTATTGTGCAGACCGACGCGCCCGCGCAGCTTGCATCACTGCCAGCGGGATTGTTACATGACAGATTACCTACTAGACGCCACTGCAACAGGTCCAGATAGGTCATTCCATTTACAAACGCTGAACATTATCGTTCGTTATAAGTTCAGAGATTGATCGCTCTTCATCTTCACCTTTCTTTCTTTACTTTTCTGCATTCACAAGCAGAATGTTGAGAATACTTGATATTTGAGAGATGTTTGTTGAAAATTTTATGTTTTTGTTGTTTGCATTCAGAATTTGAGTAATCCGCACCGCACCAGTCCCATCGACTACGTAACAGACGAACACCTTATGAATATGCAATGATTTGTAGAGTTCCGAAAATTCAATGAATGAATTTTCGGAATCTACAAATCATTGACTTTCCGGAAAGATGACGATACGCGACGCGACGCGACTAACTGCATTCTTCATAATTGAGGTCTTATGATTCATTTAATACTCTAGCTAAAAGTACTTCGCTTATTTTTATAAGTAGGTACCTACGTGAATATTCTACAACCTAACCTATAGGTCCTGCAAGAAAACCAGCGTTGCTCAACTTTCTGTTGAGCCACGGTTAAGGCTTTGACTTTTTGGTTCACATGCTGATTACAGTTACTACTCGTATTTTTTTATTGTTTCAGGTTTATCTAGTATTGTGTATCGATTTTAAAATTGTTTTTTGACTTAAGTTTAATTCCTGCTCATGTTAACATTATTTCAAAATCCATCAACAGGGTTAAGTAAGCATTATCTCTTGGCCTTTTCCCACTTAGTGAGTTCGGCACAACAAGTTTTTTTCTTTCATTCGTTTCTATTAGTCGTCTCAAACATCTCAAGTACTAAGCACGTTTATAAAATTTTTAGAACATGTTCAGGAAAGCCAATTTTGTTTATTTTTTTTTCCTTTATACCAATGACGTGCACGCTCTTTTACCCATGTTAAAATGGAATTACCGTTAGACATGTGTCATCGCGTTCTCGTTACGGCCCGGCAGGCGACCAAACCTGTTCTTACGTCCATACCCTTATTGTGGCACAATTGCCGAATTCGCAATGCATTGCCGTTATACTTACAGTGACAGCAACGACTTTTAAGTAGCACCTAATGGCCCATTTCACTGGAGCAATAAACAATTTAAGACTTATCCAGTAATAAATGGAGGCAAGGTCGCTTCGAAGTAGCCCAAGTTTCTATTCAACAGACTATTGAGTGTCCTAAACCAATTCAAATATTCACAGAATGGAATAAAGTGGGTTACCACCTATAAGCCGTATTCTAGAATGCCGGCATTATTGTATTGTTCGTGCAACAAGCGACTTGATGACGACAGCAGATCATGCCGAGATTTTTGTTATTTTTCTATATTTCTTTTTACCGTTTAACAAGGAACCAACGGAGACTTCCAAAAAGTCAGGTTTGAACAAGATCGTCTTTAATCCATGATCCTTCGACAGGGGACAGATAAGATCAAGCATCACAAAGATACCTTCTAAAATTATTATTAAACAAAATTAGACTCTTCATCTCTTTTATAGGACAGGCTCATTATGACAGATGCAGTTCTCCCGAGGCTCGGATGCAGATGCGAGAAAAACACGCTTACCCACAATGGACGGTCGGTAAATTACAGGGTTTATTATTTAGTTTAGTTCATTCTCTTTATTATTAACGTTTTAATTTAACCCACTTTTAAATTAACGTAAAAAGGTTACATAGACATAGGTTAGACTAAACTGACTTTATACCATACCGCCTCGCTTTGTCACATGTCGCCCTTAACTCTTAACTCAGATAAAACGTTTAATCTATACGAATATTATAAAGAGGAAGATTTGATTGTTTGTTTGTTTGAATAGAATAGGCTCCGAAACAACTGGACCGATTTAAAAAATTATTTCATCATTAGAATCCTAAATTTTCCGTGATGAACATAGGCTATAGAATATTTTCAAAATAGTTAGGGTTCCGTATGAAAATTAAATTAAAATCAAAAATATTTTTTTTAATTTATACTAATATTATAAAGAGGAAAGATTTGATTGTTTGTTTGTATGTTTGTTTGTTTGAATTGAATAGGCTCCGAAACTACTGGACCGATTTGAAAAATTCTTTCACCATTAGATTCCTAAATTTTCCGTGATGAACATAGGCTATATAATATTTTCAAAAAGTTAGGGATCCGTTTGGAAAATTCAATAATTGAACCATGCGCTGAATATTCAACCTCTTTTTCTATTATGGCACGTCAGAATAGAAAAGGAGGTTTAATAGCGCACGGTGCTTGCTTTTTCTCTACGGCCAGTGTCAAGGAGTGTCGAGTCAATGTCAAAAATCCCAATGCTGTTAGAAAAAGTAAGGGATCCGTATGAAAACTGTGAAACACATCGTGTCAGTGTGTATAATTTCTGAAATTTTTGTTTAATACCCGTGCGAAGCCGGGGCGGGCCGCTAGTATGGTATAATTTGTTGCCGTGTGATATAGACAAATGCGATGGCATATTTAGTTTTTTGTAATAACGACTTTGGTTTTTTTATTATCCTATGTCCAACCTCTTGTATGGAGACAAACCACTGTGCGCCGGGGCGAGCCGCTAGTGTTTCATAATCATAAGTCACTGAAATTAATTAAATATCCTTATAATTTTATTCTGACTCTAGTCAAACTGTGCTTACTTTGGGGCTAGATGACGCTATGTGAATAGTCCATCATCATTTGTTCATCATGTATTTAAATATCGTCATCATAAGAGTCAAGCCTATAATCACTACATAGGATATAGATGCAAAGCATACTTGCCTTTATTGTTATCAGTTACCACTACAACGCTCAGTAAAGTCAGCTTTGTTGAATTAAGCATTATTTTATTTAATTATTGCATATTCAAAGGAAGTAAAATAATATAATAAATTACTCAGGATAATGGAAATAAAGCTTGCAGTGACTTGAACAGGAAAAATAATATAAACAATACCTAACAAACAATAGGTAGTTAACCTACTTACAGTTATATAGCAAGTATAACAAAATTAATAATTATTGCCTTCCCACAGGCATCTTGCCTATTACATTTTTTTGTAATTTTTCCCGTATCTGGAGCATTTTTAGCATTTTAGGTATTTTCCTATGTATATCCCAGACCTACAAATGCTATTACATTTTGAGTTGCGAGACCTAGTTTGTATATCAGAATTAACTGTATCATAACCAAAGCATATATTGCGAGATGCTTCAATCATTATATTTATGACATTAAAGGCACATAATCCGTACTATATAGTTATTCTGTGACATATAAAGTAATTACTTCGGAGTTATTAATTAATTATGTGTAGGTATGTGTATGTATAAGAAGGCTTTGAGGGTATCTCTTATACCCACCCTACCTTCGTGTCGTAGGATATTCAAGAATCAAGACGAAGTTCGGTCTAGCTAACCATATTAGCACATGATATAAAGAGGAATCCGTAATATCTAGGGTTGCCGTCATCAGAAACGATGAAGAGGCCTATTTAAACCATAAAAAGAAAGCCTTTATGAGTACTAAGTATCTCTACAACATTATATTTATCAAAGACCCGCAAGGAACATGTTTAGGAAATTTCGATGTTATCTCTAAAGTAACAATGATGTAATAATGTTTAACTAATGATAAGTAATGTCGTAATCTCCTCTCTTTTATTGTACAATGCCCAAAAAAGCTTTTATTGCTGTAAAAATGCATCTGTATAAATTATAATTGGAACAAAACTTGCCCGCATTGACTTGACCTATGGACTCATCCATCACATATTTTTGATCTCATGTTTCTAAGCAATAACAGCTTTAGAATTAGGTTCTAAGAAGGTTCTAGGAAAGTAAGTAGGTTCTAGGAAAATCACTTACTCAAAAATATTGATATGAATACCACCAATAGTACCTACACCTATAGTAATCGACGATAGTGGGTCCTAAGGTTAAAATTGAAACTGAAGAAGTAGGTAAGAATATGAATTGATAGGAGAAAAAGCCCATATACAAAGGTAAATTTTGCGGAATGAGAATTTGTTTATGTCATAAATACGGAGAAGTAAATTCTTGCGGATTTTTGCATTGCATTCTCTCAGCATATAATCATGCTTCCGCCATTGCTGTGCGCAATAAAATTCCTCTATTTAGTCAGTTAGCCTTCCAAGAAAATCTCGTTTACCATTCAACGCATTACCTAGGGTATAATGAGTCAACTAACGACGATGTAATGGGCCGAAGGCAAAGAACGGTAATGGACAATATTATCATTATTTGTCTAAACTAAACAATACAAAGGGTATCTTAGACAATTGTAAGACAATTTATTTCCCTCGGCAGCAATCCTATGATTGTTTTTCTATATGAAGACATTTTATGAAGTGTATTCTTTGCGATAGCTTGCAACATTTGAATCAACTTAAAAGTTATCAATTTATCTTCGCATAGATCTATGCGAAGATAAATTACCTTATCCTTGCAATTATAACCTTGATGCCATAAATTCATCGGCAAAAGAAAATACACTATTAGACATAAAACCATGCCATGAGACCCAAACAGTTCATAGTATGTTGGGTAGAACATACAATCTGTCCATTATTAATCATTATAGAGATACCTAAATAACAATGCAAACAAGGTCTTCCAGCGACCAGCTGACTCACATGTTATCTAATCTCGCTTCCTCTGCGATTCTACTCGTGTTCTGTCGAACTCCCGATTCAATGTTTGTTGAGTCACGTTGCGTTCGTATTAATAAATATTTACAGTATCCTGCTATGGTCCTGGATCTTTTGACAATTCTAGAAGCTGGGTACCACACCCTGTATAAATAGAAGTTCATCCTTCGATATTTGATCGAGTTAGATAGATTTTATATGGTAACTTGTATTGAATCCTAAAGTACGCTTCAATTCATACGAAGTCTTCGTTTGTTGGACACATTCATGATATGTGATTTCATTGGATATGTATGTTTAAATTTTAGATACCTCATCATCAAACTGAAACCCGATCCAAAGAAGTGACATAGAACTAGAACCTACCTACAGCTTATCGCTGGGCAGGAAACGGCTCGGTTTATTATTCGTGTCGTGCATCATTCGGCTGCGTGCGTCGACGCAGCCAACGCTCCAGGATAATTACCGAGCGCCTCTTACCAACTGTTATTCAATCTGTGCTTCATCTAACCTAACAGATAACCAGCCCACCAGTCGTCTAACGGGGCATGGATTGTAATCTCTAATTAACCCAACTCATACATGTCAGCTCTAAACGCTTCCTATTTATTATTCTTACTTACCGACTTTGCCTTTTCTGATTTCTGAGAGATTTCATTGAAGTCCCCGCAGCGTTTATAATAGTCTGCTTTATTTGGATGTAAGTAATGTTGATGGATCGAATATCTAGCTTGCGTAGAAAGATATTTGCAAGGAGTGAGTGTGTTGTCTGCCTGGATGCTTCGTGTATTTTAGATAAAATATACATTTGTTACCGATTTAATACTTTCTTGTAATGTCTGTTATGCTAACTGTTTTTTTTTTGTATTGTATTTACGTTAACTGTATAATGAATTTAAAGAAGCATGAGAACCCAGTGCTCAGACAAGGCTAACAAATGTATAAAATATACTTACATTGGATAATTTGTTTATTTATCTTTAAAAAATAAAAAATATGTATGGTTAATGCCTTCTACTTGAGGTCCCATACTTAAGTTCTGTAATTTTTATACTGCGGTAATGCTAAATCTATAGATAAATTTCTGCCATGGATGATATAATACCTAAATGTAAATATAATACATGAAATGATAGATCATGAAATAGGACTTCCGAACCTAGAAAATCATGTCATCAATCGTCTAGAACAGGGAATGAGACAGATATGCTGATAGGAAATAGAGTGGGTATTAACCAACTGGTCGTGTAAACTGATAAGATAGATATCAGACAACATCCAGCCTTATCTAAAAGCTTAAATTCTGAAACTAGAAACTTAACTTTGGTAGTTTATGAGGCTACTTTGTACCTCATTTTGAATCAAGTAACATGAAAAACAAATAAACTGTAGAGCAGAGCAAGAATATTCATAAACTCTAGCAGTAACCATTACAAAGTCTTAAATCGCTCATTCTATTCAAGGTCACGCCATAAAACTTGTCTTGTCTACATGTTGACAGTTGTCAAGACTATTTTTAGTTGAATTTTGATTGTTATTGTTTTATTATTGAGCCGAGGGGACCGGGACCCCGCCCCGTCTGAACCGGCCTCCGAACTGGTTTGACTGGAGGGTGCAAGCAGGTCAACCACTCACCTTACTGATCTGTATAACACGTAGGCTGATCGGCGAAAATCCTACGCAATACTTTCTGATTAGTATCGGTCGGACCCTTTATTGCCTACTTTATATTCGTTCCCTTGGGTTACTGTTTTTTCTAATTTATGTTTACTGGGTAAAGAAATTAGGAATAATAGGATGGTGTATGTGGTAGTGGATGGAATAGGAATAATATTTGGCGACTCGACTACAGCAAATTTCCTTCGTAGATGATGCGAAGTCATTGGTTACCACATAATATAGTTTAGATTTCTACCTATAATGTTTATCTTCATTTGTAATTCAATAACTTTGTAAATGTATGAAATTGCTCCAACGTTACTTAAGTATTAAGTAAAAGACCGCCCGAAGTTTTCAACTTGACACAACTTAGGTACCGGTTACTGGGTTACTTACGACGAACCTACTTAATATCCTAAGTACCTACCAAGAACTCCATAATGGCCACTGTTAATGAAGATTAGAGAAACCATACCGTCTATTATCCTCTTATAGCACATAATGCGACACTTGGAAAAAACACTGGTATGTACTGTGTAAACAAACTAAAGTTGGCAAAACGTTATGTATAAAATTATATAAAATGCGAAGTTTACATAGGCCCTGCTCATTTTTATCCGACGCTCCTTTTTTAAGAAGCAGTAGGTAGGCTACTTAATAAAGCCAGTCGGTAAAGTCAGTATACAGCATCTCTGTAAACGAGACAGGGCCATTTGCATTTGCTGCACTTAGCAGAGACGTGGATGTGAGCTGCATAGAAAGAAAATAAACAATGAACGCACACAAGTACATGTAATTCGAATCAGAACAAAACAAGCTTTACTTGTCTTGGCTATTTCAGTTCAATTGCAAGCTATTCTTATTTTATTTAATACAGTTTCATCTCATTCCTTGTAGAACAGCGACCTAATTTATGTTATGAAGATGATAGGAGAGTCGACAACTCAAATTTCCAACTTGTAAAATTAGTTTGAACTTGATTCAGTGATTAAAAATACTGTGTGTTATATTGTGTTGCGTGATGGAAGAGTTAACTGCCTATATATTAAATATTATATTTATTCTGCTCAGAACTTTAATGTACTCTTTGCCAAAAAATATAGGTAATTTAACTACCTAGCTATCAATTTATGTAAAATACGGTAGTACTAGATAGTTATTCTGTGGTAATATCTAAATAAGGAATGTTAGTCTCGGCTGGACGATTCTATTGCTGCAGTCGTTAAATGGTGATTAATGGACAAAAAATAAAAACATCTTGAATATGGATGAGATTTTTTTCATAGTCACTGTCACGGCTAACTTGGTTGCCATTCATTTGGCTTTAACTTAGCTTGGCCACTGGTAATGAATACTGTTACAAAGATAAGGCCAGTTTCTCTTTACCGTCTGCATGTATATAATTATTTTTATCGAGTATAGATAGATACGAGCTTGACAACGACTTGAAATTAGCGATTAGATAGCCTGTTGATGGGTTACCCTGATCTTGCCTACCAATCTGACACGAGGTAAAAGTACGGTACTTACTTTCTCACATGTCAATATCAGGTTTCTTTTAGAAGATAAACAAGTAAGAGCTTACCTTTAATGAACGTAAAAAAGTAAAAAGACACAATCTAGTTGTGGAGCTGAGACGTCTCTGTGAGAGCCGGATGAACCAATCAGCGCGCGTGACTCATGGTTACATTACAACCTGCGTGTGCGCACTGCGCTCCTAAATGTCGCGTATAATGTCGAAACGAAAGGTCTGACACATGGAAACAATAATGATATTAAATATAATTTGGTTAATACATCCTTTAATTTGGACTAAGATCTTAGATACGTTAGTACTACTTTGTGCTAAGATTCGGTTTATGGACCTATGTGGCGCGGTGGGCGAAAATCCGCCGGCGATGCAGGTGGTTGCGATTCCCACCTCAGGATGAATGTTTGTACGATCTTCAGGTACTTGTTTCGAGTGCTCTGATCGTTTTCTATGTATTGTAAAAATATTTATCTTTTTATTATATTGCATTAAGTATATCAGTCATCTGGTAACACAAGCTTAGTTTAGGGATAGATGATGCTGTGTCCAGCATTATTTAATTATAATTCTTGTTTAAAATTACTCCTATTGGCTACGCTGATAGAACAAATATATAGGGTATTGAATATGCAAAGAAATGCGGCAAGAGGCGCATTTATTCCGCATAATAATGTAATAGTAAAGTAGAATGTTACATTTCAAACAGCCGTATTTGAGTTGATAACTTTGTTACGTCCTACCTGATGCATCCTGTTTTCTGAAAGAAAATCAATTAGGTCTAACAATTTAGTATTGCTCTTCGAAATGCGTAAAAGGTGATCTAAAGGTGCACGTTACTAACACAATTCCGATCAAAGCATCTATTAAACTTATTAGTACCTTATTAGTACTTTAGTGTAGGTAAGTATATCTAGTTACATATTATATCGTCTGATCTTTCAAGGGAGCGTTTGCAATTATCTTTAGATCAGCGATCATCATACAAACCGGTGACGCGATGTACCGACTCTACGGAGAGTAAAGTCATTTCTTTGGTAGGTTTTACTACCTTGCTACCGCTTCTGTATCGTAATAACCGGATTATTCTGTGGCTTGCATTTATACTACACTACCTTCTACTATAGGAATACCTGATCACGTAATACTTACCTATATAATTAAATCTAATAAATATCACGAGTAAGATATAACGGTAGGTTACAACAGGTACGTATGTATAAACGGTAGGTTATGAGCCAAATAAAACATAGAAAATAAGTATCCTCCGGCGATATTTATGATAATATATATTGAAGGTCTGCCAGCGACCCAGGTTCCTGTTTCAATTCCCGCCTCGGGACAAATGTTGGAATGATATGCAGATATTTGTTCAGGGTGCTCTGGTTGTTTTTAATATACAATAAAAAAATATATCTATTTTAAAATATCTGTCTATTTATATGTATATCACTCATCTAGTACCTATAACACAAGTTCTGCTTAGCTTGGGACTAGGTAACGCTGTGTGAATTGACCAGCATTATTTATATTCACGTTTCAGTACGCTTCAAAAACATTCGGTGATTCGTATTGGTATTGGCAGAATTATTAATACTGCACTAATTGCAGAATTAATTGAAAATCGCTGATTGTATCAAAGGACTCTTCAATACCGAAATTAATTGGGTGAAAACCAATTACGGTTTACATAGTTTGAGGTTTTTAAAGGTAGGTATGTACATATATACATTTTGTTTCATAACCTAGGACTGATTGGTTTAAATAGGTATTGCGAATAATATTGATACTAGCAGCGGTCCGCCCCGGCTTCGCATGGGTATTTAACATATTGATTTTTTCATGCAGATCCCTAACTTTTTGAAAATATTCTATAACTATGTATGTATGTTCATCAGTGAAAATTTAGGATTCTAATAGTGAAAGAATTTTACAAAGCAGTCCAGTAGTTTCGGAGCCTTTTCAATTCATACAAACAAACAATGATAGCAGAAATCGTCATAGAGCAATCAATATTTCGCCATAAAATAATAAGACCTAGGTACATTAACGATGCTCGATTAAAACCATATTCCTTATATGGTAAAATATGACTTCCCGAGAAACTCAAGCTTCTATGACTACAATAGACTAAACTTTGGATCGATCTCTCAGAAGGAATTTATGCTCTATGATGCTCTACAACCAAAAACCCCAATTCAGTTAATTGCCAGCAAGACTTGATAGTCTCACTTTGCAGCCTAACGCCGCAATACTCAAACGCATCTCAAATTTAAGGACTCAGTGGTAAGTTTTTAATAGATTTTCATTAAAAAATGTCAACAAACTGCTACTTGAGACTTGCTTAAATATAAGTTGCGTTTGAGTATCCGGGGGTTAATGAAGTTAAATTTTTAATCAATCAAATACTTGAATTCAGTGTTCAGGTGGGGTTTGTATCATGTGGCGACTATAGTGGGGCACTTCATTGGACCATTATTGGACCAAGACCATCATTGGACTTTAATATATACGAGTATCTATAAAGCACTATATTTTAGCTGCTTAGTGTCTGCGCTAGCAAAAGTGGGTGTAAAAACATATTTTTAATTGTATTTTACATAAAAAGTTCGTTTGATACAATACGAAATCGACAAATCGCCTTGTAGCTTGACCCACTAAACATGATACGATACCGCTGGACATCGGTATTATATTGTATCGATTTCCTCGCGATTGGTAATGAAATGGAGCCAGCGGCTTATGCAAGTGTTCTTGAATCGCTTTCTACGTGGCGTCACGTCGTAGGTGATAAGACCCTTGCTTACGTAAAGATTGTTGATAAAGAAATACTGTGTGCACCTTAACAACTTACCTGCTGCTGCGTTTATCCCCTATGACCGTACGAAGACGAATATCCGACTGTGACTTAAAAAATTATCTATCTTTACATAAGACGACATTTTGATAAGTACCTAGGTACATATGAGGTAAGTAACGTTTACTAAATATAAATATTTCTGTAGAAGTATTTAGTTAGGTATTAGTTTTATTTATTTACTATTATTGTTGAAGTGTTCATGGTATTGATAATAATATGTATTTTAATTAATCTCTGGTACACACCCTGCCTTTCTTAAAGTCAAATAATTATTTCCATTTAAAGTTGCTTGGGAGAGATCGCTTCTAAGCGATAAGGCCGCCCATTTAAAGCATTTATGTACTTTATTGTTTACTGTAGTTACAGCAAACATGAGTTACCTACTAGCTAGAAAAGAGAGGTTATATAATAAAACTAACAGCCATGCATGAGCTCTTAGGCAACAAGATCGTTTGCCATTATTTCAGAGAAAAAATCACTTCATCTTTAGGTACCATTCAAAGTTATTCTCGAAGAAATATACGTAAACTCGCAAAGTTTATCGACGTGATTCTTACTGAATCGTAACTCAACACGCGCTACATTGAACACGTAGGTACTGCGTTGCGATAAACTCACTTTATTACACCCTGACATTCAAATTCTTATAGCGTTGTTGAAATCAATAAAACTTTCATACTTAAAAACCAAGGCGAGCTAAATAAATAAATAAATATAAATAATGCCGAAAAATCCACACAACATCATCTAGCCCCAAGCTAAGCAGAACTTTTGTTATGGGTAGGTACTAGATAACTGATATACTTACATAAATAGATATTTTTTACTAAACATAGAAAACGACCAGAACACCCTGAAATATCTGCAGATCGTACAAATATTTGTCCCGAGGCGGGAATCGAACCCGCAACCTTCTGCGTCGCAGGCGGACCTTCGCCCACCGCGCCATAGAGGTCATCAGCTATCTCTAGATTATTTGCAACAGTCTGCAGGTAGCTCAACGGTTTTGTTTGTTTATACTAATTTGTGTTTATTATTTGTAACTTTCCGTTTATAAAATAAAAACAAAGCGCTAAAGAATTGATGACGAACATTTCGGCTCTCGTAGTTTTGTTTGTCACAATCCAACCTTTATTATTCAAACAAAGTGGGGTCTAAATCCAACTTATGACCTCCAAAAACTCTTCAATATGCATGTGTCCGGTCCGGCTATCGTTTCTATGAACTCTACCGAAGAGTTACAAAACGTTCGCATGACGCATCGTTTTGTCCAGTCTTTCTCCATGCACCATAATTGCTGTGAAGTTCCAGTTGGCCCTTTAGCGTAAGTTTTTGTGACATGGATGGATCGCAGTACCGTTATCAGTCAAGAACCTGCGAACTATCCCAACTGTCACTTTTCTACCGGCGGCATTTCGATCGTTGTTCGATACTAAAATTTTTAGTTAACATACCTACCTACCTACTGAAACTACCTACACATGTTTGTGTTCTATTTAGTTTTATTAAATTCGGCACTGTTGACCTGAATTACTGATGTCAACATCATCATCATCATCATCCCATGTTAGTCTACCGCTGGATATAGGCCAGTCGGAAGTCAACCTGATAGTTTTAAATTATAGACATCTTTTCTAATCTTTATTTGGCAACGGTTCTTAAATAGCGTCGACAATAACGTCGTGCTAAAATATGAGTATGACGAGCTCTACTTTAGCTATTGTGGCTCAGATATTGGAGGTGCTCTAATTTGCGGGCAGATGCCTGTTACCGCAGCGCTGCAAACGGTCCGACACGACCCGCTTGCAAATTGATTATAATTATCATCCAAATTGCTCTTCTTCCGTCTATTAGCGCCGGCCTTGCAGCGCTGGTTTGCACTTACCGGTCAAAATTAGGTCTAATAGTCGATGTTGAAGGTATTGTGAATGATTTTCTAAATTTTAAACAACGTGGTTTACATGATAATTTCCACCGCAATCCTAAAACCGATTTTCGCGTAATCTTATCGGTACCTACATACCTACATATCAAGAATGGGCGAAAGAAACGAACTGACAAAGGCATTATTAGCATATAAATGATCATACAAAAAAGAAAAGAATAACTGTTATTCCGACTTACAAATCAGGGCTTCAGCCGAATATCAGACTATTATTATTAATAACCATAAGAATGAAAAAATATGGAATCAGACACACACATGACAAATACCAGATTCCACAACCACAACACGGGTTTAGACAGAGCTTTATGTTATGTGACATTATCACCCAAAACCGCGATTACACGTACAATCTAGAGAAGAAGGCATGTCCATTATCCATGCCTGCCAACTGCTATTTTGACGTAGCATAGCCAGATTCAATCTAAAATCGTCCCAAAGACACTGCTCGTCCTTCGACATCAAATATCGAGGGTTTACAACTCAACAGCACTGACCACGTACCTGAAAAGATCCCGAAACTAGTACGTTTATTACGTTTTTATTTTTACGCAGGACATGTTAGTGCAGAAGTAGTATGCTCGCAAACACAGGTGTAGGTACCTACAACTTACTCTTACTAACCTTTACTCTCATAAAATCTGACATAACGGCAAAGGAACACTTGTCTACTAAAGTTTTTGGAATTGTTAAGTATAAGCATCCTGTCTATTTATAAGGGTATTGTAGAAGATCTTAATTTTTCAAATTATCATGTTCGCTTTGCAATCCACTTTATTTACCGGAGACATAGAGTGTCTGCTTTGCGTGGCAGGCAGCCTCAGATTTGCTGCCACGAAGCGCTGGTACGATCTCCCACCTTCCATTAAAATTTTATATATATTTGGACTTTCGGAAAATCACTAAAAATTCTCTTATAGAAATCAGCCGTTCTAGCCCTCAATATAAATAATAATTATTTATAAAACGCAAAAAGTGAGCTATATTTCGTAAGATGTTTTAAAATTTGTAAATGTTTTAACATTGTTGTATTCTAGTTAAATTATGATATTCTCTGTTTTAATCTGAATAAGGTTTGCGTGATGCGGCAACGTTTTTTTTTATTTGTTGGAAAACAAAGAGTTCAGTTCAAATCAACCACCATTTAATAGGGAAGAAGGAATTCTAATGGGTAACAGCAATTACATGTCATGTTTCATGAAAGGAAGCACCTACCTAAATACAAACTAGAAAACAATATCGACTGTTTATAAATAACCTGTGTGTTTGTACTCTATAGTAACATGGAATAGAACCAACCTATTAAAACCACCAGTGTGGTTAACGATGATACTAGGTACTTCGATGAGGGAAAAACGCCACTTGAATCAGAACAATTTTCCTTGTTACATAGTACGTACTGTACTCAATTATGAAACCAAGCAGTGCTATTTACATAATGACTGTCTTCCTATGTTTTGATATTAATCCACAGTAGGTACCTACGATCTCGAAACATTGGCGTATTGCCATAGCAATATACCTATCGTGACTCAAGCACTCGATTCTCCACTATAGCCATTTGCGAGCTGCGCTTCACTTTAGCTCTCAAACCTACCTATTTCTATTTTATAACCAAGTCTTGTATGAACTCATCTGTAATTTTTTGCAAACCTCGTGTGAGAATAGCACAACGATTTCACCGGGAAACAGCACTATGATGATAGGTACCTTTCGCTCTATTCGACGCCAGATACATAACAGTAAAAACAGTTTGTGCCACTTCCCAGTGACCTTTGTTACAACCAACTATACTAGAAAACACTGGTTATCTGCCAAGGGGTATTCAGAAAATCATACACTGTGTGATTGTATATAATGTGCTTTTACAATATCGTGTGTGACGACAAAGATTGCAGTGGAATCGCGACATTGAACTCTCCGACGAGTGCACAAGGAAATTGGCAGAGGACCAAGTCCCGAAAGCTATGGTGACAAAGATTCTGGACAAAGCAATTATCGCGCGCCATCATAAAAGGTGCGAACAATGGAAGTATAAAAAAGAAACTTTTAAGGGGAGGACAATATCGCCCTCGCCCCTTGGGCCGCCACGTGCGCCCGCTGCATGTTTTATGAATGAGCTTAGCAATTTCTGCAAGTTCCCTTCGTTACTTCGGAAACAACAGGAAGATATTATAATGATGGACCGGAATATCGATGAGACCAATCCGGATTAGATAGAGATCCTTTCCCAACCCAAATTAATCGAATAGCTGATTATTTTCGTATAAACGTTTTATCGGTTCTTCCTGTTGTCTTAGAATACTCTAGCAGTCAGAGATTCTATTGTTTTATTATTTGTCTTATTTCCTTCAGTAACCTGCTTGGATTTCACTTTTGTGAATGCTTTAGTAGGTAGCAAGCTATTCATCGACATTGCATGTTACAATATCTATCTAATAAGTAACTCACGCACGCAAGCTCGAATAACTAGACACGTGGGTACCTAAACGTAAACGTCCGTTCGTTATTATCGTGATATTCGATTTGGCATGGTTTTCACTTTGATGATTTCAGTTGGCGTTAAGTGTGTTTGTTGCACATTGGTCTAAATAATAAATTTTCTTTGTGATCACAGTTTCCATCTGCTTTAGCTTAAATAATTTTCTCTAGTTCAACAATATAACGGTTAACTATCCCAGATAAGAAGACAGGAAAGCACTAAACCTATTTGCCTATAACCAAATAGAAGAAGAAATAGATTTTAGCAACACAACAATACATACGTAAACCTAATCATGAAACATAATTAGCAAATTTTAATTTATATATGATCTCGGCTCATTATTACGCAAGCAATGATGAAAACAATAGAACTCAATAAAGACTTTAATAACTATGAAATTGTTTTAGCCGTTACTGAGTCATTCTCATTACGTATTCAATCAAGCAACTGATAGAGTCAGACAGATCTATAAGTGTTTGAGATGACGTGCCATTTTTGCTCTTTTTCAAATATTACGTAAATAATTTTAAATGACAGATCCTGACTGTTAAAATTTTATATTGTTCAAAGTTGTAAGTAATTTATGTGAAGTGTGGACCGTTTATGCGTAACGCCAACAAAATGGCTCTGACGGAAGACCAGTGTCGGCTGCTTGCTGCTTGCCATGATTAGACAAAGACCATTTTGTGAGTTTTGGGCTTACATGTTGTAAATGTGGTGTGAGTTCTGTTTGCGGTGTCTATGTCTGATTGTACAAATAAATTATTTTATTCCTAATCTACGAGTAATAATACTGAAAAATCCCTCACAATATCACCATCACTTTGACTATCGTAAGCTTTTAATGGTGGTAAGTCCTTACCTAAACAATTGAAAACTTGAAAAGGGTTAGACCTCTAGGTATAATAGTATAACCCTAATCCCTTTTAAATTATCAAAACATACGTCGTCAGAACGAGTTGAAAGCATTAATATTCGAATAATCGGGTGCGGTCCTACGACCTCACTGAGCGGAAGTTGACTGTCTATCGTTAGATTATTATTCTTTATTGTGGCAGCCAAGTGTAGCTATCGCTACCTATAATGTCTGTTCTGTATCGACAACGACGTCCGGATCTTCCAGTCTGCTCTACATTTTCATGAAATGAAATGTAATAAGTAGGTACCGTATCTACCTAAGATGACCTCAGTAACCCTATTTAAGGCGTCCCATAGGTATGACACGGAGGGAAAGTACCTTAAATATTGTAGATGGAAGATTTTACTGAAAGAAGACATTATTTTAATTCAAAACCATTTTTTATATTATATATTTAAAAATCTATGAATGCAGTTTAAATTGTTTATTAAATTAAAATAATGTCTTCTTTCAGTAAAATCTTCAACTTTATCTTGAATACCTACCCTACGACTCGTGTGGCAGTAAAGTTGCCCGCGGAGTTATTTGTAAGTAAAGTAGGTGTCGATGTCGGTAGACTTAGTTAGGTCTCTGTTTTCATAAATGTCATTTTTATTGTATATAAAATTCATATATCTCTTTAACCTAGGTAAGGTTACAAACCCTGCGTGTTGTTGGAATGTGTTTGGACTTCCAAACACATTCCAACAACACGTTAGACAACAAGTCTATCGCTGAATTAGCGATGCAAGTGCATCGAAGACACTGTGACTTGTATATATATATAAATCCCAACATTATTGAGCACGAAAAAATTCACGCCCTACCATAAGGAGGTATCTTCAGTTAGGTAAGTAGAATAATGCATTTGCGATTGCGATTGTTTCTAATAGACATTTAAAATTTTCATCACCACAAATCAGTTTTTGCAAAATAGCAATATCTACACAGAGAATTACAATTAAGTAGGTATTTCTGTAAGTTCCTATCCTGTTTTCGTACTAGCCATGTATATAAATAATAACCTATTCACAAGTAGGTAATTATTTCTCTGTATGAGGCTGCAAACAATTTAGGTTGAACAGAATTAACGTCTGCCACATCTGCTGATAAACTGACATTATTAGGTAACTCACCTACCTTACCTCGTTAGTTAAACACAGTAAAATTTATTAGGTACTTAACAATAATACCTTATTGGTTAAGGCCTAAGAAAAGCCATAATGTTATACTGAAATAAAATTGTTATTCGGTAACTGTCATCGTATAACTTTTAACTAAAAAACTCCTGTTAAACACGTCAATTAAAATTACCTGTCCGATCGTGTTTAAGAAAATACCATACAGATTTTTTTTATCTACCATACCTACTTATATTATAAAGAGGAAAGATTTGATTGTATGTTTGTTTGAAAATAGGCTCCGAAAGTACCTACAGGACCGATTTGTGAAAACTTATTTCATCATTAGTAGAATCCTTCATTATTCCTGATGAATATTTTTCAAGAACAGTTAGGTAAGGTTCCGTATGAACATTTCAATAATGTAACTCAACGCATGTGTGAATAAAATTATAATATTTGTTAAATACCCGTGCGAAGCCGGGTCGGGCCCTTAGTATTCATAGAAACAGCTCACTATCCGCTTAAGCAACTTTAACACATTCAAGTAAAAACTTTTCCTTGTTTTGAAACTTGTTCCATCTTCAAACCACTCACGCAAAAAAATACATCCAGCAGGAAGCTGCGCAACAATGCATCAAAGATGTAACGAACGACGGAAGTTGAAAGAAATTAAAACCTGCTTACCACGTGTATCATTCCAGCCTGAGGGGAAGGGAACAAACAATGGCCGGCCTCATTTTGTTATTGTGGACGGAGAAGCCCGAAGCACGTGTTGCTCATCCCATCCAATGACACCATTCATTTTTTCATCCTTTCAACAAACTGCTTCTTGTAGAGTTTCACTGTCATCTGTACTTAGGTATACTTTCAACAATACCTCTAAATTAAACAAACCAAACTGTACTTCAAAAGATTATTTCTCTGAAAACTCACTCCTCAAAAGAAACAAAGGTAGGAACTAAACTATCCGGGACTTGCAGTCGGACATGCATTGTCGTCATGCATGTTGTCGCAAAGAAATCTCTCCTTCAAAGAACCGCTGTCAGCTGAACAGATATTTAGTGGTAACAGTCTAGAAAAAATTTGCTTTCGAACTATCACCGTCGACTTCGAGCGTCATCGCAAATTTTGTTCTCCGTATGAAATATAGAAGGAAATACAGTTTAATCCTGCGGTAACCTGACACTCTTAGTAGAACACCCACGTAACCTCTCACCACTGATGTTTTGATAACTGCTAGTAACTCATTGAAATGTGTTAATACTGAGGGGACCGATTAGCACTTCGGTAATTTATTTCATTAGAGCTAAGATATTTTCTTAGGCAGATAAATACTTACATAATAGGTACCTATTAATATGTTATGAATGCTGTGTCATACATAATACACTCACTGTGCTCAACCTATTACGTTAGTAGTACCTACTGAGTTAATACACATCATGCGGCTTATACGGTGTTTCCTTGACTTACTGGCGATCGGCACCATACACAGGTAGGTAATGATTGTGTGCATGTGCATTACCAGGTTGATCTACTCAAGCAAATAGGTAGAATACCTAATGCAAGTCAAGGTGCATTTGCGCAACTCATCGAGGATCGCGCAACTGCTCTGGGAAGTTGTTAGCAGCCTGATGACACAGATAGAGCCTAATCAAATGTACCACGGTATTTTACCTTTTAAACGCAATCTAAACAGGAAACTTGGCCGCTTTAGAAATTGCACTGCTTATACCTAGTTAGTTGTCATTCATTAGGTCATGAAATGATGCCAAGATAATCAAGAATTGACGTAAGCTCCTCTGCGCCGGGGAGTCTGGCAGCGATGCGATGGTAGATAGCCGGACCATGTTAGGAGAACACTCAAGGCAGCATCTTCCTACACACATTGCAGGCTTGCACAATATCATGCGTGCGCACATCACGTAAGACCTCGTATTTCTTTGTTTGACCACGTTCTGATAGCTGTAGTTAACGCACAGCCTCTGCTTTATGACGGCTGTGCATTCTTTTAATGTATCAGTCACGGCAACTGACGCATGTTTGATGTAGTACCAATATGCGTGTGAATTGTGAAATGAATGCAATTATGTAGGAAATATAAAACACTCCAGTCGACTTCTAGCGAATAAGCCCGCGCTCGCATTGATTGTTTCCATGAGAACGTTCCAATCATGGGAATTCAAGAGGGCACCATTGATGGGCGCAGGGCAGTCTAAACAAAGGAGCTTTTATAGCAAATAACTAAATATTACGAACCATTCAATGATTCAGCTGTGCATTGTTGCAAATATTTTGACCTAAGAGCTATTGAATGCACAAAGCAAAGATCGATTGAAATGTTTAATTTCAAAGCTATCAAACCCTAAGATTTTGCGATGTTGTGTTGCTCAATAGTTTGATACAGTTGTATGGTAGAGTACGGACATGTAACGCATGTTAATAGAGTATTTATAGACGCCCCACACGCAGCAGCGAGGTGCGCGGGAGACTCGAACTCGGTTAGCTTCTATTCCAAGCGAGACCTTGCATGCCCATGGAGCGCATTTCAATCCGCTACGTTGTTGGTTGATAATCACTGTCGAAAACGCGTAAGTATACCTTGTCTTTTCATTTTATCCCTAGATACCTACTATTCCCGCGATTGCAGTCAAGGGGAGACTTTATTAATATAAGTAACGTAAAAGTTAATAAATAGCGAAAATTAAAAAAAATATCAAAAAAATATAAAAACACACCGGGGGGCGGGCAGCAGCGCCTTCTGCAGAACAACTACACCGAACTGCGATCCCCAACCCGCATGCCCAGCGTGGGGATTATGGGCAATAAACCCCACATAATGATGCTATCTATGGCGTTCGCTCATTAGGGGAGGCCTATGTCCAGCAGTGGACTATTATAGGCTGGTGATGTTGATGTTGTTGAAAAAAAATATAAATTATGCTGGTCTCAGAATTCAACTTTGTACTTAGGTATAAACGGCCCTGAAAGCTCTGTCAAAAGAAACTATGTGACAGATGGCCCATAAAAACGTTCTCGCGACCACCTGTCGACTACCTGTTTTAATTCACATCGCACATCAAGATTGTCTAGAAGAAATAGCAATAAGGCCTCCTATTGTACGTTTTGTGTTTAAAATAGATATACTGACATACATTATACCAACTACGATAAAGTGCTCATTCATTCATTTACACACTAAATATTGGATTGATACTACCTATAGGTACGTTTGTTATGTACCAAGCAAGTATTACAAAATATTATATTGTTCTGTATGATACTTATACCTCAGAAAATTAAACAGCGAGCCATAGTAGATAGGTTAACTATCTTGTAGACGAAACTAAAGAATAGAAATCCCACAGGTATATCAGATCCGATAGCACTACTACTCGTTAACATGACTGCGCATTGATTTGCATGGAAACTCACTACTCAGGTGTGGTATACCTATCCTATAGATTATATGACGGCCAGACAGGGAGAAACTATGAATTTCCCTTTGTGTAATGTAATCAATACCAGAGTCCTAGGGGCTGCCGGTTGTTTACCGCTGTCTGCGATGCTTTTGACGTAAACCTCGTTTGCGAACACCCCTGTGGTTTTACTAATTTGAAATTCCATGACAGGTTACATTGAATGGAGGAAAGGGGAAATGTTTTGTGTGGAGGTGAAAAATTACCAGAATTTTAAATGAAAAGAAATTTGAATAGGTGAAAAATTAACAGTTTCGTGGTAGGTACATTAGGTACGTATTTGCCTATTTGAAAGTTATTTAAAAGGCAACTAGATAAAGAAAGAATTTGAGGCTTCTTGACTGTTTCTCATATACCTAATAGCAGGCGTAGGGTGAGATAAATAGCAGAATGTGTGCAAAACCTGTTACTTTTTAGGTATATTATTACTTATAGGTACATAAGTACATAGAATTTTCACGAATCGTGTTTTTAAACGGAATCCAAAATAAAAGTTCGAAGAATAATTTCCTCGAATATAAAGGTGGTAGGTAGCTCCCATATATTCTGAGATAAATAACATAAAATTGCATTATTGCTCTTAACTCAATGGCAATAACGTAACAATAAGGCATTAAGGTAAATACTCGATTGATGGCTGGCTAGGTAGGACAGAACAGAACCAATTAGTTTTAACTGGCAGAGAACGGGAAAACCCTTTTGTTATAGGTAGTTCGACTAGGTAGAGCACTGGGAAACCATTGGAAACTAACCGGGGCACTAGGTACGGACCGGGAAAACTTTGTCTGTCTAATCAACAGTCAATGCTTGGGTTAGTTCAACAGTGGCTGACCTCATTAACTAGACAGAAAAAAATACGAATAGGCTAATGATCTGTTAAAGAGTAAGAGTAACCGACATATTGTTATCTAGCCATTAAGTGAAATAGAATCAATTAAAGAAAATTTAAATCAAAGAGATCGAACAGAATAGACAACACCATTAGAAGCTGGCTGCAATTCCCCGCTGTATGGCATGCTGATGCGCTGCGCCAGATACTCAACAGCTCTCGGGTCACGCATCGTCGGAACATGACACCGGGATAAAAAGTAGGTATCCTATGTCCTTCCTCCCGGTCAAGACGTCTGTGCCAAATTGCATCAAAATCGGCTCAGTTAGGCCTAGTTAAGACGTGAAAGACAGAGAGAGACAGACGAAGTTACTTTCGCATTCATAATATTAGTAAGGATATACTGAGTCGCATATTAATAATACGTGATTGATGTTATCAATTACATAATTTTAAATCGAAGAGCTTATCTACTGACCTCTTACTGCATTAATCAAACAGAAAAATGGTTGGGATAAAACCTTTTTAAGAGAAACAAACCGCAACCTCTTGCGTCCCAGGCGGACCTTCGCCCACCGCGCCACAGAGTCAAGATAGATCCAAGTTAACACAGCCGAACCGAACTTAAAGACACTGATCGAAACCAATGAAAATAAAACTGTAAAACTTGCTAATACCTAGAGAAATCGTTTTCATGTGAATGTGCAATAATAAAGTAAGTATGTACGTATGTAGAAACGAGGATGGTTGCGTACTACGTCACGGTCCAACAGCTGCTGAGCTATTGAGCTACTGCTCGGCTACCGCGCAAGGTCCCGTTATGTACAACAATTGACGGTTCTCTTAAGAACTTACCAACAAAGATACCATATACTCCAGCCAAACTCAAGAACCATGTTTGTAAACATGACCCTTTCAAACAATGTATTGCTAATGGCTTGACTATATCATAACTTTCGTTACGATCCACGTAATCACAACACAAGGAGAGCTAGGTAGTATCCAAACCAGTCATTGGTTGCATCCAAGCCGCTGGCACCAAAACCTTAACTAGCCTGTTGCAGGCATCCTTTTTTTTGATCATAAATAGGGACCATTTTAGGGCACCGAATTCCTACAAATGGTATGTTAGTATTACTAGGTCATTAGTAATAGTACTAGTTCAATGCCAATAGCTAGGTAAAGCCCATAGAGTCAATAATTCAACAATGGCTAGGTACTTATGAAATCTTGTTATGGCAATCAAAATTATATCATGAGCATACAACTAATGCAAATTCTTGAACTAAACAGTTTCATAATGAATAACTAATTTGTGACATGGACTATATTTAAGGTGATTATCATAAGTTTATATGGGTCAACTGAGATACCTGGAGATTGTCTGCAGTTAGCACAATTGTTTCAATTGAGCTACTAATAATTTGGTTGGAACCTACATAATACAAATGAACAGATGCAAACATTTGTTTACATTAAAGAAGACTCGTATACCACTACTGATCTCTATTATACTTGTATAAAAGAGCTTATGATAGAACTCATAGCATTCCACAATAGTCATGTTTTGAACAGAAGCGAAAAAACAAATGCCTCGTAATAACTGATAGATTTTATGATATTATAGCTAAAAGAGATGATTCATAGTGGACAGAGTGAAATACAAATTCCAAGAATGGCTGACTTGTTAAGTAATCAAACAATTAATCACCCTATAATTATAAGGTGATTAATTAGTATGTAATAATTATAGTTATCACTAAATCATTGGCAAAAGACAACATGTACCAGTTAATAAACTGCATAGAAAATAGGTAGTGTTGCAACTTTTAATAAAGGGCTTGTCTAATGATAGTACATGATTTGATTATGCTTCAGTGGCCATAAGGAATCTGACTTGCTTCACAATATCACATACAAAACATGGACAATAATGTTCTAATGCTTTAACAGCTTGTACTTTCTTAGTGAAAAAGGTAAGATTTAACTTTACCGAGAAAATAAAATAAAAGAAAACAAACCAAGAAATTGAGGTTGAGCTTAATTTAAGACTTGTTTTAAGCAACTTTCAACATAGACATTATTTTGCAATACAATAAATTAGTGTATCAGAAGGATCTAGAAGAAATTTGTAATGAATTGAAAATTACAAGATAATATTTATCTTATCGATACAGAACTGAGGTCATTGTATTAAAGTTGATAATAGCTCACTATTCTCTGGACTGATTTTCAAAACATATTTCTAAGAAATTCAAAGTAAGCACTAATTAACTACATAATGACAAAGTAAGTCCACCTTATCAGACTACGAAATCAGATATTCAGCTCAATAATAAGCAAAAAACCTATTTACCTTGTGATCCTAAGAATAAAACTTCACAGTTTAATCTCCCACTTAAAACTTTTATTATACTTTGTTATATTGTATTATCACAAATCCTGGTAGATTTAAAACACAATCACACAACTGACAAATCATACTGTTCTTTGATTATTGATTTTTCATATTAACATAATTTACACAATAAAACACAATCTGCGATATGACTTAGATGTAAACTCATACTCATCGCATCCACTCATTCTACACAATCATATAAAGTTATTGCATATTGGATGGCTTTATATACTCTACATCCTCCTTGATCCTCCACATTAATCTCATAAAATTATATACAAACTTGACTAATAATTATTTATACATTACACATTGTTGTCGAGGGGAGCTTGTGCTCTCTCCTCTGATACAAATTCAACAAAAAAGCTGATGATGCTCATTTAAGGGTATATACACTTTAACTGAATTCTTTGTTCTATTTACACTATGACGTATGTAACTGCGGGAGTATCTACCAGTACTAAAGTATGAAAATATAAGATAAAGCACCTCGTTTGGACAATGGTATGTATCAAAGATATTAACAACGTGATATGACGCGCTTCGCGGCCGCCGCACGGCCGCAGCGGGCGCGCCGCCGCAGGCCAGCCCCGGGCGCCGTCATCGGGCCGAGGCGCTCTAGCCTCGCCCTTGCAGTCTTACGAGAAATAAATGCCACATTACACTCTAAATATTAAAGCACTGTACAACAACAATATTTTGTCTTGTCTTTTTCGGGACTAACGTTCATTTCGCGCACGATTTCCGCGAACATTTCGTTGACGTTGGTGCGGCTCTTGGCGGAGGCCTCCTTGAAGGGGCAGCCCCACTGCTGCGCGAGCGCCGAGCCCTCCGCGTGCGACACCTCCCGCTGGTGCTCCAGGTCCGCCTTGTTGCCGACCAGCAGGATGGGCACGCGCTCTGACCCCTTCACGCGCGTTATTAGCTCCTTCATTGGTTTTATATCTTGGAACGTCTGATGATTCGTGAGCGAGTACACCACCACGAATCCTTGCCCGTTCTTTATGTACAGATCCCGCATAGAAGCGAACTGTTCTGTGCCGGCGGTATCCAATATTTCTAAAACACATGGGGAATTGTCTACTTCTATTTCTTTCCTATAGAAATCCTCTATCGTCGGATCATATTTTTCCATGAAACATCCAGACACAAATTGCACAGTCAACGCACTCTTTCCGACCCCACCCGAACCCAGCACGACCACTTTAAATTCGCGCATTATGGTGCTCCGTAAACCACACTAGCGAGTCTTCCACACGACGTTTTAGAAACGTATTCACACTGTGTGCTATAAAAATGTCATTGCTATGTTGGTTTATGACTCACTCGGATGCGATCACTGAGTAACGTTCACATAAAATAAGCTAATTGATAAACCCGGACGCCATTTTAGTTCGACGAGTGGCAAAACAACTCAGATTGCATCGCGATGATGGTGGTTACTCCAAAAAGATACAAACGCGGAAGCAAACATCTACTAAACTGCGGTGCTCTCCGCTCGAAATCAGCAGCAGGTTGGTCAATGCACCATTAGTTAATTACAAAGCACTGGCTTGATTGGTTGGTTGGTGAATTAAAATACTCCCCACCGGATGTCAGTGTTGCTGTATAGAACCCAATAAATCTGCACAACGCAGACCACGTGAATTTACAATACTAGTTAATTCATGATGGCATGTCAAATAAATGAGGATAATAAAATTTATTTAATCAATAAAACACAATTATATGGAATTTTACAGAAAAACTTCTTATGTACAATTTGTATACAGGGTGTTTGATCTATCGTTTGCCAAAATAAACGGGGTTGGTAGGGGATTTCTGCTACCTACTCAATCTCCTCAAAAAAATTCTGGCGCCAAGAATCTAGTATTGAGTTGACACAAAAAAAAAATCCACCTTAAAACCTCTATTTAAGGTGGATTTTTTTTTTGTGTCAACTCAATACTAGATTCTAGAAATGTTATTAAAAATAAACAGTTGAATTAAATTTTTATGTGATTTTGTGTTTTTTATTTTAAGTCTGAGTAGCGTTCGTATCGTACCCCTGGCAAAAGGTAGGTAGTAGACAGATTTTGACACAAAAGTATGATAGCAATTACTAGTAGGTAACTAAGCCTAAGTTATGCAAAAATTAGTGTTATCAGCCTCACGGTCACGTTTCCGACTGCTGGACCTCTAAGCCTTACCACGTTTCCGAAAAATAAAATAAATATATTTTATTAGTTATGATATGTGGTAAAAAAACCAACAACAATTACTAGATATTTCATACCTTTAGAAAGTGAATAGACTAGCGAAGTGAAATTATTGTACAGTTATTCTAGAAACCAAAAATAATATAACTACCTTTTGATGTTCTTTCAATAATTTATTTTATTTTTGGTATATTCTTAAATTTTGTTCAAAGTTCAGATAGAAATTCCATTTTGTTTCTTTTTTACTTCTTGAGACGTTAAAAAAGTAGGTATTAGGAATACCTACAATTTTGAGTGAGTAATTTGATTCTGATAGAGCCGTATAATATAATAATATGTATATGTAGTAGTGTGTAGTAGAGGCCTCTAGGAAGCCTCAGTCAAAAAGCCTTTTAAATATGTATAAATATACCTAGATAATGCTGAATACCATCTTTAATTAGACCCAAAAAAACTCTGTCTATCATAATTCTTCTGAACTGGTGAAAAAATTTTGCACATTAGGTATGGAAACCTGGATTACACTTTTAATTTGTATAATAAGATGCACAAAATATAAAATAATCTCAAAAATACATTAAATTTAAATGTCATACATATATCTATAGCTTGATTATTTAACAACTAACGTGCACATGCAAACAATTGAAAATATTAGTTTTACAACAATATTAAGCGGATACCTATTACTTAATTATTAACTTAGTAGGTATATATAGTTTCACAATTTTAAAAAAGAAATACACCTCTTCCCCTATAACTCTAGTATATCAAGATATTTTCCATTTCCCCATAGAAACCCCATAGAAAAAACACAGAATTAATATAATAATGTCCTAAAATGCTTTATTGCACATACAATTAAGACCATCCATAAAGTTAAAAAATAATTAACAACCACAAAATCGTGCTTAACCCTAAAAGAGTTTTTTCACAGCCTACTTAGGGAATTCAAAAAACTTATTACTAATACCTACAAAATCTAAAACATAAAATAATAATAAAACAAAGAATACTAAAATATAACATTAATATAATAAATTATAATGTATAAACTTGCTATGACTGTAAACAGAGGTAGCTCTTTTTCATTTGACTTAGAAATGCTAAGTGAAAGGGATTTTTTGCTATGAGTGGGGAAGAGCATTCCACGGTCTAAGCGTACGTACCATTACGATGAAGAGTCATTAATTAGGGTTTGATTTTATGCTCCTATTAACTCTAGGAACTTAGACAAGGGGATGATTTCCCAAAAGTTAGGGAACTTTGATTGTTTAGTGCAACACTGGCCGGATGATATGCTGTTTAGTGTTGTTGGCAGCATTGCCACCGTTCGGATACGCTGGACCGTCTCGATCAACCAACTTTAACCATATATTTTTTCTATTTTCTTTTGGCTTTTTCTTAATCTGTCATGTGTCAGTAATTTTACTAACATCAATGTACCCTGGTTGTCATGTCAATTAGTTGTCAGCCACATTTGTTTGTGAAGTATGAAGTACGTACCTACTCTTGTTGTTTATATCTTTACTAGCTTTAATTTTCGCTTCAAATTAGAAAAGATGTGGAATTGAAATCCCGAATCCCGATAGTTCTAATACAAGTGTGCTCTCCCAGCTGCTGGCAAAACCTGCTACGCCAACCGTTTGAAATCAGTGGAACAATCAAAGGGAATAAACGAATGAACAGTACCTCTATAGGATCTTCCATACCTACTATATATTTTTTTACATTATCAGAGCACATTTAGGCTCAAGGTCGGAGCTTTTCGGTGAATAAAATAGGTACAAGCTCTTCGAAGCTAACTTTATTGGATTATCAATAAAAAGCTGTGAGTATACATTCTTGCTAATATAGTTGTAACTGTTTGTCTAAATAAGTCTAAATCTGAATATTTAAACAGAGTATCCCATTGAATACAAGACTGGGCGTGTCTTATCCCTAAACTAGGAAGGTACCTAGGTAATTAGCGGTTCTTTCTACATCTTAGTGTTCGCTCAGGGTCTGGGTAGTGAATGCGTTCTATTTAAAAAAACGAAGTATTCAATTATTTGGTACTTACCCTTATATTAAGGTAAACTGCCCTAAGTTTATGGGACATACAATAAATGCCTTACATACATATACATAAACTCTAAATTTGAATACCTAGTTATAATAAAAACAAAAGTAACTCTGTCATACCTAAATGGCTAAATGGATCCTAATGAATTTGTCAGGGATGTAATCTGTATGCTGGTGACCAATATCGGCTAGGTACTTGTAAAGTGCATTCAAAGCACAGGGAGAATCTATTAAAGTTATAATTGTCATTTTTGATCGAAGATAGGTTCCTAGGTTCAGTAGCGGCGTTAGGGTAGGGCGCGGTTGGGCGACCGCCCGGGGCGCCGGACATAAAGGGGCGCCTGCGGCGCCCCTTGTTTTTCTTCTCGCTCATTAAACGAGGCCTACTTACTCATAGATAAAAAATAAATACGAAAAAAAGATTATATTGGCAACACTATAATGGAAAGAAGTGTTAAAACGGAGCACTGCACTGCATGCATTTAATTTTACCGGGAATCCCCGACCATTGAGAAAAACATTATCTAAGTATCTCTTTTTTAAGTTTAAATTAGAGAGAATTCATGTTATATTTGGTTATTTTTTTTTTCAAAAATCGCGACTCACAAAAATTGTATCCAAATGTTTGGATAGCAATGCGCATAAAGTAATCCTGTTGTGTAACTAACCATTAATTTTATAGTGCGTAAGCCCTAACACTGCTTATTCTCCTTAAAATCACAAAAAAAAAATTCGTCTCTGAGCGCTTGGCGCGTCGTCGATGGCTCGCTTGCGCTCCGTGCCATTTGATTCCTATTGTGTACCTACATTGTATGTAAGTGAGTTAGGTGCTCGCATCGCATTCACATTACTTGAATTTCGTAAATCAATGGATGGATAAGGTATAGCGCCGAACTGTGTTGTACTGTGGCGGTACTTTACTGTCACACAGAGCGGCGGCGGCGCTAGCCGTACCCAACGTTCTGTCGCGGCGTTAGGACGCTTTGACGCCGGGCGTTGTATTTTTTTACAAAATTTGTTTGTAACGTCCAACTAAAATACTACAATATGAGTGAAAAGCTAATAGAATTGGTTCGGAAACACCCCTGTTTATATAATAGGAAGGATAATTCTTATAAAAACATGGCATTAAGGGCAAGAATGTGGGAACAAATTTTATTAATGTCGTGCACCCATATTCATTTTCTCTGTGATCGTGATAAAGCGTATAAAAGTAATAATTCTTCCTCATCTGAATCACTCGACATCTCAAAAGCAAATAATATTTCCAAAGACTGCTTGCCGCTAGCTATCTACACTACGCTCTGGTGAATGGTAACCTACGTTGCGAAGGAGCGTGACGCTAAAGTCAATTAGATGAGCGCGACGTTAAAACGCATCGTTACTAACGCGTTCTGTTTGGCAATGCCAGTCATAACATATTATTCTAAGCTTTTTGCTAGCGACCGAAAATGTCACAAAAAATTTCGCGGCTCGCTCCGCTCGCCGTTCATTCTTAAATTTTCTAAGCTTTTTTAACAGGCTTCCGGTTTTTTATATCTAAACTTTTTGTCATTTTCACCAAACCTCAAAATTACCACCGCTAAGCCTCTAAAATTTTCGGGTTCGGTAATCATAATCTTTTGTCACACTCTTGATTCTATTTTACAGAAAATCCGATAGAGTTAAAAAAAAATGGCGGCTCGCTCCGCTCGCCGTTCATTTTTTAGCATTTTAGTCACTATACTTTACTTGCCTTTCGGAAATATGTCAATGTCAAATTTGGCGGCGTGACATTCAATAAGTAGTAGGAGTTATTTTATTCTTAATTTACAAAAAACTAAATTGTGCTTACACATTAATTTATAAAAACTCCACTGACATTTATAATGTATTCATTTTCAACAATTTCCAAAGGCTTCAAACACTACAATATGTGAAGGCTCGTTCCACTCGCTGTTATTTATTTTTTCATACTAGTATGTTTATTAAGTTATTTCTTTTGTAGCCTTTTTTGTATTTCTAACATTTTTGTCTTTGTTGCTGGCACACCACACCAAACTCCAAATTTACCAATCATCTGCGATGATCTTTGAAATATTCGGAGCTCTCCCTATCATATGTAGGTATTGTCACACTCTTGCATAATTATTTACAAAATATAGGAAAAATCCGATAAAGTTAAAAAAATCGCGGCTCGCTCCGCTCGCCGTTACTCACAAAGAATTTTTATACAGTTTATTATGGAAGGTTTTTGGTTGAAAACCTCTTCGGGTACTATACCAATCCACGCTATGCTGCAAATACACCATAGATCCTTTTTTTTTGCGGACCAGGTAAAAAGGAAAATTTTAAACACTCGGAATGAATTTGATAAAGTTAGGGTACCTACATATTCAAGGCTAGACCCAGGTACGACAACGACTTGCGAAAGACATTTACTAATTAGTTATTTTATTCATTTCTAATGTACAACCCCCCCCCCCCCCCAATAATTATACTCGCACATGACGACTTGTTTCATATCGGTTTGGATTGCAGTTAGGGGGCGCCGTATAAATCTCGCCCAGGGCGCTGGTAGTGCTAAAACCGGCACTGCCTAGGTTACCCTAGGAAGGTTACTATTTCAGATTTTCATACATGTGTACCTCTTTCTCCAAATATTTCTGTGACTTAAATGTTTATTTAATTCCTGAGTTTATTATGCATAATTATTTCCATCTGCCTGTTGGCTTATTCCCTATATAATGTTTTTTTTTATTAAACTTCAAAAAAATCTAAAATTCATTATCATCATCATCATCATCATCATGATGCTGATGAATTTTAATTAATTAAATATTTTTAATTAATTAATCTTAATTCAGAAAATTCATAGCAAATATATATATATCCCTATATAACCCTGTATATAGACCAGAGTAAGAAACTTCTCTGATTATTGTTATGTTACCTTGGAATCATAACCAACTAGTGCAAATCCAATATAATAAAATGTCTGACCTGTCTTTGAATTTTTCTTGCTACATATGAATCAGATTTAAAAATTCAATTGGTTTTGGATGATTGCCCAGTCTTGTAAAATAGATTCCGTTGCAAGTATACTTCCAACTAGCAGACATATCCATTTATAAGAATAACCTATGTTATTATAGTAATGCAGAAAAGCATCCTTTCCCACTTTTTGGAAGAAAGATAGGGTCTTAGTAAATGACATGAATAAATTTCCTGCTTTTCAATGTCACAACAAAAAATTTGGGAATAAGGAAACTCTTAATTTATTAAACTAAGTAAAGCAATGTTCTATGCTGTTGTAGCATAATATCCAACAGCATATTCCACATGAACTGTGTCAAGAATTGTTCTGTTGAAACAAATTATCCAATTACAAAGTGTTTACATATAGGTACCTACCATACAACATTTTACATAGCATTAATTGAATCTCAATTACCTTACATTTAAAGACTCATGTAGTTCTATTTATTTTTCAGTGTCATCATGTCGCACAAACAGACACCCTACTCTCCCAACTTCCCTGCTTCTCAAGGTTACGAAGATGTGAAGCTCACTGAAGGTGGTAATAAACCTGGATCTGGATATCCTCATCCCGAGGGTGGATATCCTCATTCTGAGGGTGGATATCCTCAACCTCAGGGTGGATATCCCCACCCACAGCCTGGATATCCTGGGCCACCACCCGGCCATCCTGCACCACCACCAGGCCCTGCCCCTGGTAGGATTTTTTTTTATGACATCATCATCATCAGCCTATAATAGTCCACTGCTGGACCATGGACTATTATAGGCTGATGATTCCCCTGATTATTTATCATTTGGGGATTATTGCACATAACCCCCCCACGCTGGGCATGCGGGTTGGGGATCGCAGTTCGGTAAAGTTGTTCTACAGAGGGCGCTGCTGCCCGCCCGCCGGTGTCCCTTAGTCGCCTCTTACGACACCCACGGGAAGAGTTGGGTTGGTGAAATTCTATGTCGGCGGCATCACACGGCATTTATTACATCAAATAAGAAATATTGCTTTGGGCAGGTCTGCTTTCTGGCAACACTACACAAAGTTACAGAAGCCTGTTCTCCAGTTCAGGTTAAGTCATTGTATTTTTAGCTTTAAACTTAAAATAGTTTCTAAATACTTGTTTTCCTCAGTCTGAATATTTTTAAACTTACGCGATCTGAACACATAATGATTAGTATTTTAACGGCTATTTATCGCGTAATTTCTTTTTACAACGAAAAATACCCGTTAAAATAATTTCCCAGTCTGGTTTAAGTCAATATAAGAATACAGAAATAGCAATGCTTTAAAGCAGATATCTTTATCATTAGTCATTTTTAAATGTAACCTATTCTAACATAATCTGTCTGGGAACAGGGTTTCAACCGGGTATGCAACCAGGCTTCCAGCCAGGGATGCAACCAGGGTTCCAACCAGGTATGCAGCCAGGGTTTCAACCGGGTATGCAGCCTGGATTTCAGCCCGGCATGCAGCCTGGATTTCAGCCCGGCATGCAGCCAGGTTTCTCCCCAGGATACCCTGGAGCTGGACCTATTATGCAGCAACCAGGACCACAGCAGGGGGCCCCAGGTAAGAAAATAAAAGAATCTCAAGTTAAACAAATAAGAATAGAATAAGTTTTTGATTAATAAAGAAATACAAATACAAGGCGCTACTTAATGTGTCCTTACCTTACTTCTTAGGCAAAAGGAAGTTATTCGGGACCACAATGTTATTACTTTTTACTATTATTGAGTTTACATACTAAACTTAATCCTAGATTGCCGCGACGCGCTTATGCGAAACATAGAGTAGCGGCACGCTCTTGGGTCAGTAGAGTCAGGTACCTAGGTAGCATGTTCAAGATGAAAGTAAATAGAAGGGAACGTGTTAACAGACAAAGCAAAGAAAATATCATAGTAACAGACAGACAGTTGGCACTCCTACAATTAATTAAATTAAAACAAACTTCTGGCCTATAAATTGTGTGATGTAGCTGACCTTGGCAGACAATGTAGGATTGGCTTTTGTCAATTAGTACAATGTGCCTTAACTTTTGTCATGGCCATGATATTGTATTTAAATGATAATATTTGAAGAGCCTAACTCGTATGGTATGAATTTAGTTTGCTAGAAAATATGTAATGTCTGTGTATGTAGACGGACTAGTGTTACGGTCCATTATGTTAACAATTAGAGTCGTTCGTCAACTCACACCATGAATCTTGTCCCAACTGGTGTGAGTTGACGAATCGTAAAAAAAATATTATTTTCATTCTGCAACTCACACCACCCTTTGTTTCTATTGAATTTATGCGTTGGGTACAGTCACCAAAAAAGCGAACTGTGGTATCAAATAATTATTATTGCTCTATTACCGTCATTGTTTATAAACTTCGTTGTTTTAAAACAGATTACTACCGCATGCCAGACATAAGATTTATAACCCTTTAACTTAACTGATAAATATAATCTCTTGGTTTAAATTTTACAATAGATAATGGCGTTAAAAAGTTGGGTAACAACGAAAACAATGTAACGTAACTTGAAAGGATTACCCGACGCCTTTTTTGATCTAATCTATTTTGGAAAACAATGTAAGGTAAATTGAAAGGATTACCTGACGCCTTTTTTGATCTTTTGGACATATTTTTACGACTCTTAAAACAATGGAAATAGGACAGGTAGGTTATAATAGCAATACCAGTATCCAGAATGATATTTTAAAAACGATTACTTTGCTTTTTACTTGTGTCTAGTAAGGTGCTCCGTGAAATTTTCCATACTTTTAAAGAAATTATTTTTTAAAGACTCCTAGACCATCTTGTGTGTGCCGTGTGTGTGTGTAGTAGTGCAAAGTTTTATTACTACCCACATGGGAATTGGATTGAATCAACTGAAAATAATAATAATAATAACTTGCAGCTAACAACATTGTTTCAAACCAATTCAAAAGAATGCAACTGATAAAAAGGTTCCACGTAATATACGAGTACCACACATTGAACTCCTTACTTGTACTCTGTATTTTACAGTAAAGATTTAAACTTTTGTTTACTTTTTGTTGTATAAATCTCTGTACAATTTATTTTATTATGTTTTTGAGTTTATATGGATTTAATTGTGGTTGACCTTTAAACTAATAAGTACCTACTGTAAGTGTCCGTTGATTATTGTATAACGTTAATTTGTGATTTTATATTTTCTCTTTCTATTAGCTGTTTAAGTTTAATTATAATTTAAAATATTTGTTGTGTTATTATGACTGATTTTATTGTAAAGGTTTTTTATTATAGTGATTACTTACGGAAAATATTTTGTTTTTATTGTTGTTAACCTTAAAATAAGTAATGTGTTTAAATATGTTTAGTACAATCTTTTGATTTTTTTTTTAATGCTGATTTTGCGTAGCACAGTAGTTAGTAAAAATGTCTATATGTGATGTTATGAGTCTGATTTTGTTGTAAGAGATTTATTTTATTTTATTGTGGACTTTAAAACAATTATGTAAATAGGTACCATTGTTGATTTTTTTATTTTGTTGCGGAGACATTATGTTCTTTTTTTTTTGCTGACAAATGTAGTTTCAATTAATAGTCAAATAAAAGTGTATAATAAGTATGCCTTTCGTTTATTTTACTAATACTTTTTTTGGTTGACTGTACTAAAATTCACCCAGAGTAAAAGTGGTGTGAGTTGCAGAATGAAGAGTATAGCTTTTTTACGATTCGTCAACTCACACCAGTTGGGACAAGATTCATGGTGTGAGTTGACGAACGACCCAACAATTACACTAATACAGCTGTCGTTTGTCTAAACGATTTAACAACTTATTTGTATATTTTATAAGTGATAAAAAAATGTTAATGACTTCTTAGTTTGGACCATATTTGTCGAGCCACTGCTGTACATGGAAATTATTATCCAGTTTCTATTTATTAGGGCCAACATAAGATATCAACAACAACAACATCAGCCTATATTAGACCATCGCTGGAAATAAGCCTCCCCTAATGATATATCAGACTTGAGATATCGTAAAAAAGAAATTCAATATAAATAATAAGCTTCTTCTTATGCGGTTCTAGTTCGGTCAAGTGTTTTGTAATTTATAGGCCGCCGCAAATTGCGCATAAACCAAGGTAAATATAATATAAACTTTAGAGATAGTCTAGTTGCCTTAGTAATAATTATGAAGGCTCTGATACTGTTATCAGAGCCTAGATATATTATGAAATAATTGTTTGATACATGAATATGAAAGTAATGTAATGTTACTTCCACCTACTAGGTACTACCAAATAGGTATTACCGGATAAAATAGAACTCTCTAAAAAATCTTAAGCTCTGAGATCACAGCATTGTAATAACTGAAAGTGAAGTCTATAGACCTAGGTTAAAACGAGGGAACTTAGAGATTTACCATGAAAAAATAATCTCTTAACATTTTAAGCTGATGATAATCTTTGTGGGGTTATATGTATAAAACATAATTTTAATGTATTCTTTTATACATAGGTATACTTATTTTTAATTTATAATTATAAGTCATTATAATTATGGTCCGGTCGCACCCACTGTTGGGCAAAGATTTAGAGTTGTGTCGAACGACAGCGTATTGTTGTTTATAGTTATAAATAAGTTAACGCCCTTCTTGATAGAAGTCGACTCAAGTGCATCAATATAATAATCAATATAGTTTATTTACATTTTAATTATCTTTATCACGTGCAGTAGTGAGGTACACCCCTTCTCATTCTTCGTTAAGGTTTCGATCGAAACGAGTTTACTTTCGTTTGTAAATGTGCATCTTAACAATACAATTCAATTCAATATGTCAACAAATGCTGACAATAAATTCGACTTCGAGCGGAACGACGGAATTAAGAATAAATTAGGTTTTGCTAAGTGGTCAAAGTTTAAAAAATACGTTGTTAAAAAACGTGCTAATATAGATTTAGTAGACCCGCGTGTTTATATTGAAACTTTGAGTGTGGAAAGTGTTAAGAGAAGTCTTTGCCGTGCCTGCAGACGTATATTTAAACCTAAGCACAGTGGTTACAGTCGATTTCTATCTGATGAAGAAAAGAGGTTGATGCCGGTAGATCTTAGTTTGGTGGAGGGATTTTACTAATAAATTTACTATAGTATGTATGATATTTTATCTGAATTATTTGCTGTATGCAACTAAGCATTAAGATACATAAACTTATTTAAAAATACCATACGTACATAACTACAGTTAAGTGAGTATCTAAAGACGTATCTAATTAATTTTAAAAAGATAACAAAAAATTACTACTACTTAGCTGTTGCATTTATTAATTTCTGATGGGATCCTGGATTGGGCAGAAGTCTTGTGTCATAGAGCTACAATAGTAAGTTGTTTGAATAACTGATAAGAGGAAACTTAATTAAAAAGAAAACAAGACGAAATTAATACACCGCTCCCCTGAATAAGGACATAATTATAATTTTTATTTTTTTTACGACCTCTCTGGCGGGGTGGGAGAATATCTGTCTGCGATGCAGGAGGATTCGATTCCCGCCTCGGAACAAATATTTGTACGATCTGCAGATATTTCTTCAAGGTGTTCTAAACGTTTTCTGTGTATAGAAAAAAATATATATCTATTAATATATTGTATTGAGTATTGTATTGTATTATCCAATGCCCATAACACAAGCTCTGCTTAGCTTGGGGTAGATGATGCTGTTTGGATTGTCCAGCATTATTTTATTTACATTATTTATTTATTATTAGCTACCTACACGTCTATAAAAATATATTTATGTCTTATAAACTATTAGAATACTTCCAATTTACTTTTGGGAAAGACTAAAGGTTCAACCTCAAATAACTTGCCCTTCTTTGTTGTAGGTATGAAATATCTTTATCTATTGTTTGTTTAACATTGTTATTAATAATTTGTGCCGTAATAACTAAATCAATATTGTCTGTATCATCTGTTTGTTAACATGTTATCTGTTTTATACCATTAAGTTTTATTCCGTTAACTATAGTAGGTACTTTTTATTGCTTCCAGGTGGCTGGATGACTATACCTCAAGGGCTCAGCAACTGCCCTCCAGGTTTGGAGTACCTTTCTATGATTGATCAGTTGCTAGTTCATCAGAAAGTAGAGTTGCTAGAGGCTTTCGTGGGATTCGAGACCAATAATAAGTATAGTGTGAAGAACAGCCTTGGACAGAAGGTGTACTATGCGGTTGAAGATAATGACTGCTGCACTAGAATGTGCTGTGGACCCATGCGTCCATTTGATATGAAAATCCTGGATAACTTTGGACATGAGGTAGATTATTTCATGTTTTCCCTGTATTTTCTTCTTACTGTACGTTTAGCTTCGTAACATCTGGTCACACGTACGCAACACATTGACATGACTCTTGAATTTGTATGAAAGCTCCGTCCACACATAGTTTGTTGTAGATTATACCCAGTATCAAAATAATCTCATATTTACTACCTATACAATATACAGCCAAATAACTATAAAGTGTAATAGCTTTTTAAACGTTAACTACATAATACAGTATATTGCATGGTCATGGGAACACCTTGGGATCATCCTCTAAACAATAACCAAAAAAAAACATAATTTGAAGTTAGTTCACAAACAAATCGATGAACATGCCTAAAAAATTACTTACAACCATACCTAAAACTTCCGCGTTAAGTTTTTGGAGGAAAAAAATAAAAAATAGTTATTGATGCACTGCCTCACCGATGCCATCTATCGTCATAGCGACAGAATCACTGTCATAATATTTTAAATACTTTTTATCGCGTGTATACCTTTTCTTTTATTTTCCCCTACGTTTCTATCGCAATAAACAAAACATAAGTACGCGACATATAAACTCCATAAATATCTATATCTATACTAATATTATAAAGAGGAAAGATTTGATTGTTTTTTGAATTGAATAGGCTCCAAAACTACTGGACCGATTTGAAAATTCTTTCACCATTAGAATCCTAAATATTCCCTGATGAACATAGGCTAGAATATTTTCAAAAAGTACGTATTCCGTATGAAAAGTTTTATAGCGGACCGCCAGTCTTTAATATGTCTACAAGCCTCGACAGTTTTAAAACGTTTATAATCATATTAGCGACCCGCCCCGGCTTCGCACGGGTGCATTTTGTACATATAAACCTTCCTCTTGAACCGCTCTATCTATGAATAGAAACCGCATCAAAATGCGTAGTTTTAAACTAAGCCTACAGCAAGAGAGTTTATTTTATACTATACTACCCGCTCCGGCATCGCACGGGTGCAATGCTAATACAAAAACCTTTCTCCGATTCAAAATCCGTTGCGTAGTTTTAAAGATCTAAGCATACATAGGAACAGACAGACAGCGGAAAGCAACTTTGTTTCATACTATGTAATAATATTAAATACTTTATTGCACACTTATGAATAATTAACAAATGAAATAGCCTTAGAATCAGCGGCTATTGGCGGTCTTATCTCTTACTTAATGAGTTTCCCTTAATTTCCAGGTTATCCACCTAAACCGTCCACTGGCTTGCGACTCTTGCTGCTGCCCGTGCTGGCTGCAGTCGATGGAGGTCACTGCACCTCCTGGCACTGTCATAGGCTCCATAGAACAGGAGTGGTCCATCTGCAAGCCCTCTTATGCCATCAAGAACGCACTGGGCGATGTCGTGCTCAGAATCAAGGGGCCTTTCTGTACCTTCTCAATGTGCGGCGACGTGAAATTCAATGTAAGTATCTGATAAGTATGATAACTATTTCCACGCATATACAGCTAAACGGATCTTTACGACTTTCTGTACGTTCTCAATGTACGGCGACGTGAAATTCAATGTAAGTAATAGGCGATGTAGTGCTCAGAATCAAGGGGCCTTTCTGTACCTTCTCAATGTGCGGCGACGTGAAATTCAATGTAAGTATCTGATAAGTACATATAATACATACTTCCACGCCTATACAGCTAAACGGATCTTTATGACTTTCTGTATGTTAAAATGTGCCGCGACGTGAAATTCAATGTAAGTAATAGGCCATGTAGTGATCAGAATCAAGGGGCCTTTCTGTACCTTCTCAATGTGCCGCGACGTGAAATTCAATGTAAGTATCTGATAAGTATAATACATACTTCCACGCCTATACAGCTAAACGGATCTTTACGACTTTCTGTACGTTCTCAATGTACGGCGACGTGAAATTCAATGTAAGTATCTGATAAGTATGATAACTATTTCCACGCATATACAGCTAAACGGATCTTTACGACTTTCTGTACGTTCTCAATGTACGGCGACGTGAAATTCAATGTAAGTAATAGGCGATGTAGTGCTCAGAATCAAGGGGCCTTTCTGTACCTTCTCAATGTGCGGCGACGTGAAATTCAATGTAAGTATCTGATAAGTACATATAATACATACTTCCACGCCTATACAGCTAAACGGATCTTTATGACTTTCTGTATGTTAAAATGTGCCGCGACGTGAAATTCAATGTAAGTAATAGGCCATGTAGTGATCAGAATCAAGGGGCCTTTCTGTACCTTCTCAATGTGCGGCGACGTGAAATTCAATGTAAGTATCTGATAAGTATAATACATACTTCCACGCCTATACAGCTAAACGGATCTTTACGACTTTCTGTACGTTCTCAATGTACGGCGACGTGAAATTCAATGTACATAAGTAATAGGCGATGTCGTGCTCAGAATCAAGGGGCCTTTCTGTACCTTCTCAATGTGCGGCGACGTGAAATTCAATGTAAGTATCTGATAAGTATAATACATACTTCCACGCCTATACAGCTAAACCGATCTTTACGACTTTCTGTACGTTCTCAATGTACGGCGACGTGAAATTCAATGTAAGTAATAGGCGATGTAGTGCTCAGAATCAAGGGGCCTTCCTGTACCTTCTCAATGTGCGGCGACGTGAAATTCAATGTAAGTAATAGGCGATGTCGTGCTCAGAATCAAGGGGCCTTTCTGTACCTTCTCAATGTGCGGCGACGTGAAATTCAATGTAAGTAATAGGCCATGTAGTGCTCAGAATCAAGGGGCCTTTCTGTACCTTCTCAATGTGCGGTGACGTGAAATTCAATGTAAGTATCTGATTAGTATAATACCTATTTCAACGCCTATACAGCTAAATGGATCTTTATGACTTTCTGTATGTTAAAATGTGCCGCGACGTGAAATTCAATGTAAGTAATAGGCGATGTAGTGTTCAGAATCAAGTGGCCTTTCTGTACGTTCTCAGTGTGCGGCGACTTAAAATTCAATGTAAGTACGCACTGGGTGATGTTTTGCCCAGAATCAAGTGGACTTTCTGTACGTTCTCAATGTGCGGCGACGAGAAATTCAATGTAAGTAACTGATAAGTACGCACTGGGCGATGTCTATTTCCACGCCTATACAATACAGCTGAACGGATCTTTATGAAATTTCTGTCCACACAAATTTCATAAAGATCGCCTTCGATGCTGTGGAAAGATGCTAGTTATTTTATAATTCGAAACCCATCAAATAATACCTCTAGTTAGAAGACCGTAAATGAGAATGGAACACGAAAAATAGAAAAAATGTCGAGGACTGATTTTAACTACGCAACTAGTAAGTGAAAGTGTTAATAAATTAAGCTCTGCTTAGCTTGGGGCTAGATAATGCTGTGTGAATTGTCCAGCATTATTAATTTATTTGATGTTCTTTGATTATTACCAAATTTATTTGAAAGATTGTATTTAACACATAAAAAGCTTGAATTTGATGTTAACTTATATATGTAATTATAATTAACTAGCTGGGTGCCCGTGGTTTCCCCCGTGTTACTCCCGATCCCGTGGCATTTTTGGGATAAAAAAAGTAGGATTTTATTATATTCATCAGCCTACAATAGTTCACTTCTGGACTGTGGACATAGACCTCCTATTTATCAATTGGTGGTTATTGCCCATAATCCCCACGCTGGGCAGGCGGGTTGGGGATCGCAGTTCGGTGGAGTTGTTCTGCAGAGGGCAGTAGGATTAACTAAAGCTAAATATTTCGTATTTCAGGTCTTCTCAGCAGATGGCGAAAGAAAAGTTGGCGCCATCAGGAAGCAGTGGTCCGGATTGGCTCGCGAGATCTTCACGGACGCAGACATGTTCGGGATATCATTCCCCATGGATCTGGATGTTAAGATAAAGGCCGTGCTCTTAGGAGCTTGCTTCTTGATCGTAAGTAAACGGAAAAGGCATAGAGAAAAAATTAAACAACAGTTTTTACACGTAGGTAGGCGCATCAGTTGATTACGGCGCGTTCGATGTTTTAATATTCATAAGGGAGCAAGGGTGGTACAGACGCCAAAAAATTTAAAAAAATGGGAGTAATTTAAAAAGTTTCTTTTATGGGGATTATAGACAGATGAAGAAAACTGATGTGTCAGTTAGTAGCGTAGATTTTTGCTGTGTTTACGATTAAAATTTTTATCAGAAATATCGTAGTTTTAATATGTAAATTTAGAAGTTTTATAGTAAAAGTAATGCTGGTGCTTTTAACAACTTAGGTTCTTTTTTATTATTCTTTACAGATACTATCTTTGATATGAACATGCTTAGCCCTACTTAGACTTTATAACGAATTCATATCAATATATGCAATCCACACCGATAAATGATGATGAGCCCCAAGTTAAGCAGATTGTGTTATGTGTATATCACTTAGGTATTTTTTATTTTCTATAGAAAACGATCAGAGCACCCGAAACAAATATCTGCAGATCGTACAAATATTTACCCCGAGGCGGGAATCGAACCCGCAACCGCCTGCGTCGCAAGCGGGCCGTAATTTTTAGGGTTTTGCCATCGGTTGCAAAACCCTTATGAAATCGCTTTGGGTCTGTTTTGTGTTTTGAATCCTTAATATCTCAGAAACTACTGCAGCTATTGACTTGAAATTTGAAATAATAATACATTTTGTGCGCCCGCACATATTTATAGAAAAATAAATAAAAATAAATGAAAAATCAAAATGAAGATTTTCCATACAAATTTTGAAATCAAAATTTTAAATGGGCCGTACAAAGTCAAAATTTGTATCAAATGAAAGGTACTCGTTTGTAGATTTCAAAATAGTTTTTGAAATTTTGGTAGATTTTATACTTTTTAAAATATTTTGAAAAAGGTCAAAAAAATGGCCATTCCCCCCCCCCCCTATCTCCGAAGATTGCAGAGTGATCGACATGATATGTAGCAAGTGTTTGTAGATATGGATCTATATTTTACAGGAAAAATATAGAGAAGTCTGTAAAAATAATACTTTTTGAAATAAGGTCAAAAAAGGGCGGGAAAAATTTCTGAAGGGGTGACTACCCCACCGAGTTGGGTATCAAATGAAAGGTATCAATTTGTACATTCCAAAACAGTTTTTGAAATTTCGATAAGTTTTATAATTTTCGAAATATTTTGAAAAAGGTCGAAAAATTGACCATTCCCCCCCCCCCCCCCCCTTATCTCCGAAGATTGCAGAGTGATTGATGTAAAATGTACTAAGCGTTTGTAGTTATAGATCTATATTTTACAGGAAAAATATAGAGAAGTCTTTAAATATAATACTTTTTGAAATATGGTCAAAAAACTAATTTTCATACAATGGGGGCTATTTCATTAAGAGTTTTTAAAACAGGTTTTGAAAATCGTCTAAGTTTCATACTTAGTGAAATAGGTTGAAAAAAGTCGAAAAAAAATTGTAGGTACCAACCCACTTACCTACCCACTAATCTCTGTAGTAACTGTTGTAGTAGTTCCACAGCGCACCAAAACCGTTGTTCTCAAAATTTTTGAGAAGAGATATGTATCCTAGATAATCCACACAGTATCATTTACCCACAAGCTAAGCAGAGCTTGTGTTATTAGTATTATTACGATAGCTTTTATCTATATCTATATCTATACTAATATTATAAAGAGGAAAGATTTGATTGTTTGTTTGTTTGTTTGTTTGTTTGTTTGAATTGAATAGGCTCCGAAACTACTGGACCGAGTTAAAAAATTCTTTCACCATTAGAATCCTTAATTTTCCGTGATGAACATAGGCTATATAATATTTTCAAAAAAGTTAGGGATCCGCATGAAAAATTCAATAATTGAACCGTGGGCTGTATATTCAACCTCTTTTTCTATTATGGCGCGTCAGAATAGAAAAAGAGGTTGTATAGCGCACGGTGCTTGCTTTTTCTCTACGGCCAGTGTCAGTTTGGAATGTCGAGTCAATGTCAAAAACCCCAATGCTGTTAAAAAAAGTAAAGATCCGTATGAAAACTGTGAAACCCATCGTTTTAGTGTGTATAATTTCTGAAATTTTTGTTTAATACCCGTGCGAAGCCGGGGCGGGCCGCTAGTACTTAATAAAGTATAAGTATCACATTAGATGATTTATTTTTGTGTACAGAAAAGGACAAGAACACCCGAACAAATAATCTGAATATCCTACAAATATTAGTCCCGAGGCAGAAATCAAACCGCAACCTCCTGCGTTGTAAGCCCACCGCGCCAACAGGTCGTCATATACGTACTTACCTACCTAAACGACACAAGTTCAAAACCCTCGGCGCGCGAGTTACACTCGCACTTGTCGTACTTGTTATAATATATTTGAGTTAATAAAAACACACTTACCCACCGTTGCCCCTCTGTGATAAAAATATTAACCAATACAAAAATAGATTGAATAATCACAATCAACTCATTACCAATAAAATCTTCTACATGGCAAATACCACATAAAACGCCCAAAAGATGACACTTACTCGAACTTCAAAGGAACTGAAGTTCAAACCTAAAGATGGTGCTTTTCACTGGGATGGCACCTAATTTCAACCCAAGACCACATCTAATTACGGCTAAACAGCCGATTGTAGATACAAAATGGAGAAAATATAATAATAACCAATAAATACGCTATAGAGTATCACCCAAGTTAAAATTAAGTGTGAGCACGATTCTATTGTCTCGTCTACCAAAAAATTATTCTGCCCTTTTTAAAGAAAATATTGGTTCACTAACCTATTCTGGGTGAGTTTATGGGGCTCCATAGCATAGGTAAACCAAAATATCGGAAACCATGTGCGTGAAAAGTTGTAAAATTTGCATAGTTCATGTAAAGTTTGATGTTTTTCCTTACAGTACACGCCTACATAAGTATGTATTCCATTATTTTCTTTTTTCAGGATTTCATGTTCTTCGAAAAACAAGGTAACAAGGAATCTGATCGTCCTGGAATGTTTTAAAAGCAACAAATTCTGAATACGTGCATTCTATGAAAAGTTAAAACAGTAGTGCTGTGCTATGTAAAAGTATGATAAAAATTCAAGTACCCCCATCCTCATATTTTCAGCCTTACCATAATCGGATGTCCTATGGAAAACATTATATGCACATTTCATGAAAAATTTTCCTTTGAATTATAACAAGTGATTGGAAATCTTTATAATTTTATCATAATTGCATGTCAATCAATATTAATCTAAAGTAAACTAACTAAATAATTTTATCATAATTGCATGTCAATCAATATTAATCTAAAGTAAAAAACTAAACTAACATATTACATATTTTTTACTGTCACTAATTCACTAACGCACACGGTCACTCAATGAATATAGTTCTTAAAACAGGGACAAGGCCTTAAAAGTATTTTGTGAAATGTTGAGGATTTTTTTCGTTACTTGGATGGGAGGATTGCCCATTCTTAAATACCAATCGCCTTATGAAATGTCCACAAATTTGAGCTTAAAGCTTCCAACTACCTAAATGGATCGTTAATCCCTGTATGGTACTTTTGAATATTAACCATTTGAGGATTAAATAACAAATTAATCTATATTATCCTTAAGAATATTCGCTATGATACTGTTATATTGAGGTATTAGAACTAATCTCATTTTTATCTTTTTATTATATTTTGAAATTTTATATCTGACATATTTTGTACTTATATTGTTTTTTTTTATTATCTTTAAGAATAATTACGATACTTTCACTCATTGATCTTTATGAACAACTTAGTTGTATTATAATTAATGAATATTCTACGTAAAAGTATAATGATGTAGGAACCTACACAACAAAGAAAACCTATACCAGTAGTTATTTTAGTATTTGGTACAATTAAGTATGGGAAGCTTCCTTAAGTAAGCACAAATTTTTTTTTGATACTTTGTTATTTTCTAAAATATATTTAAAATGTACGTTTAGATAGATTTAAATGATAATAATATACACCTTTTACCAATTTATACTGTAGGTACAACTGGTACAAGCTTCTGCTATATTACCTTCTCCAAAATGTATAATCGCCTTTGAAACGTAAGGCGAAGCCAACCCTATACTTTACACTATTGAAAAGACTATAATCGGCCTTCTTAAGATTGTGTAAACTGATTAAATTTATAAATAACTATAAGTATCCCCCTTATTCATAAGTCTGCCACTTTAAGGCTCGGGCGACGTATTAATTTCCCATACAAACGTAACACCAAAATGATTTGTAATTTGAGCATATTTTCACCATGATATTGGAATAGTATTTATCTAGGTTCCTGCCCCAAGCTTTTTTGAAAATACCTTCCTATCTACCACAAACAATAAGAAAACGTGTAGGTAAAGAAAATATGCTCAAATTACTAGGAAATGAAACATTTATCCCAAAAATCCTAGAGATTATCCCGAGTGCAAGGGCTTACGCACAATAATAACAAAAATGCTCGAATTATTAAATTTTGGTATTACGTTTGAATATATTTGGGAAAATCATGCGCGTCGCCGGACCCTCAAGAATTCCTAGTTCTCACTGTCTTCTATTGATATAAGTCAGATTGAGAAAAAAAACAAACTGTTTTAAGTTAGCAGACCATTATGAATAAGGGGATTAGTAAATAACGTCATCTTATTGCTTATGTGGATGTTACGCTTACATGTTCTTACTTATGAATAAACAGATAAGTGTTTGTAGTGTTTAAAACCTTAATTATGAAATAAAATTACAATTATATGACAGAAACAAGTTAGAACTAGTATTTAATATTGAAACAATTGAGCTAACTGCATACTGTTGCAAACAATCTACAGGTAGCTCAACTGAACTATACCAATACCAGTAGGAAGCGTCTCCAAGACGCTGGCTGCATTGCCTCGCATGGCAATGCTGATGCTTTGTAGTTTCTTAGATGTATATTATATAAAAATCGCTTACTGTTTGTTAGTCTCGCTAAAGTTCGACACGGCTTGGCCGATTTGAGTTTTTTTTTGTTTTGTTTGCTCTATGAGGGGTGTTTTAAAAAAAAAATTTAGGTGACACGAGGTTCTTCTAGTTAAACAAAATTACACTCGAGAGCAATGAATCCGGGTCACTCAAAGAATCTAAAAAATCTCGGAAAGTAAGAATGCTAGGTTAATGCAATAAATTGTATTTAATACACAATTTAATACTCCTTAAATGAAAGTTAAAAAAATATGAGTCACCATACATTTTATTTACACAAAATTACATATCTCTCTCTCGAGTGTATTATAGTGTTAAATATTGTCAATTGCATTTTTAATGTTTACTATACCAACGCAAAGAAGAGTGCGTATTCCTATGTAATATCCAATATTAGTGCAAGCATTTGTTCCTAGTCAACCTTTCAGGGTTCTGATTTGACAAATAAGAAATCAAGTTACATAAAATAGTTGTTATGCATTTAAATCTCTTGTTCCTTTTTTTATTTGTTACATTTACGAATTTCATGTAATTTGTTTTGTACTTACCTTTACCTATAGCTGATTTACAACATACCTTAATACCCGAGATGTTACGAAGGCGATTTATAGTACCTAGATAACATAGGCTAGCCTATTTTACTTCTCCAAACGAAATTTCGTGTTTCGTTTCGCCCAATTGGTGTACTCTATGACACTGAATTGGAGGACCAATTTGCACAAAAAACGATACAAACAACGCGTATTTTGGAGAACTAAAACAGTACTGGTGTGGTGTGCATCAAAAGATAATAGGACAGTTAGCACTTTCGTCAGGTAAGTTTGACATTTATGTATAAAAACTTCTGTAAAAAATCTTGAAAAAAATGTTATTTACGAATACCAGAGTTACTGTGTTCTATGAAAGATAATTGTTATTGAATCGAAATGTTGTATCAAAAAGTTTCTTATTACAATTTTATTGTTAGATTATCACATCAATACTGGGAACACCACAAGATGGCACAAAATGATGAAAGTACTTTTAGGCGCTTAACTGTAATCTAAACTAGACTTATGAATATTGTTGGAAATTAATACAAAGTGTGGCTTTTTCAAACCAGCGCAAACAGATTATCCGGTGTATTTAATTTCCTTTATAATTTAACACATTATTTTTGTATATTATGTATATCCAGTTCATCTGAGACTCTGCCTAAGAAAGCTTCCTTTTGAGGGGACTAAATTATTATATAAGGTTAGCGTTCTTTATGGGTCAAAAAAAGGTTTTCTTAAAGCCGTAAGGTGCTGTCTTATACTAAAATTTTCTGAGTCTTTATATGAATCCATGTTGTTTTTGTTCTGGTTTTAAACTTGCACAAAAATACCTTTTGTGATTCAGATTGTCCGATTTTGGATTACCTATCTAATCATTGTACAAGATTAATTACCTAAGTGGGTTGTATCTCATACTTTTTCGGATATCATATACTGTAGTAAAGTAAGGTGTGTTTTATCTAAGTATACAGATTAAAATAAATGCTTTGAAATTATGAACAGAAATGCAAGTTTTATTTTATTAAATCTGTAAGTAAGCACCTTATTTCAGGCAACATAAGAACAGTTCTGGATAATTTCTGAATAATTGATAAGTTCTGGTAAAAATCTTATTCTAGGGCCTATTATGCATGTGGGTATAGGTCGCGTCACGTAAAAAGAACGCTGGAAGAAAGTGGAAGGGGTATGTTCGCGCATGGGTACACGCGCGCACGATAGTACTAGGTAGGTATGCTAATTTGCTAAGCCTATTTTTAACTAATATTTCCTATTGGTTATTAGAAAATGTAAGATAAAATGAAAGACATTTTCGATTCAGTTTAGAATGTTTAATCTAATTACAAAAAAAGTATAATGTAGCAAATCCATTCATTAGGTCGTCTTGGGTGACGACGTGAGAACAAGATGACGACACGACGCTCCTAATAAAATATCAAAGGCATTATTATCTCTCTCTCATTTCATACAACAATATTCTTCAAAAATAAATTTTCTATACAAAACCATTTCGTAAACTTTAGTGCGCGACGGTATTTTGTCGAGAAAAGTGACGTTAACACAACTTTGAAAGCAAATCAAATCAAATGTCAACTGACGAACCAATAGCGCACCGGCGCATTTGTATCGCATTTGCGGCGCATGACCCGCCCGCCTCGCGCACCACTTCTGCTTACCACCAAATAGACCTATAAATCGACTTATGCGCAGGTTCAAGGCCAGCGTTATTTGTACGTGACGCGAACTATACATAGAGCCAGGATTTCAGAAAATAAAAACCAACAAATCATTAAAGATATAGTGAAAGCAACATGAAAGGTTAAAAATAATATAGAGCTTGCACTGTCTACTCTCATCAATGGATTTTGTCATATTCATAAAAATCTAAAACAGTAACAGTACCAGCTGTTACAATGTGCTTATACTTATAAAAAAATATAAAATCCTTAGTTTTATATGGGTCATAACATAACTACTTAAAGAAGTTACATCAATTATGTACTTAATTTATTTTTCGAAGTTTCTTGAGCAATTCCGCAGCTACTTTATTTGCATGATGATCATCATTTGACTTAGCCGGGTAACTGGCCGCTAGTTTCAAATAGTATTTCGCTTGATCTTCCTTTCCCATTTTTAAATAGCAGTTGCCGATTCTAAGGAGGTTTATGCTATAAAACCTAGGCTGAACTGCTTCAGCTCTGAGGAAGTATTCAAGGGCGTCGTCATAGGTCGAGGTAGGTGGGGTGCCAAATAATGCTTCTGCTATCTTTCTTTGATGCCATGGCATCTCTGTGATTTGGTAGCACCACTCGCCCAGCATGTGTAAGCAGGTTGCATCTTCAGGGTTTAAAGTAACAGCCAACTGAAAATTTGTATGTGTATTTAATAGTCTTATTCTAGCTCTACAATCAGTTTGGATCAAAATATTAAATTTTATCATCACTTCAGATCTGTCATTGGATATGGAGAGTTGGAAAGAGAGAATATTATATCGTCGGCTAAATTCGTTTACCCCGTAACTCCATTTTTGGGCGAAATATACTTTTTGATGTAGTTTGGTAGGAAATTTTTAAACGAATCGTTTCGTAAAACGCGTATTGCCATGTGAAAAACCGTTAAATTTAAAATTGCAAAAACGAAAACCTCGTAAGTTTTTCCCGCCATTTTGCTAAACCTCGTAACGAGCCCCTCAGTACTGTGCGAGACGTCGTCATAGTGCTTGCGCGGGTGTTTTGCGCTAGAATTTCTGTGTTGCTCCAGGTTTCGACTAAAATGTAAGTACGTATTACGTTCAGTATACATTAATCTTTTCTTTTTTAAAGTTGTCATGTTTTTTTATCCATAATTTTGGTTAATAACCCGTTATGATGAAATTTTATGGATATACAAGGTTTTATTCTTATATTAATTTGGTAGTTACGAGGATTTCCATACGATAAATTTGAGGAAAACGTGAGTTACTGGTATTGTTTGTTTTAATTAGATTGTAACTTTTGAAACTATCATGGTTATTAACATTATAGTCATTTATAACGGGATAATTACCATGATTAGAGTTTTGAGTTTTCCAATATTTCGGCACAGTTTCATGCGCCATGATCACGGAACAACTGAATTCACTGCGAGTTAGATTTTGGCGCATGAAACTGTGCCGAGATATTGGAAAACTCAAAACTCTAATCATGGTAAATATCCCGATACAAATGGCTTTAGTACTTAGATTGTGTTGGTGTGTTGTGTGTGTGCTTATTCAAATAAGTGCGATTTTATCTATTAAATAAGAATAATATCTATTAGATAATAATTTATTTGATCGCTAAAACAAAGGGCTTTGTTATTATAACTTATAAATTTGTTGTGTGAGTATATCTGTGGCCTCGTCCCAAGCTGACTGTAAAGCATTCGTAGCTATGTTTCAAGAATAACAGCTCAGCCGTTTGAGAAGCATGATTTCGTTTCTAGTTGTTGAAGGGAAAATAAGCATTTTTTACAGGTCTGATTGGCTCTAAATTCAGTATTATGTGACTTCATTGACATGGCAAGTGTCATCTTGAACTTATGCTGCAGCATCACCTGGAATCCTCAGGATACCTAAATTCTTGTCAATTTACACTAGATGGATCGTTTTTGAGCTCGCTGGAATAGTCTCAATGAGTAGGTTATAGAAAGATTGCGTTCAGGGTCCGAACATGCTGATAATAGTTTAATGACAATAAGTTTCATTTAGTTTGTTAACCTAATAATAAACTACTAAAAAACGCGTTTTTGTTGCAGGAACAATGGATCCTAGAAGAAAAAAAAGAATAAAGAGAATATTCTCAAATTTGGATCCTTGTTCAACGTTCACCAGTTACGAATTGAGTAATTATGAGGTCAACTATGATGGATCATTAAATCTGGTGGAAAATAAGATTCGGTCGGTATCATTCCTCAAACCTAAAGATATTATAATACATAAATAAGGACAAAAAAATTACCATTTCGGAAAGTTGCTTAAACTCCGCCTGCATACCAGATTTTACAACACGCGAACCTAACCAGGATGCTGCTCATCAAGCCATCGCTTCTGCTGATGGCAGAAACTGCTTAAACGCTACTCACAAAGCCACCACTTCTGCTGAAGACAGTTAAAATTTTGATTGTGATCCCAATGACTTTCTGAATTCTTCTTGCTTGTGCACTACAACCTGAAGATTGCTTTTACACAAATTATCAGCTCGTCTCTACTTTTGTACAGTTATCGTGTTAACGCTAAAGAAATGATTCCTACTAGGGATGGTAATTACTTAATGACTGATTACCGTTCAAGTATAAGGTATCACTATGTTTTATATAACTTATTTTTGAATATTTAGATTTTTGTGTTTTATATTAATAATTTTTAGTCTCAAAAAGTGCCATTATTAGATTATCGCAGAAAGTCTGATTTTTAAGCCTCACTGTTGTTTTCTGAAAGACATTTTAAATAGGTACTTTTTTTAATTATGAGATGCTCCAAATGTCGTCATTATTATTTCTCTAATTATATTAATAAAAGTCTTTCTTAATTCATATATTAAACATGTTTTATTTAACTTGTAAATCCAAAATGACTAAATCTTAAAAAATATTTAACTTGTAGAACTCTTATCTCCAAGAAAAACACGTATTTCCAGGCGAGACGGATCAAGTAATACTCGTAACTCCTTTTTTTTACTCTTAACGTGAAATATCAGGTAATTAGAGCTTATAATATTATTTCTAGGCCCCTTTTACCTATATATAAAAACTATCATAATGGGGTTATCATATAATTATTTCAAGTTATTCAGTTCTTTTCACCTACTGTAAAATTTACGTTGATGGAGATACGGGGTTAACGAATTTAGCTGACGATATGTAGTTTAGGAGGACAGCCAAGGTATTCAATTACCAACAGTGTTGAAGATCCAAGCTTTAGTCTTTACTAAAGCTGATATTAAGTCATTACCATAAAATCATCATCATCATCATCATCACCAGCCTATAATAGTCCACTGCTGGACATAGGCCTCCCCTAATGAGCGCCATAAATACCATAAAATATCTATAATTAATTATATAAAAAACAGTGTGAAGCCATTTGTCAAATATATAAAATATGAAATTACTTACATCCATATGATTTTTAACATTTTCGAGCTGTTTAATCCTCTCTGAGATTCCTATGTATGAACTCTTAACATCAAGAACAAGAGCATACCACTTGTGAACTGCATTATGATCTGGATGATTTGCTAGTAATTTCGTTATAATATCATAAGCTTGGAATATACAATTCTTTTTCTCTGTTTTGTCAGATTTAGGGTCTTTTGACATGTTGTAAAGAGCTCTAACTATCCTCCACTGAATTTCTACATCATCTTTTTGCTGAAAAAAATGTGTTTCATTTTATTTAAAGAAACTATTTATGAAAGACAAGATGATGAATCATAATAATAAATAAAATAAATAAATTATGCCGGACAATCATTCTACACAGCATCATCTAGCCTCAAGCTAAGAGCTTTTGGATGGGACTAGATGACTGATAATATATAATATAATATTATTACATTTATAGATATTTTTTTATTTAACACATAAAAAACAACCATAACATCCTGAACAAATATCTGCAGATCATACAAATATTTGTCCAGAGGCCGGAATCAAACCCGCAATTTCCTGCATTGCAAGCGGACCTTCGCCCACTGCGCCACAGTCAAAGCCATTGGTGATATTAAAATTATAGGTACTCACTTTACATTCATCAAGCTTGAAATAGCAGTCTTCGTAATGCCCATTTTCAAATAAAACATCCGCAGCATCTATAATGCCTTTTATTTCATCAACTATTACTGATTTTGTTTTTTCCGCGTTCTGCTGAGTAATTTTAGATATTGGCCATAGGAAAGCGTAACTAGCAGCCAATGTTATAACACTTTTAAGCTGTGATGCCTGGGGAACGAAAATAAAAAGGTAAGTACACCATTCTACTAACTGTCCTATTCAATTTCATCGTAAATATATTTAAATTATTAATAATAATATTACCCAAAAATAATTGAATAGGTAGCAGTAGCTAGGTACATCAGTTTTATTAATTAATCTTCTTGAACTGAGTAGGTAAATAGATGGTATCCATGGAGTTGGATAAAATCCCAGAACATAAAAATACATGGTTTTAATTGACCTTTAATACGGGTTTCACTTTTTAGTCAATTCATGACGTGTTAGGGTCATTACCTTCTGTTGGCAGAGGGTATAAAAAGTTTTATGGGTAAGTAGTACCGACTAGACTGTACCTGAGGATGAGTTGAAGTGTTATTTTTACTTCTTGTTAAAAGATGCATCATCTTTAACGAAGTTGGTCGAAGTATTGCCCTCAAACTCATTTTGTTGCCAAGCACTTAATACTTGTTTAATAAACTCAAAGAATAACTGGAAGAAGTTTTTAGAACAAAATCCTTTAATAAACCAGGTTCTAGATAAAAATTACTAGACCGTTTACAAAACGGAACTATCAAAACAATCAGTGTTGCCGGTAGCCAAATTAAAAAGCTCCGACCGAACCAAACCCAAATTTGGTCCGGACTAGGAAGATCCGTTTTGTAAAATACCAGAAACTTTGTGAGATGTATACTTAAAAATCTAAAAATAGAAGTTAATGCATGCACCTTCATCAACAAGTAAAATAGAAAGTATGTATGTATGTATGTTTGTGGGTGTATCTGTGACGTAACTACCTTCACGCTCAAAATAATGAACGGTTTTGAGTTAAGAATTTTTTTTATGCATAGCCTACCATGTTGATTTCTGTTATTACAATCAGTTGTCTTGGATTCTAGAACCGCGTAGGTATTTTGTAGGATTGGTAAAAGAATAGAAGAATGTGTACCTACCTCAGGAAACATTTACAGGCTAGTGTGACACTTTACACTCATAGTAATTATTATAAATGCAAAAGTTTGGATTTGGAACAGTATGCGGTAAAGGGTCTAAAGTTTTTTGATGTGTAACATTTTACAGTAGAGCAGTACTGGTTCAGTGTTGATTATTATTGCATCCTGCGTACCTCAACCTTGGCCTCAACAAAGTGCTAATAGGCATGAAAAAAATCTCGGGGTCCGACATACATCACAAAAAGGTTCCATCTCGTCAAACCGCTTCATCAATTATCTCTACTTGTAGAAATAAAATTACTAGACTAACCATTTCTAATTGGATGGCTTAGTTCTTAAAGTCACTAAGTCCAAATTTCCACATTTTTACATTGACAATTCAAAATATTCTACTTTTTCCTCTATCGATGGATCTAACCCTTGTTTCTCTAGAATAACTCTAAGTGTGTTTTTCCCACTGCCTAAAGTCTCTAACTCCATTCATTTTAGTTCTTAAAGTAACGAACTACAAAAATTAGCCGAAATCTGAGAAAAAAGTAACTAAGTTATACTGATTTTTCATTCAAAAGTAACTAATTCCTTAAGTTTTTAGTCTATGTCCTAGCTACAGTCAAAATAATAAATTTATCACTGTGGTAATCGAATGTTTTAGTAGAGCGTTATTTGCGTCAAATATAGCTACGCAATTTAGAAATTCACGACCTCAGCAAAAATACCACTTGCATGTATATAAAAACTGAAAATTATGGTCAAAATGATATTGGGTCCTAATGAAGTTTTGCGGGCTTTGGAAGACTACAAGAGCATCTCCTGCTTGTATGAAACCCTCAATACATGGAATAACTGTGTGTAGTAAAGCTTGTTTTCAAAAGCACCACCACCCTAAATTGTCTGCATCAATGATTGGTTAATACTTAAAGGATTTTGAACGATAATGTACAAAAAAGTTGGTATGGGTGGAATCATCAACCATGAACTGGAGGGAGGACTATTTCCAAGGAATGATACCTAGTCATAAAACTATTAAAGCTTCGCGATGTTAAAAAGCTTATCGTTTAGGTTCCGGTTGATGTTGAGAAAAGAAGTTTTTATTTAGATTTGTTCGAAACAGCCGAAACATCTGCTGAGATGAGACTAGAAGTAAGAATTGATTTGTAAGAAGAAGAATGTGAAGATATCAAAATACGACTATAACTTATAAAAGTATTTCCTTGAGTATAAGAAATTTTAAGGATAAAACATATTTGATTATTATGTTTACAAGAGACGATTACTGAAAAAAGTCACTAAATCCAAAAAATATTGTTAAAAGTAACCTACTCCATTGATTTTGCGTTATGTCCATTGTTAAAAAAAATATTCGTGTCAAAAATAGATATGTTATTGTACTTTTAAGTTTAGCATATTAATCGGTGTCCTTAGCACTATCTTTTTGATTTTATTTCAAATTATTATACCACAATTATAAGCACAAATAAATAATATTTTTCACTAAAACGCTCCTACCCAAAAAATTACAAAATGGACTTAGTGACTTTATGAAAATAAGCCATCCAATTCTGATTTTTTAATTCTGACAGACATGCGGTCGTGCCAACATTGTAATTAAAAAATTTGCAGAGAATTTTGTGTTTTACGAAAGAGGCTGCCACAACTCAGCAATTTGTTGAAAATCGGCAAATAAGGTAGAACTCTATTCTAGTTACGAACATCAAATAAAATTTTAATTATTTCACGTAATAAAATGAATTCGGGAACAAAACAAATATTTTAAGAAATAAAATTATATTTCTTACTTCGGATTTTAGCTGGCAACAATTTAATAAAATCAATTTTCAAGCGGGCGCGGGCGGGTGTGCTGTACACTGAAGCTGTCAGTCAGTTTTTGATAATTTTGTGAATCTTGAATTCTTGAATCGTGAAAAAGAAACCGGTGAAGATAATTCGTGTGTGAAAGCGCTAGATTATGTTGGAGATTTGAATCAGTGTTTTTATTGCAGCTCCAGTATGCAGAGATCAGGTATAATTTATCATAATCTGGTACAAACCTAAACCATTACTGTTCATGTAGTTCAGACCGATAAATACGCGCCTCTGGGAAAGGCGTGTTTTTGTTTCAAAATAATCATTACCTACATTATTACGGTCAAGCCAACACACGTACCAATGTAAAATGCATATATGCATCCAATTTTATTTCCAACAAATCCCATGAGAGTTGCTACAGATACTTAAAACCTGTCGGATTATCGGCGGACTTCGAATGTATTCGCGCTATAGGCAGGCAGAGGTCCGCAGATAACAACTTTATAAAGATAATCTAAAAGTTATAATTTTCTCTCACACAATCTACTGCGCAATGATATGGTGTTTCCAAATTTTTGATGGAAAAACAAGCAAGTTCCTTGATTAGGTAGGTACTAACAAAAAAATTGCATTACATACAAAATAACGAGTAAAGTGGTCTTGAGTCTAGTGTTTTTCTAAAGAAAGGTGCCACAGCAGGAGCATATTTTATGGGTCAACTCAGTGCCTACTCGTATATAGGGTCACAGATAACATAATAGACAGGGTGGAATTTTTGTACGGGGCAGTAAGTGCAGGACCTCAAACTGTGAAGCTCTAAGAAATCAACCCATCCTTTTTAGAAAAAATAGCATCCTTATTCACAGTTTTAGATTTTGAGAAAATGAGTGTTTTCAACAACTTTGGATACCAATGATCCTGTTTCATATACTGATAAAAATGTTTTGGGAACAACTAAGGTTCGGGAACTAGAAAATTAAAAAACTCACAGCTTTTTGAATATATTTATCTTTATTATAGTTATCCTTAATATAAAGAATAAAACCTTTAATAAAACAATTATTCCTAAGGCAAGTTAGTGTGGATGTGTGCAAAGTAACCTTGATCTTTTGCCTGGCCTTGGATAAGCTTTTTGATAAAATGGTTTTTTTTGTGATTAAAGTGAATCATGTGTTATGTTATGATGCTACTTACATACTTTGCAAGTTAGGGATCTATTAATGTTTTTATTTATCAGGAATTTATCTGTTGACTATTTCATGTATTTTATATTTTGGCAAATCATCACAACTTTAAATATGTTAATACCTACATTGGATCACATTAATCCATTCTGATTTTTGATTCGAAATATTTCAATAGATTTGTCATACTATACATATATATTTTTCTCTCTGCTTCAAAACCTATTTCATACGGAGACAGATATAAAGTAGATAATATGCGCAAGTAAGGTACTATACTCAAATACTTATAACATTAATGTTTTCAAAGCACGGCAATTAGTATGATCCCATCGAGCATTCAGCAAACCACTGTTTTCCGCTTTTAGCAATTATGATGAGACTATGTTTATGGCTGGTGCACTCACCCCCATAGCCAGATTACCCAGCCCTTGTACCCATGACAATACCTTGACAAAACCTGGTTTTTTATTTCTTTCATTTTCCTTTGCAATATGTCTCTACACTTGGTGAATAACATCGGGTGTGTGGGTCTCTACCTACCTGGCTTCAGTAAGAATTCAAGTCAGATTCAATAATAATAATGCCATCTAGCCTTCATAAGCTAAGCTATCCTACATTATCCCTGATGAACAAGGATTAGAATATTTCCAAAAATGTTAGGGATCCATGTTTAATAAACCCTCTTATTAAATTTCCTTCCTTGCTCTCTTTTATGAAAGATAAACATCTTTGAACAGAACATTTTCTCTTCACTGAAGACCACTTTATTTTAAATGGATAGCAGACTTCTCTTGTTACTTATGACTAAATACGAAAATAATCGCTTGCGTGAGTTATGAAATGATGAATGCTCATCTATGACATGATATCCTCACAGAATCTCACGGATACTTTATCTTGGCATTGTGTCGTGCTCAGCGAGCGTGCGACCTCATCCCTTGTCCTGCGCCCTAGCGCGGAAACTGACCGCTTCATGTAACTTAACACCGTTCTTTACTTTCCCGACATTACCTACCTGTCGGATGTGGTGGATCTATTGTATGTATTGTATAGAATAGATCACACCTCTAACAAGACCCTAATAAATAAATAATCGTAATTTAATCTCAAATTTCGGTGCTTTACCATATCGCGACTTGCGTCGATTATAAAAATTTGGCCTAAGGCAGTCTGTAGGTAGACCTTAGCGTGTATTTTACTCATTTATTTGTCATAGACAAAGCCGTGGATGATGTGAATGTGTCTATATCTATCGGAGTGCCTAACACTTTTATGATTTATGGTAATTGTGTCGTTCTAAAGCGAATCGTTCTAAAGAAATGTTGCGTAACTGATTGTGGAAAAAATTTACACGATTTCGGTCTCCTTAGCGGTAAGGGGTGCAAGAAATGACTTGACAAAGCTCTCACAAATATGTTTTCGTTCGGATTCAAGCGTCGGTCGTCGCCACTATTTACACGCCACAATGGAGAATGGCAATCATTTTCCATCAGAGGTATAACTCGAAGGTCGTTTTTTCAAAGCATTTGTTTTCCAATTGAAGTATTCGTAGCGCAATTTACACTATTATGACCTGATGTTTCGAATAGGTAGTACCTATTGTACCGCTTACCTATAGAATTTATTTAGTTTTAAAAGAGCGAGTATTTACGAATAAGATCGTAAAAAAATTCTAAACTTATCCCCACTCCTAATAGTCTGCTAACTTAAAACTTATTTCTTCTTCTGTCTTCTATTGACATAAGAAAGAGTGAGAAAATACACTTGCTTAGCAGCTGTTTAAACTAAGCGGACCGTTATGAATAAGGGAAGTAGAAATTGCATAATTAATTACTTGTACGCTTTTATTATCCTTGATCCATAGTTAACGACCTTTTTAACTTGATCAATCACATTACTATCACTGAGTGGTTTTCGTTAGCAGCGCCTTTAAAACTTAATAAATTATACGAGAAATAACAATGCTGAACAATCACACAGCATAACTTGTACAAACACAACGGATAGTCTACGTTGGTAGGTACTTTTTCATCTCTCAGGCAATAAAGGCTCTGTGCATATCTTCTGCTAAGCAAGGTTTAAAATTTGCCTAATCTTCAAATATATTTCTGAGAAATAGAGAATAGAGCACATAATATGTAAGCTGTTAAATGATGTCATGTCACTAAAATTCTGCATTTGTGCAGATCAATGTCCTCAAATCAATTGATGCTGTTTACGAACTGCATATTCCATGACATCGTTAATTAATCTGACCATCTGACCTTTGTGCTGGACGATGTTCTTAATAGTCATGATGATGTTATAGGTTGAAATGGCTAAGACACTTCAAACCCTTGCTTTAGTTGTAAGAAAAGATCTAATTTGCAAATAGGGTAATATAAAATTTTTATGTAGAAATATTGCAACAAGTATTTTCACATAAAAAATTTAAACTAATTAACTAATACCTATATTAAGGAAAAAACAAAGAATTTTTTTAATAAGGTCGTCTCGGAACCTACTTGTTAGAATATCATTGCAATCTCAATATGCCACTGTCCATGCAGTGGAGTTCCCTACCAGAGGGTTTGACCTTAGAGGGCATGCGACGCTGCGCGGTAGCGGCGGCGCCTCCGTCCCGCCGGCCACCCGCCCGGAGACCGAGCGGAATCCGCGGAGTTGCAAATTCTCTGCATGTATTGAAATAGCTTGTATGCAATTGTAGGCGCTTTACCGCCTCCAGCTCGGCCACGCCAGTTCAGTTCTCGACGTCCGCGCACGCTGCTTGCAGTCACATCTCACACGTAAACAACGAGCCGCATTTACGTCGTTTTCTCTCATTGTAAATAAACTTTGTGACTTATCAATATTTACTGTAACCGGACGAACACTTTGTTGTCACACGTTCAAAGTAATGGATTAACTTAGAAAGTGCGGCCATTGTCTCCAAACGTGTAATATTTGTTACGCTGGATATTGTTGATTTCTATTTGATTGTAAATGCAAAATTGTGCAGGTTTTTTACCTGCTTACAATGGAAACTATGGAGAGCTCGAATCAATCATGTAAGAATTTCAATACTTTCCGTATCAATAGGAGATAATTATAAACTGTTAGGTTTGAAACTGAGTCCGAGTTCCCCTTCCGATCTTAGAGTTTAATCGCGTAAAATTTTATGAGTAAATTTTCTGCAAGTGACAGAGATACGTTTGTTGGCGTAGTAAACGCAATGTGAAGACTGCATAAGGAATGCTAATTGTGGTATATTGAAAGAATTCGTTCTGTCTATTGTTGTGTGTATTGTTATTATTTAGTTACAAATGTTGCTTTGAAAGACACAGATTGAAAACAATCGTCATAAAAAACAATCCGAACAAGTGAATCACACACAACTAACGCACAATTCGATCTATTGGCTACCTTGCAATAAAAAGAGGCGCTTGCTTCTCTGTAAGAAAAAATCAATTGTATTTAATGGGTAAATGTCATCCGGACGTGGTGAATTTTTTTAATGGAAGAAGAAGATTGTAGTAGCACAGAAAGTCTTCAAGCCTTAGGTACATGTTGTCTATTTTGCCTGGGTATGTTGTTTTCAATCTAACTTTTTCAATGATGTGCCTAAAAAGCTTCTCCCCTTCCATATGAACTGAAAAGGTATGACGGAGATCGAACATGACTGATCTTTTGTTCCTATTTTAAGAACACCAAAAAAATTCTTGACTTAGCGCCATAATTAACATAACTATCAACAAGAATATGTAATAAAAACAAAAGCACTTTTTGTCATGCAGTTTAACGTAAAACATGTTCCCTTTCACAATTATAACCAGGACGATTATCTCACATCAAGAAATATTCATGAATTTTGTTAGGTCTAGAAATTGATTGATTAATTTATATTTTATTTTTGTTTCATGTGCTGCTTCACTAACGCCTTCGGATTCAGCGGTAAGTGTTTAACGCTGCTAGAAAGTATTAGGCTACACAGTATCATTACATTAACCATACCAGTGAATCAGGGTATAGTACTAGTAGTATAAGACATCATCAATACAATGTATATAAATATGTAAAAGACATGCTTGTTCTTTGTACCCTACTTTAAAAGAGCACAATGATATCGGCATTATAATCATACAGGAATAGAATGATACAATGAATTGATACCTATCTAGTTGGAGTTATTAGGTCGCCAGGACCGTTTGTCCGCAAGGCACGTATGTTGCGTCGCGTCATTTGAATTACGAGTTGGAATTCGCGACCGCTATTCGGCCCTCAGCGGCTGCGTAGTGTCGACCACCGAACACCATTGACACCGAAATGGAACTCCCTATGGTCGCAGCCGTCGTTGTCACTTGCATATCGTCTCTGAGTCCACTGCCAAGTGACGAACGCGTTTGCTATACACGACGCGCGTATTGTTTTATTGTTTCAGTTTGCGAGCATATAATCGTGGTGCGGTCGTTGTTGTATTATTTCGCGAAATTAACAGAATAACTGATAATTGTGTTAAAAATTCCCTGAAGTGTGCGTGCGATCTGTATTCGTAAACTCAGCTACTCCGATGGCTAATCTATTAGAAACTTAGTGTCCCAATTTCCACTGAGAAAGTTATTGACTGTCCCTTTTGATGCCTTTAGTGTATCAATAACAAAGTCAATACCATAATAACTTATAAATATTATCATATTTATCAGTGGTCAAGCTGAAAGTGGTTCGTTTCGTACGTAATCCTGTTGATTCACCCGCACGGGCGCACTCGACTCTCCGGATGTGATTTGTCGACGTACTTACAATGTGCTAGGCACTATCATGTTTGCGCTCGCCCCATATTGCATTAACTGTTACAGTATGTTTTCCTCCTGAACGTGCCACTGACTTACGTTTTACAGACCCGTGTCGTACGTTTAGTTTGTTACGATTATTTTCCTCCCGAACTCTGGTGTTAGTGCTCTACAATAAAGCAGTGATTGAAAATGTCGTCTCTATCAGATTCTCCGCTGAATCGATCAAGGAATAGACCAGTCTTGTCTCGATACAAACCCAATCATAACGGGACAGAACAGGCATGTACTGAAATAGTTCTGAAATTAATTACATATTAAGACTCCATTCCATCTGCGCGGTTTCAGTCCCTCTTTCGAATCGGGATATGAATAGTATGGCTTTGGTGTCGTTTCTTCATTTTAGTGTTTTCGTTTAGTTGTCGTGCCTTCCGAATAGACATGGCATTGTTGCCTTTAAGAATTTAAACTTTATCTTTAGATATGGAAAATACACTTTGTTTCCTTGCCAAATAAAGCAAACCACATAATCTACTTCTTATTTTATTAATGGGCGTTTAATTTTAATCTAGATTCTCGTTAAACCTCGTATTGCATGTTACAACATTTTTATGCTTTAAATAAAACTACAGAACTATAGCAATATTTTAATAATTCTATTTCAGTAAAATGACACACTGCCTGATTTATCGTCGTATCCTACGAATACGGTCACAGTTGCAAAACACCAACTTTACAGGAGACGGTTTTTTCTGATTATTTCGCAAAGTTTCTATTGAACGTGTCTGATTTTTTTTGCTAAAACGTTTTATCATATTTTCTGCTAAATTATCATAAAGGTTTCATAAATAAAAAAAACCTTTTTCCCTAGTTTTTGTCCCTTAGCACCTTGTTCCACGTGCAAGTTTCAAATCGACGTTATACTACGCGCCATTGTGACCGTTTTCCACGCAGATTTCGCTTTACGTCCTCAACTAGGGGGGTAACAAACGTCTTTGTAAACTTATTCGACGGGATTATGATGGACAATTACACATTTTACGGAGGTCATAGTTTATTATCCTTCATAATTTGGTTTTGTACCTTGATAATTTGCATCAGAAATTGTTTATTCATGCTGTACTTAAGATGCGCTGTACACCCAGAGACGATATTAAATGTATTTAGTTTGTCTAGCACTTAATCGACGACCTATATGGCGCAGCTGCTGGCGAAGGCCTGACTTCGTCGCTGGAGGTTGTGGGTTCGATTCTCGCCTTGGGAAAAATGTTTATACATTTATTGCCGCTGATTTGTAACAGCTGGTTGGTAGGTACAGCTAAAATGCAACAAATCATTCGAAAGCCAAAACCGAGTTCGTGTAAAACTGTGCAATTGCTGACATACTAAACAAAATGTGTTTTCGTAAACTATGTAAAACTCGTCCTAGGGTTTCTTAAGGCATGATTTAATGTAATGATTGGAACTAATTTTTTAGTTATTATGGTAGGTACTCACTTAGAGTAATTCTAAGGGTACTCATATAAAAAAGGTAATTTTATAATAATTAATGGAGTTTTCTGGCCACAACGCCCAGCCTAAACCGATGAAGCTAGAAAGCTGGGTGGGCTGGACCTTTAACTACACAAATACCGGCTAATTAAGGTTTTTTTTTTCTTATTCCACCCCTAAAGAGGTAAAAGGGGGTTTTGAGGTTTTTGATGTTTTTTGTAACTCTGTAACCTGTGGTTCGATTGGTTAGATACTTACATTGAATACTAAACACACAAAAATAATGATCACTTGTTTCAGGATTTTTCAAAATATTCCTGAAAATTTAGTGAAACAGGTAATTAAAGTTTGAGATCTATAATTTCATTCTATATTGAAAAATCTATAACTTTATAATGCAAGGTGCTATTAGCTTCAAATTTCATTATGTAATGATAGAACAGTAGGTAAATTAAAAATTATGTGATCTATTTTAAGGAAAATTGCTAAGAACAATTTAAATACAAAACTATTCAACATGTGTTTCAGGATTTTTGAAAATATGTATTTCCGCAAACTGTAAATACGGTTATTGAAATATTGGATTTGTAATTTTTGGAAACGTATTTAAATGACTGTTACTATTTAACGTGCGCTGGTAATGCCCTCAAATTTTATTTTTGTATTGAATATACAATAAATGGTTAAACATGTTTTAAGGTCTATTTTCATATCTCTAAATTAGGGTAGAAAAAAGTCAAACTTCCCGATATTTAGTTTCAATCCGATTGGTCTTTCATAAAATCTCAATTTACTAAATTAATGAAATAATAAAAAAATTCTCTCAAAATGGGCTAAGGTAGAATGTTTGAAGCATATCGTATGACAAGACTGCTTCAAATTCACTAAATAAAAATTTTTACTGGAAACTTAATTAATGGACATAAAAATGATATCATAAGCGTCTTTCCGATTTTGGTAAAATTCCGATTATTTATTATAATAGGGTTTAGCTGATTTCGTGAAAGTGTTTTACCCTAAACACGTCCACGCCAATGAAATTACAAGCGAGTCAGCTAGTTGTCATTACATTATACGAGCATTCATTACGTGATTATTGTCATAATAGATTGATATCAGAGCCAAGGCACGGCGTATTCATCGATAAATTTTTTTGCTGTTAATTTTCTAACCTATTTAGTATTTAAATGCTATTTAGTATTTAAATGCAACCTATTTAGTATTTAAAGTCTAATAAAAAAATAACAAGTAATGGAATTAAAATTCGCAGATGTTTGTAGAGAGTGTTCTGGTTGATTTTTATGTATGTATAGTAAAAAAAAATATTATATCTAAAAGGTTTATTTTATTTATTATATTGTGTTAAGTCATCTGATACCCAAAACACAAGTTTTAGTCGATTGTTCAGCATTTTATTTATTCATCCTATCAATCTCGTTACTGTATCCTATAATGTTACTGTATGTGTATGATTAGAAAACTCGTCAATGAGCCTGTCTGAAGCCAACTACTATGTGGTTGCTCACGTTAAAATATTAAAAAGATAACACATATTTATTTCGCTGTTTTGTAGACTCTGTCGTCTGATGACCTTATTTGTAGAAGTTGAAAATTCCTGAAATTATTGACTTCTCTTGAATATCCTTAAAACCTGTTTCTCTTTATTTTATTTTTCACATTGGATTGGACAAGCAAATAGTTTAATATGTTACGATTTTGCCATACTATGTATCTATTATACATATTTCAGTATTTTGTATTATTATTTAGCTTTTATACAAAGTTTCAAACTTATAGTCGTCAATGGAATATCGGGAACTCTGGCAATTTTTACATTTTCTAATTTCCCAGTGATTTTTATACAAAATGTCAAATAGTTGTGGTTTAAAGCACCGCATGTAAACAGCTTACAATCAATTCAATACTTTAGTAAATACAAAACCAATACAATAATCCAAATAATTTTAACCTTTACTAAAATCTTAAAGATTTTTTTAGTTTGGTTAAATTACCGATTTACCAAACGTCAGAAATATTTTTAGAATTTGAACAACTGTTGGTTTATAGTTCAAACAAAATTGTGTCACTGTTCTCAGTTCTTATTGAAAGACCTTTATAAAAAAAAAACCTGAAAGGCGTATGATAATTTCATAAATATTGATATTCTATATTTATAGAGAATTCAAAACAAAACCCAACTACGTATCTCAAACATGTATAACCCGTTCCAGTCCATTTGAAGGAGTATTTTAAAACTTCCTGAAACAAATATTCATTTATTTATATTATTAAGATTTCACAATGGAAAAGGTATTCCTAACAAAATAATATAGGTAGGTACTTCGCAAATGAAGTGATTATTTGCATCCGCATTCGTGAATGTGAAAGATGTACATTCGTTACATATATAATCTATACTAATACTGTAGATACGAAGGTCAGACCCTGTCTGTCTGTTTGTTGCTTTAACGCTTTAATCGATTATATTTTTATTCACACAGAAGAAAAATGAACAAGAAACTAGCAAGTAGTACTTAGTAGGTTGTTAGAACATAATTATGTAAGTACACGTACCTACTCGCATTACATATAAATTTAGCATTTTCCGTGCTTTCATAGCCAAAGACAATTCATGTGCCTAGCCAAACTATTCAAAATGCACTTCGTAGTCGACAAACAGTGCGGTAATCCGCGCCCGCGCGCCTTTTCACCCGCGCTATATGGTTACTCTGGAGTATGTAACCGTATTCGCCGGGAAATACTTGTGATCTTTGCGTTTTTCACGTGGAAGAAAGTGCCAAAGCTGTTTGTTAACTTTTTCGTCGGGCTAAATCGATCAATGCAACTGTGACCAAATTTTAAAATCTTAATAACTTTTTTATTTTCAGTATTTTTTAATTTTTTTCGAACTGGTATGATGTAAATCATAGTGGAGATTCCAAAAATGCAATAAAAATAAAAAGTCACACTGGCGACTGTGACCCTATTCGTAGGATACGACGTTATGTGCGTTGCACTAGCACGCTAACATAATATATAAAGTGCAGTTTCTGTATGTATAAGTATTATAATATAATTTATAACACATAACATGCAAATAATTAATTTAAAACTTTGGATTGTTATACTTTAACCAGCTAACGCTTTATGTAAATCTACGAACACATAGTGGCTAAATTAAGAATCATGAATATGATACAAACAGGTAAATTGATTCAGTATGATTCATGGAAAGACTAATCGCCTGGCTTTTATCATTGTTCTAACATTCTATGTAGTATATAGTTATGTACTTTAGTTTACGACTTACCTCTATGTAGTACATTGGCCGAGCCTAAACTGTATAGTTAAGGTTAGTCATCGTACAAAGTACTTTCTGCTATCAACAATTCTTGTGAAAATCCGAGGTCATGAAACAGTTCAATAAGTTAATTATTTAAATATTTAGATAAAATATTGATAGAAGCTACATTGAATTTGGTTAAGTGACTTACATATATATGGGTGATGTGTATATTATAATATCTATTTATTATTCTAATATCTATGTATATTACAAAGGAAACTGGAAGGTTACTGTGATCATGATCACTACATCATAAAAATATAAATCGCACTTCTAGAACAAGACAGCTGTAAGGCAAAATGACACTTTTTCAGTATCAACGTAAAACAGTTTTCTGCTGTTTTATAATAGTTATTGCTAAGTTTTAGAACGTTTCATGAAAACAATCCTATTATTAAATGATTTATTCGCGTCAATAAGCGGATATAAGTGAAAATGGATGATGTAGAGAGCCGCCTGTTAGTCATTTTCACGAATTACGATATAACTGATTTCTCTCTCTATTTCACGCGGAATTTTTCGCACATTTAAATAATATTTGAATAATTTTTTTATTAAAAAAGTAGATAGAGATTTTTTTACATTATTCCGTCTTGTTCTAGGTGTGCGAAATGCGAAAGTTTAGAAGAATCTATGTCTGTTTGTAGTACCTTCTTCTCGACCTAACTACTGAACGAGTCGGGCTTATATTTACATGCATGTAGGCCATCATGACCTGGTTTAACGAAAACCTTAAACTTTTCCAAATAATTCGAGCGAAGCGGCGGGAAAAACTAGTTTGAGACTATAATTTACCAACGAGCTTTCTGAATAATTTAAATGCTTAGATTATATCTTTACAATAACTATAATGTAAGCAGCTGATTACTATTTCGTGGGTTGAGGTTTTAATCCTGAATCATTTATCATTATCAAGCTCGTGTAGGAAGTTTTCGCATCAGTAGTATGTATATTATGGAAACATTTGAAGCTTGGATTTGCCTTCGCTAATTCACCTGTAGGATGGTGTTTTGTTGTGCCTACCTATTTCTTAATGTTTTTTCGCAATCTTATCAAGTGAAGCATTAGGAAACACAAAAGTATCACAATACAATGGTCCCTAAAGATAAAGATATTAAATGCACTAGCAGAGTTTTTAACGGATTTCGTAAACTAAAGTAAAGAAAAGTTTAGTAGTGGAACACCTGGTTTATAATATGAATAGACTAGTACCTGCACGGTAGGTACACGAATGGTTACTGTTGATTTCCTAAATCAACTATCGAGGTCGTGTTTGGTACAAATATTTAGCATTATGGAGAATTGTTTTAGAAACACTGCTTGCGGCGCACGTGCCTGTTTAGCTTATAGGCACGTTCGCCGATCGTATATTTGTGCACAGTGATAAATCACTATTTTATTGTTCTTTTACCACTTCTAAAAACTGCTTCATTTCAAAATAAGGCATTAAAACTCGCCGCGGGCTTGGATGCCATCCAATTTCAGGGTCACGGCTAGACGGTAGTGATTGTCTATTATTTTCCTTGTAGTTTCTACCAACCTTTGTTTGTTACTTTGCTGCTGATTAGTATTTTGTTGTTGGTAACTAATTACAAAGTTAACTAACCTAAATAACTATCGCAGCTAACGTCCACACATATTCCGGACTTGTTACAATGTGTTATCTTTTCAAAGTAGGTATGTGGTGCTTATAGATAAACAATTGCTGCATTAGGCCGGCGATAGGTACACGATTTTTTGACTGATGGATAGTTAGGTATACCTATTCGACTCTCCTAAGGAGTTTTTTTGGTTGCAAATGTATGGAATGGAGTTTAGGTGGCATGACGATCTGCGAAAGACTGCTGGCACATGTTGGATGCGACAAGCTGAAGACAGGGCGCTATGGCGCTCATTAGGGGAGGCCTATGTCCAGCAGTGAACTGATCTGGGTTGATGATGATGATGATGATTCCTCATAAATCGGGGTCATGATTATTTTCCCGACTTTTATCTTCCATGGTTTCGGATTGGGCTATGCGTTCCCATCTCAAAAGGTCATTCTGTATAGGTATTATAATCATATGTTTTGATTTAGCTTGAACGGTACGTATGTATGTTGGTGTGTTATGCACTGTGTGTGCACGCTACTTACTAACACGGAATTTCCATCATAGCATAGAATCCTTGTCTTACTTTGACCAAGTCTTAGTATTCGTTCCTTTAACACTCGGTTCCTGTTCTTTGTAGCGTATAATCTTAAAGTTTCTAAACATAGCTTTGATTACTTCAGAGATGTCTTACTGTAGTTCTGTTTATGTTTCCTACATACAATGTTTACTATTTCACGAACATCGTAGGTTCATCTTTATAATATCTTTCAACTTGTTTACAGTTCAACAAACTTTTTTGGGTCTGATTCTGAACCCTTTATTAAGGAAACTGATACTTTTGTCTATACAGGGTTACAGGTAGATGATCAATAACCTCTTAACTTAAAGGCGACTTGGGTATATCAAGAGGAACAACTTTTGTCCTATGACTAGTTTACTTGTCTTATATAATCCTGGAAGCTCTGATTTCTCATTTCCTAAAACTTCTTGAATGTCCACGTCAACAAGGCAGGTTCAGTAGATTTTAAATTGTGGAAGATTAATTATTTATCTGTATTAAAAAGAAAATCCTTATTTCTCGTCGTCACGCCATTACTCGTGAACGGCTGGACCAATTTTGCCAATTCTGTTTTTGTTGTGTTTGTTATCATCGGGGGCTCATCATAAATATTCACCGTGGGTAACGCCGCGGGGCACAGCTTAATAAATATTTTTGACTGATTGTCAATTTACCAAATATTTAATTACTTACTTCATGATTTTATTGTTCAGCAAATTCAATCCCAGTTTCTTTACAATTATTTGTATATTTAAGATATATTTTTACGTCGATAGATCCCATACCAACTATTAACGCCGCGCCACCTAGTGCTCATGAAAGAAATCGTTGATGCATTTACATAAACAACAAACACAGCTGTTCACACGCGATGCATCTTGATGTGGTGGGTAACAGTTTAATTATATTCAACTTCGTTAGATGGCGCTTGCCGTCAACAACCAGTAATGACGATAAATAAATGAATAATGCTGGACCATCCACACAGACTTGTGTTATGGACACTAGATGACAGATATACTCGTATTTATTACAATAAATTGCACATAAATAGGTGAATATTTTTTATCTATACTTACTTCTATGCTAATATTATAAAGAGAAAAGATATGATTATTTGTATGAATTGAATAGGCTCCGAAACTACTGGACCAGTTTGAAAAATTATTTTACCATTTAGGATCCTAAATTTTCACAGAACATAGGCTATAAGAATACTTTCAAAAAAATCCGTATGAAATATTAAATTTTTGATAAAAACCCCTGCGAAGCTGGGGCGGACCGCTTGTTTCCTATATTTTAAATCTAACAATTATCAGCATGTCATACATACATTTGTACCAAGGCGAGAATCAAACCCAACGCGTCGGGAAGCAAACACCTGCGTCGCAGGCGGACCTTCGCCCACCGCGCGCGCCACAGAGATCGTCGATATGATAATAATTTTCTGTACTTTCTTTTACTCTATCGACCGAATGACCTAATAATAAATGCATACAGTACAGCTGCATAGAAACAACAGGATTTTTTTTTAAATAAGTTGTCGTATAATAGTGAACTAACTTGATTAGTATGTGATGGATGAAATTGAAAGAAAAGCTGGCAATGGGCATACTGTAGGTGTGTAAGGTATGAACTGTACATTGAAAACAGCTCAACCATGTTACCTGCCTTTAACAAGCATAATGTCATCAAAAGAAAGTTCCATTCCGAAAGCAATAATTGGTCGCGCAGTGAGTGTGCGGTGCACGCAAGCGAACCTCCCATCACCCATGGGGTCGCAGACAAGCAGTGAGGGTGTCGGCGCGCATGCGCGATGGTCTGGTCGATGGACGCTGCCACATGAGACTAGCACGTGCTCGAAATAATAACCCCTTACAACGTTTTCCACGAAGTTCTACAACATTTCTAGGAACGTTTTAAATTCTAATTGCTGTCAACTTTCAAGTTCTATCTAAGTGCTAACAGTATATCAGTTATCTATAGTTCGAACCCCTAACGATACTGTGGGATTTGTATAGCATTATTTATTCATTAATGAGTTTCGAAATCTTAGAAGCTAATAAATCAGACTCATAGAAGATGTTCTACACCTACAAGTTTTTGAGCAGTAAATAATGTGTATTTACTGTTATCATTTTATGTTTATCATTATGATTTGTGCTGATAATTTAACGAATTGTTAATAACATTTATCAGTTATTTCAACAGACAAGTACCCACAAATTTGTATACATTGTTATCCTTAACATGTACGGTTCCTGCTTACAGATGCCGTAAAAGTACTTCCGCTATTTAGCTATCCTGTCGTCTTGCTAGCTGGTGTATCCAGGCCGATGAACTAGCCGTCTTGGCACTTCCTTTGGTCGGCTCGTTGCGCATTACTTGTTGATAGTAAATACGCTCTGACATAATTTTCCGTTGCTTTATCTATTCTAAGCGGCTTCGAATTGAGGACTATTTGATTTTGAGCAACCCACTTGATTGAATAGGTACAGTCAGCGTCAATTTGATATGAGCGTCTAGAATAGTCAAAATAATCTGAAAAACATAAAAGCAATTTGATGCAATATTTTTGATAATATTTTCTTAAAATATTATATGTCAGGCATAATTTAGGATTCTAATGGTGAAAGAGTTTTTCAAATCTTTCCAGTAGGTAGTTTCGGAGCCTAGTCAGTCCGAAAAAACAATAAACTAACAAACAAATCTTTCCTCTTAATAATTTATTAGTATACTTACCTAGATTAGACGGTAGAATATTAATTATGTATATTCATAAACTTTCTAAAATCAATATTCTTATTCTTAAATTAATATGATAGGTGTTTTCATAAGTGATAAGATGTAGATAGGTTTTATAAAGATACATAGTCGTTAGTGTTGCTAAATGAAAGTTATAGGCGTTAATTGGCATTATTAACAAGACGACCTCTTTGGCGCGATGGGCGAAGGTCTGCCTGCGACGCAGGAGGTTACGGGTTCGATTTCCACCTCGGGATAAATATTTGTATGATCTGTAGAAATTTTATTCTGATGCTGTGTTGATTGTAGAGCATTAATAAATAAGTCTCGGTAACACTATGTTTGTCTGATATGTTTATTTATTCAAGGAATAACAAACGACTAAATTGCATTATTATGACAACTGTATAAACCCCTAAATAGTATTAAAGTTTAAAGATATTGTTAATTTAGACCACTGCTCTATCCACATATTTAGATTTATACACAGAAACCGGGTCACTGGCGTTATGGTCGTTATCAACAATATGAAGAGTTTACTTGGCATTCATGTGTTGACCTTGAAAAGAAAATGCAACAGCGCATTTTCAACCCTCCTCCAGATAAATGTTTGTACAGCCAGAACGTAGAGGGGTCGCGTGGTGACGACGACGGCGGCGTCGAGTGCGGGGCGGCCGGCGCCTCCGCCCGCGCGCCTCTGCACCGCGCGAGCTGTCAAACCGCCTCCGACAGGCACCCGGCTTGAACGCTCCTACACCAATATCGCTCGAAATCGCGATCGTATCGCAGTGCACAGACTGTGACTCAGTGCGTGTACGTGTTCTAACATTCGTATGACGGGAAACCACTTGGGGAGATGAACGGAACCACTACGACGGTGAATGGCGCCGCCGTCAATGGTACCAATAGTGCCTTAAATGGTATTGGATCCGCACCACGTACCGCCACCCTCGGAACCCCCAGCAGTTACGCGTATACGTCCAGTGGCTCCTTGCTCGGCAGGGGAGGAGCTGCCAGACCAGTTCCTCCACCGACTTTACCCAAATACAGTGGATCATTTAGTGCCGGCAGTACTACCGGTGTTCGGGAACGCGATAGAGAAGGCACTGGTGGATCACATAGACTAGCCAGCCTCGAGAGATTAGCACTTCGTCAGCGAATTATTGAGCAAAGTGCCAATAATCAGGTGTCTGTCGGGCTGGTTAACAATACGCCTGCCAATGGGCCCACCTCGGCTACCGTGACCCTCACCGACACTGCGACGGTGAGTCCCCTAGCCATACATCTTGTGCACCCTCACTCGAATCCCCTAATCGTAGTAAACGCACCCCGAAAAGGGATGGCGATGTTTTAATGCGTCGAATGCAACCCTCTAACTAACTGAAGTTTTTTATTCGTATGATTTTGAGGATATTGTAATGAACGCAATATCATAAAGAAACTATTTTCTTAGATTCTAAACTGAAAAAATATTGTAGAGACTACCTACTCTTTGCAATATTACTAATGAAAATAATAATAATGAAATTTATATAAACTTTCGATTTATTTTTTGCTGATAAGTATTCATCGATATTATTATATTCAAATTCTACAGGATCAATATGATCATGAACATTATGTTTAGATGACGATTAAGGTTGTAATATGAATACAATTATGCTTGGTTACAGTTTGTTTACATTCAACAGCTCCTCCGGTTCGATGCAATAACCACATTGAATCAGGTGTTGTATTACATACTTACATAAAACAATTCTATTCTTACCAAGCGTATCTGGTTACTTCATCAATATTATTGTATATGATTCGCCATGAGAAATCACATTTTAACGATGCAGAAATTATATAAATACATATTTTGGAAATCTATATGTCTAATGTTTTGTCAGACCATCAAGTTCTTAACAGTATGCAAAATGTGGTGCAAAAATGTTTAACTGTTCATCTTTACTAGATGTTCATTCTTATAGGTATTCTTGTGTAGCATGATGGCTCGCGGAAGTTATCTCCACTTATTAAATTGCTGCATAGAAGCAAAAAACCAAAAGACCGACAATCGTCCGACATCAATTGTCTTCATATAATTTGAAGACGCTTCAATTGCGTAAATATACAGCTAGCTCGGTTTTTTATTTATACAAAAATGCGAACAGTGAAGCATACGAGAAATATGTGGTTGATAAAAAACTGCTCCGTATCGTGAATCATCAGCAGGCAGCATCCAATACGTCGGTCTAGTCGTGACTCGAGACGAGAGGAATCATGTTCATCTGTTTTTACCGCTTTAGTTTTTGTCCTAGCTTAAGAAGTAAGGAGATGGCATTCCACCATATTCCCACGCAGTTCCTCATGTGATAGGACTGGTTCAGTTGCGGCAGGGTGTGCGGGTGACTGACCCCATGCCTACAGGGTTAAAAATAACCTTATGATGCCGTGCGTGGCGGGCATTCTGCTCGCATGTGTCGAATTCACTAAACAGACATTAACTGTTTCACGGTCGCACCCTGACCTGAAATTCTCGGAACATCCTCAAGTACTACATAAAACATTCATAGACAACCCTGAACTTGTTTTTTATGTCCCTCATCCATCATAGAGTAGTCACTTGAAAACCCAGAACTACCTTTTCTGTACATCGATGTTATTCTCTAAGCTTGTTCAAATACTTTATGTATCATTATTTGATGTGTAAATAAAGACCCTTTCCATTCTATTTAAAGATTTCTGTCTCTAGGAATTGTTATCAACTGAACGTTATCGCCAGCTGTGCCGAGAAAGTTGAGAGATAAGAAAATATGTACTTGCCAGAAATTCATACTTTACAGTTATATCCTTTCATATTGCAAGTTATTCCAGAAGCATGATAACTTTCGAAGTTTATTTTACGAAATGACTACTCTCCGTAATATTTTTTGTTTTCAAGTTTTTCACCGACTGGCAAAAGCGGTTGGGCACGTTCTCCTTCTGCATTGTTACTGGTATCGGATAAAAGGTTATAAGCCCTTTTGGGGATAATGCGTTAACGTCTTTGTACACACGTATTAAGATCCATTTTGCTTTTATAGGATGTTAAGTTTGTTTTCTTTAGTACGATTGGCCCTTGCTTTTGTGCGTCTGGTGGGCATGAGTGTGACGGGCTGGATCCTTTTGCTTCTATATAGATATAGCCATAATTAACTCCGTTGTACCTGAGTAAACGCGGCCCTTTTTACACGTATTGATTTTTAAAGTGGTGTTATTTGTTGTTTGAACTTTTCGGTAGCTTGGATTGTCATACGTCTGTTAAAATCAACTAATTGACCCATTTTAGTAGTAGGTAACGAAAATTATGAAATAAATAAATAATGCTGGACAATCCACATAGAATTATCTATCCCCAAGGTAAGCAGAGAGCTTATGTCATGGGTCTGTTTACTGGATGTCTGATATACTTATTATCATCAGAATCTATCCTGAAACCTGAATCGCAGGAGAACCATCGCCCGCCGCGCCATAACGGTCGTCAAAAAGTTTCGTGATTTCGTCTTTATCATATTTGTGTAAATCATAAGTAATTTATTGTTCTATCATAGGTGCGATGCGAACATAGACGACATGAACGGGCTCATTTTATTACATGACCTATAATTTTGTTACTCAGAAGTCACGAACTTTATTGCGGTTTTTACGTTTGCCCGGGAATAATCTGTCTACATTTGCTGCATCAAGAGTTGTTAACGGCAAGCGGTGTGTATACCCAGACAGACCCATCACCAAGTCATGATGTTGCCATATTTGTGTGGCCGCTTCTTGGTCAAATCTTGTGCTGTAATGAGAAAATATAAGAATTTCTCTAAAGAAACATAATAAGTACACAAACACGTCAAATTTTAACTATAAATTATAATCTAATTAAGAATAAATTGGTATCGATTTTTTCAATCATCAATTTTTGGTTTGAATACTGTATCCTTGGATTATCACCCCGTGTAGGACGGGCTCAGAACTCCGCTTGTGTTCCCCGCCAACCGGGCGGCGCGGCGCGGCAGCCGCTCGCCGGTATCGCTTGTAACTTAACCTCAAACTGACAACAGTCGTGAATGGTGCCTCATATTGCGACAGTAACTTAAACCAAAATAGGACTTTTAAAACGATTCATCTGACAAGCAGGATCGTTATTTACATTAAATCTAAAAGATATGCAACTAAGTGATTCCATACGAGTTTGTGCAATAAAATAATGTAACTGGACTCAAAATTGAAAGCAACCTTAGTGCGCTGCGCATGTGAACAAGAGTTTAGTACTTTTTATATATTTAATATGTTGAACAAGTTGGATGTGTGTGAGAACCGTACCAAGCCCTGTGTGAAGTTTGTGAACATATAGAATCAGTTGTGTCTTTCGTATAGTTGAATGCGTTCAGAATGGCTAATCGAGCGTTATCTAACGGCAACGGGCAGCAGACTAAACTAACTAGATGCTCCAGTAATGTAGCCGATATTGGCGTGGATAAATCTAAAGTTGGATGGACTAGTCCCCGGGATATTTGGAGGAACTTATCTTTGCGCAGGAAGGCCGAGGTAAACAACTGTTCTTATTATCGAAACGACAACATCTCTTTGTCTCTCTTTAAGTTTCCTTACCTATAACGAGCAGCTATCAAGATTATAACTGCATATTATCGTTTTAGGAAATATTTCAGAGGCTTTTTTTATTTGCTAAATGTTCGTAATTACATATCGTTTGTAACCTTTCATTATCGCCAATAATTTAATTATGAAAATTTTCGTAGTTTGTCGAAACCAGTTGGAATGTAAACGGGTTAACTACGAACATTGTTTGTGTTGGAAGAACACAAACATTTCATCTTTTAACGAGGGTCTTCATCGCGCCGTTCAGCTTCCATGAGCTGAGCACATAACGGGCGCGACATTTATGTTTATAATAATTAATATTTATAATCAGTAAACTTGAGTACTTATTAAAAAGCCCCACAAAATAACAGGGTTTATCGATAGGCAATAATTAAATACAGTACGTACGTGATGTGATAATTGATGCTTTCACTGGAAACAAAGAATAGTTAAGATTAAGATACAAAGCAATATCTATGTTGTGTATTTATAATGGTGAAGCTTCGTATGAATCGGTCATATTTAGAAGCACTTACTTATGTTGGCCGAGCAAATCAAACACCAAAGTATCAATTTCCTAATCCTGGTGGCTGGGTCGTTGACTCATTCAATGGTAGTAGTACCTACATAAGTCACAATCGCAGTCGGCGCCTTAGCTTGATGCGCTATCTATAAAATAAATGTGTCTCCGTACCGGTCCCTCCCTCCATACGCACGCTCACGACAACACAATAATCGCATACTATACAAAGTTATTGTATTTTAACAAGTTCTTCTTCACTACAGTTAATTTCCTCCAGGTAATTTGACTCTGCCTTTAGATAAGTATAATTTGGTTTATGTCTTCATACAAATGTGGTGCGGAACAGCAGAGCATGTGTGAAACTAATAAGATTAGAGCTTTAAATAGTAAGTCCCAAAATAACGGTAGCGTATCTTATATAATGCTGGTTGTCATTTCGTCGCAGTCGCGGGTTTCCTTCCAAGAGAGCCATTTATGTCTTAATTTATATTGGTATATCTATTTTTGAGTTGGGAAGTGGACCATCAAAGATCATTCCATGGTTAATTGACACGTAATGAGGACTCAGGACGATTGTTTAATTAGCTTATTATGCAAAGCAAAAGTACTTACCTACTATTTAACGCTAATTTGTGTGACCATTAATTTAACCTCAGTTAATATGGTTCATGGCTGTACAAAGGTCGTATCATATTGCATCGCTCTCTTAATAAAACTGTTTTGTTAAACTGTAACCGAGCTCCGAAACCTTTCAGCCTTTAAAGCTTCGTTAAAACAATGAAATCAAGATAAGCCGAAGAAAACATAGATTTCTTGAATTATTCGTGTACAATCCCCAGTCCTTGTTTCCATTAGCCTATAATGTAATGCCGCATGTTTCTTCTAAACTTGCTAGACTCGTCTTCACATCACGTTACTGTATGAATAATGCAGTGAAACAACGAGGAGCAATCTAGTCAGCTTGATTCCGGAGAAACTGGACTAAAACTTAATTTTATATTTAAAAGTATAGTCTCTGCCGTCTCCTTAAGGCATTTTTCATAGGTATCTCCTAAAAGCATTGTTGCAATGACTTGTAATTTGCAGACGACATTGCAACTCCCATAATAGCATGCTTTCGGAGCACCTAGTTGGTAACAAAAACCCGCTGCCATTGTGCTAGCGAATAGTAATTTCTCATCTGGGAATGAGACAACAGGCACAGGGTGGTGGCAGTTCATTGTTGAAACGAGCTACTGATGCAAAATTTCTCAATAACGTGACATAATGATGATACAAAAACGTACTTATAATTATTTAACCCCTTTCTATACATGGCACTTTCTATATTTCACATTCTGAAGTCATATCCGCAATATAACTGGAGTTACTTCTTGTAAATAATCACTTACTTTATGCTTTCTATTTATTCCTATGGAGATATTCCGCTTTTATATTAACAACATACAATCATCGTGTACTCGTCTATTCTTCACGAATCTCGTTTGCCTACGCTCTGACTTAACGCCCCCACATTTGCGATGTTCCTGCAGCTGAAGATTAATAAACCTTAATTCTCGTGAAGCGCAGCGTAGGCGCACGATCTATATCTTACGAAATTGTAACACCTTTGGGATGAAATTTATGTCAGAAATTTTTCTCTCATTCATCCACCTTATTGTGAATTGATAGGAAAGTTTTCTTAAAGAGGTGTAAAACCAGTTGTTCCAGGCTGTTTTTATGATTTACAGCCATACATACCTTATGTAATAAAAAAAGGTCTCGTTACGATATCTATAGTCTGCCGTAAAAATAATCCAACGTGAAGATTGTCGACGTAACTACATAGGTAACAACACATTGCATAATAATGAAGCATCGGAGCAATGATACTATTGCGACTGAAGGTTCTAAGTAATTTATCTCCTCATTATAGAACGAAGTAAATTGTTTGCATGATTGGCCCGAGGGAAGCTGCATCTATAAACTATTGCGCGTACCAGCCAGTATTCAAGGGTGTTACAATAATATTCTCCTCATGTCACTTGCAAATACACTCGAGAGCAATGAATCCGGGTCACTCAAAGAATCCAAAAAATCTCGGAAAGTAAGAATGCTAGGTTAATGCAATAAATTGTATTTAATAGACAATTTAATACTCCTTAAATGAAAGTTAAAAAAATATGAGTCACCATACATTTTATTTACACAAAATTACATAAAGAAAAAAAACTGCTGATCTCTCCTTAAAACAAAAATAGGAAACATGAAATTTTTGAACTTTATGACGATTTTCTTGAATTTCAATACTTCGTATTACCTTCTCGTGCTTCCATTACTGCGTTTACGCGGTTTGGCATGCTGTACACCAAGTTCCTTATACGATTTTGGGGAATATTCTCCCATTCCTCTGTGAGAGCAATTTTGAGCTCAGGAAGCGTGATTGGGGGAGGGTTTCGTTGTTTTACGCATCTCCCTAGCTCGTCCCAAGCATGCTCGATCGGGTTGATATCCGGGCTGCGCGCTGGCCACTCCACACAAGTAATGTTCATCTCTTGAAGGTAGTCATTCACAATCCTACCTGTATGAGGTCGGGCATTGTCATGCATAAATATAGCATCCTCACCCAAATTGACCATAAATGGACCAACGTGTTCGTTGAGGATTTCTTCCACATATCTAACGCTAGTTAAAGAGCCGTTTTCTATGATCACCAGCTCTGTGCGACTTTCAGAGGAAATTCCGGCCCACACAAGTACAGACCCACCACCGTAGGCTACTTTTTCTTCGATGCATGCTTGCTTGAATCTTTCCCCTGGTCTTCTATACACTCTGTGTCTTCCATCGTGCTTGTAGAGCATAAATTTTGATTCGTCGGAGAACATAACTTTCGACCAATCTTCAATACTCCAATTTACGTGGTTCTGGGCATATCTTAGTCTTGAAATACGATGGCCACGCTCCAGTTTAGGGCCGTTTGCAGGTCTAAGGGGTTTTAAGTTAGATTCAGCAAGCCGACGTCTTACTGTCCATGCACTTGGGTTACTTCCTCCGAGGCGTCGAAACTGATTTGTGAGTTCAGTTCCTGTGAGAAAGCGATTTCGAAGCATGGTGTTCACCAAGTATCGGTCTTCTCGTGCTGTGGTACACCTAGTTCTGCCCGTTCCTGGTCTGCGTAGGTTAGAACCAGTTTCTTCGTAACGTCGGAGAACTCTTTGTACTGTTGACAGCGACACACCGACAGTCCTGGCTGTATCGCGCTGACTCCGGCCGGTTTCCACCAATGTAAGTATTCTGGTGCATTCTTCAAGTGTAAGCGACATGATTTCAGCTTGAATAATGAATATTGAGCACTATCAACCTGGTTTATGTACCAACATAAATGACAGATTACAAACAAAAGCAAAAACAAATCCTGTAATTTCGTAGTTCCATCTTCGACAGTGTTCCCTTTTCAAATTTGATTTTTTTATGATATAACTTTACAATAACTGAGAAGTTTTAATACTTTCATTTAAGGAGTATTAAATTGTCTATTAAATACAATTTATTGCATTAACCTAGCATTCTTACTTTCCGAGATTTTTTGGATTCTTTGAGTGACCCGGATTCATTGCTCTCGAGTGTAGGTGATACAAATGAGTCCGTTTCAATAATACAAAATGCAGTGTGATTGGAAACTTCAACACTGAGGCTGGAATGGGGTGGCTTATGTCAATGACTTACGTAATTATTTCAATGGACTAGTCGAAATCAAAAAGTACAGAAATTAAATAATATCCTAAAAACTAGTTTTCTGATTACCCCGAGTGCGAGGGCTTACGCAGTATATTATCTTATCTTGAAGCTAGATGAGCTACGTCACATTAGTCTCCAATAAAGGCATCTGAGTGTTGCCATAAAGCTATTCTGTGGTATTGTCTTTAAATAAACAAGTATCGTTAGCCAATCGTTGAACAGTTCTCATCCATTCGCTCGGAGAAAGTACTTCCAAAGCTGAGTTGAGCTGAGTAAACTAACAGGCGACCTAAATTATTGTCGTTATTCGATGTCTTGTTTTATGAAAACAGTTTTATTTCTAAATATTTTTAAACTTACGCGATCTGAACACGTTATTATTATTACTATTTTAACGGGTATTTATCGCGTTTCTTTAGCTATTTTCCCCGACAGGCTTACACACGGGATGAGACATCCCGTGACAACGACGGTGTGTAAACCTGTTGAAACGTCGGGAATAATATGTAGTAGAAAGTGATAAATAACCGTTAAAATAGTAGATACTAATAGTCAACTGGTGATTATATAATGATCATCATATTTTGTTTTTTGTCGTGATTTGTGATTAAAGGTACCTAAAGCGACAGTGAGTCATACAAAACAGGAAGAGCTACCGCGTTTTCTCGTCGAGTCATATTTCAACACCTTGGCGCCGCCATTGGCATTATTGCAGTTTCCAAAGTATTGTAATCATACCTCAAGTTAACGCACCTGAGAATTAGGGTTTAATGGTTTTAAAATTTTAAACCCTTTTTTAAAAATATTTGAGCAACAGTTTTAACCATTCTTTTAAGACTTTAATTTTTGATAAGACTTTCGAGTTTTGATGCGAAATTTGTATTCTAAAAAAGAAGTTAAAGGCTTCGATAAATATTTGAATTCAATCGCTGAATCGAAATCAATGAGAGTGGTTAGTTTTCTATTCAGAGCATTTCACTCCACATCCTATTGTTGCAAGTTTCAGAACTTTTCAAACACAAACACACAATAGACGAAATGAGCCAAGCCCGAATTTGTAGCCTTTGATCGTTGACGCCTGTCGAGTGGAAGACCATTGTTGAGATGCAATGATTCGTGTAATTACTATCACTATTTAAGTATTTCATATTGCACTCATTGTACCGGGAGTGACTTTACATTATTGTATGAAAACACTCCCATTATTTTATCGAGGGGTTAGATACTCAAAAGCTTTTCTGATATTTTAAATAAGAATTTGTAATAACGTACTTACCTGGTAATTATCTAAGTAGTGGGTTAGTCATTGTGTTACTAGAATGACAATGATTTCATCTTCTACTGCGTATAGCTGTGTGGTGTTTCAGTTGTTTAAACACTGTCCGTACAAGTAGACAGATTACCGATTGTTCCATTCTTTTTATAGATGTTCCCAGGATTTAAGTTAAATATGTGAATCAAGGTGTTCTTAAAAAGATGCATTGTGAACTTGTGAGTGTAGGTAAAATAATACGTCTTAAAAAATAAACATGCAATGTGATCAAGTTTTCAAGTCGCTGAAGAGTCGAATGAGCCTGAAAAGGCGCAAGAAAGTCGCTCGACAGTATTCGGATGTTTATGTAAGTACGTTTCGTCGTCGCTGCTTGTGTGATAGTAATGTAGAGAACGAATAAGAACCCTTATTTTCGTATGTGTGATGTGACGTAATTATGTGAATTGCTTAATGTTTTTGGGCATAGGCAGTTTCAAACAAGCAAATTCCTTTTCGCGGCATTGATTATTATTATTTGCGTTGTTTACGTTTATTAGCATCCGTGCTCTGGTAAACACACGCCGGATGACCACGCTTGAGTCGTACTCATTCACTTAGTAGTTGAGACCTACTTGTCACGAGACCCCATTTACCTCGAGTAGTGATCTCATTGACTTTCTGGCGTAATTTAATTATAAGGTCAATAGTTACGTTAGTTTTGCAGTGCTACGTTAAGAGTGTCCTTCAGTTATGATGTGTCGAAGATATTACGTTTGCGCGCGGGTCAGCTGTAAACTAGCTAAGATAATCCTGGGATCTAACGACTGGTGCTGCATTACAAATGAAATGGTAGAATTGTTTATAAAGTCGCATATTACTTGTACTTTGAGTGCATTGTTATAATGAGTAAGTTACTTACCCAGGGTTGGTAACGATAAGTATTACTTAGGTTAGGACGACGTTGTTGATATAAATAGAATGAAACGTCGCTGTTTCATACGGTCGTCACACTCAGTAAACCTAGACATGAATCATTTTGAAATGCAATATTTCATACATATTATAAATCTACACTTTCCAATTCTAGAATCTATACCGATATATTTACATTGAATGAATATGTATTTCGTTTCGGTAGCAGCGCTATATTTGGAACTCTGTGACAAGAATCTGGGACTTGAGAGATAATATTTCAGATTCTTTAATAGTGCCCTACTTGACTTTTGTATAGGCGAGTAAAATGCAAGCGCTCCATTATTCATCCTCTCCGGATCTTCTGGAGATCGCCGCGGGCACTATAATTTCTTAAAAATTCTTTGTGTTCGTCGACAGTCAAACATGCTTTCAACTCATCAACGTATAACGTACTTTACATCTGGGGTTGGATATTGTACAAGAATGTGCATCAAATTCACGTGTTCAATGACCAGTTTACCTACCGTGTTCCGTATGAGTCAACGCTTTCATTCTTCGCACCCACATGGGTAGTTATAATTACTCGTTATTGGCAGGTTTACTTGCTTTGCTTTTATGCGCTCCGACAACAAGTGCGTGATTAACACATGTGCTCGTTTTACTGTGAAACTATGCTGCGTTTCTTTGCATCACATTGTTTAGAAGGAAGGCAAAATATAGAGTCGGTCATAGGTATTATTTTCTTGGATTTATTATGCGCGGTAAATTTACTATTACTATCGGCACAGATATATCAATGAGTCATCTGACGCTGTAGCCTAGAGTCGTAGACACAACCATAAGTAGGGCTTATAGTATCAAACCTTTCTATCTAACTAGAAGTATATATTCGTAGATGTTCGTACAGTGAATGGGTCTCGTCATTCGAGAGCGAATTTATGTCTTACCGCAGCGGGAGTCTTGTTAGTGGGTCCTATTACTGAGCGCGATATACTCCTACGTGTATAGATTTTCTTATACGATTCGCCTCGGGCAAATCTGTTTTACTAAGTCTTGATACGGTATGCGCATTTGTGGTTTATTTAGGTGCCTATACTATTTTATAGTTATTAGAAATACTATTACGTCAAAATTCGTGTCATGAACATTATCGATATTATTTTCAATTACACCTAGACCTCGTTACAAGTGTTTTCGCTATCAATTGTTTCTTGAGTACCTACCGCGCTGATACTAACGTAAGGCTGGTTTTAGAGTCACGCTGACCGTCGGCGCTGTGGCCTACGCGCGTAGCTCTCAGCGCGTAGCTGTTTGCGGCAACTCGTTTTAGGCTGTATTTAGTGCTCGACCGACGGTGAGCGCGTACCGTACGCGCTGACCGTACGTCCTGACAGTCGGTCGTGAAAAAGCGTTTAGTGCATAACTGACGGCAAACGTAGCCAAACGTGTGCAGTTGCGACGAAAAATGAATCCATTTGTTAACTCAATAATATGTGCTTACTATTTACACAAACGATTACGGCACAAAAAACGGAGAAGATAATTATGTGCACCCAATAATTGTAGACCGGCTAATTGAAGGAGAATTTTGTACATTGTAGGTATTCGAAATTGCGACAATACGAGGAAAAATTTTCATTTTCATTTTGTTCGCGATAGTGCGTACGCGCGTACGGTCGGTTGCTCGGTCAGCGCAGCACTAAACGCGCCCGTATAACGATTAGCGCGTCAGTCGACCGACGCACGCCGGACCGACGAGCTCGACCGACGGTTTTCGTCAGCGCGACGTAGCTGTACGCGCGTAGGAATTCATCAGCGCTGCACTGTAGTCGTTCATACGTTTTCATTGATACAGCTACGCTCGACCGAAGTCAGCCCTCACCGTCGGTCGAGCACTAAATGCAGCCTTAGTATTGTGCTGAGGCTGGTTTTAGAGTCACGCTGACCGTCGGCGCTGAGGCATACGCGCGTAGCTCTCAGCGCGTAGCTGTCTGCGGCAACTCGTTTTAGTATCGTGCTGAACGTCGTGGAATACAGACATGCACAATCAAATGAGTGTTCGAATTGCTGCCGTGTAATTTTTATGGAAAAAGAAAAGACTTCAACAACAACGAAGAAAAAGACAAGTTCATCCACTTATTTCTCAAAGATTGCTAGTGGGGGCATTTGTAACATTGTTCAATCAGTTAAGAGATGACGAAATCAAATTCTTTAACTACTTTCGCATGTCATCACGAACTTTCGACGAGTTACTGGCAAAACTACATGATACGTTACTACGTTGCAGTTACAGGCGTTTACCTATAATATAGGTAAACGCCTGTAAACCAACCATGTAAACCATCAAACGTTCAGCTGGTGATAATATCACCAGCTGAACGTTTGATGGTTACTTTAAGGTAAGAAAAAAACCAAGTTGTTTACGTTTTATTTTAATTAAATTTACACTTTTATTTAGTACCTTGACATTTATTATTATTATTCAGACACATATTATGTGTCTTCATATTGTTATTTAGTATCAATATCGCGATTCATTGTTGCGCTCGTCTGTCCCCGTCGGCGCGTACGTTTTATGTAACACTGTAACGATAACGGAGTTCGGAAGCGTATAATATGAAAAATAAATAAAAAATATGAAAGAGCTATCTAGGCGTCATAGAATTTTCCCTTCTTTTCTTATAATCATCTTCGTTATCAGTCCTTGTCAACCGCTATTGGGCAAGACATCTATGTTTATGTCATCGTTTTCTCATACCAAAATTTCTCTATCTATCTATTCCAGTTACAAAGTAAACGCGAGCTGTTCTTCAAGTCAGACTCTGTGAGCAGTGTGAGCAGCACGACAGGGCCGCCGATATCCGCGCCGCCCGCTCCGCCGTCTGCGCTGAAAGATGCGCTATCCAAGCGTTCCGCCACGCTGCCAGACGCACTCGAGAACAATCACCACGAGCCGAATGGTACTGCCAAACTGAGCAATAGTGCCTCGGTGGACCATGCGCCGGCCCCCAAACCGGCTACGGGACCACCGCCAACCCCGGCGCCGCCTGTGCCGACGACGGGGCCGCCTGCTTCTGTACTCAGGAGTACAGAGAATATCATAAAGGTAAGACTATATGGTAATTGTTGATGTCCCTGCAAATCGTTATGATAATCTAACTTCTTTTTATTTATTCATGTATAAAATCCATCAGGAAATCAATATAGATGGTCAAATTACTTTCAAATAAAATGGATTAAATGTATATATTTTTTTGAATAATATTGTTGCAGCTAGTCTAAATGCAAATGTTATAGCTAACATTGTGAAAGAATGGTGACTGATTTAGGTTCACAAGAACCTGTATTACGGGTCACTTTAATTTTGATAATTACTTATTATGTATGATGCCCAACAAAATCATGATGATGAATAGTATCTTTGGATTTGGAATAGAGGTCATAAGCCGCTGCTAGAAGTGCGCTGTAAGTTTAATTTAATTTGCGAGATCCTTAGTAAATCTGGGACTGGAAAAGGCCTGAGTGTCACAAGACATTCAACAATTCTGTGTTAATAAGTAGTAGGTTACTTGTATATTAATTGTTAAGTATTTTTAGAAATAAAGGCATATTTAACTAAATCTTCCGCACAAACAAAGGAACTAACCAGGTCAGAGAACAGTTTAAGTTGAAACACTTAATCATCTAGCACGTCAATGTTTGATATATTTATGATCCTTAATAATTCTCGGATACACCTAACAATTTTGTCATAAACATCAAATAAACATAGGCAACAGAAAATTGCACACCAATTACGAAAGGAGAGCGTGAAAAATGAATTTTTATTCACGCTATTTATGTAAATGACGGTATAATTAACGAATCAACTAGAACAAGCATATATTATCCTTATTACGGTAAACTAGCGTTTGCCACACAAACTGTAGAGTTGATAATTAAAGTTCATGCGCACGGTGCTTAAGATATCCTACTATCTCATAATAAAACATTGTTCAAATATCAAAACAATGATCGCTCATGCAGCGCAAGATAAAACCGTTCAATAGTTTGACATCTCTGTCCTCGATAAATGATAAAGTACCTTGTTGTTGCACTTTTCTAGAAGACAGACCACCCACCAGTGGCCCCGAAGCCAGAACTACCTAAGACAAAAACCAAAGAATTAGATGGATACGTTGGTTTCGCAAATCTACCCAACCAAGTGTACAGGAAGGCAGTCAAGAAGGGATTCGAATTCACGCTTATGGTTGTAGGTAAGCAAATATTTTCTTCTGATCAATGTACCTAATAATCACTATAATCTTACACACACACACACAACACAGACTCTATAGAGACCGAGGAACAAAGCTCTGCTTAGGTACGAGAGTACATCTACATACACAAAAGCCGGAAATAATCTTCTATAATAATATTTTTTCTAGGTTCAGTAAATTTGTATGTATGTAGATACTTAGAACATTTTGATTAGTAGTATGGCATTGAATTCTTTTTAATTTTATTTATTATGACTCCTAGCGAAAGGATCATTAAACATTTTACATGGAATAGACCAAAACGTATCTTAAATGATGTGGCTCCTACGGACTATTGTAAGAAACCCTATAATCACTTCTACTACACTACAGTAATTGAAGACAAGCGCTTTAAACCTGTTTACATTCTTTATTGTAATTTGAAAAGGTATCACCTTGACGTGGTTCAATTTAAATAAATAAAAATATTTAATAAATATTCTGTCGATATTTATAATTTGAAGCATCTCATCACTCTAATATAGATGTCTTGTCTACCCGCTCATCTACTTTCTAATCGGACACATTTATTTACAAAACCACTCTGTCAACCACAACACAATCCAGTTCGGACTTTGCCTCAGGAAATGCTGATAACCTTTCACCGATCTTATATTAATTCCTATTTATAGGCGAGACTGGATTGGGCAAGTCAACGCTAATAAACTCGCTGTTCCTGACTGATGTGTATGACAAGGACAAACACCCTGGACCATCCCATAGAGTGAAGAAGACGGTTGGAGTTGAAACCAGCGTTGTGATCCTGAAGGAGAATGGCGTGAATCTGACTTTGACGATCGTCGACACGCCCGGCTTTGGTGACGCGGTAGATAACAGCAATTGGTGAGTGCAGACGGTTTGCTAAACACTATTGTTCGCGTGAATGTATTTAGAATTACTAATTCTCATGCCCTGCTAATAAATTAACGAGCTTCGCTTGATTCAGTGCGGTTGTGGCACGACAAAGGATTATCATTTAGAATTCTTCGAAGACAAATCTGTTTTAGTGAGGATATGTCGTAATCTGCATCCCGATTTAATATTGTAGTGGTGTAGCCACCCCGTCTTCTGACTTCCCCTTAAAGTTTGTACAAGACCACTTTACCCACAATTTTTAAAAGAAGTACGCATTAATTACTCTTGAGGTGATTAGTTAATGACGGTATTTTTATCAGTTAAGCGTTGCGTTAATCCTCTGGCCTTAAAATCTTTTCAAATAGCTCTTGGAGATGTTTTAAAACTGAAAGCCTCCCTAGTTTATTAGGTAATGACGGTATTGTTGAAAATCATATCAGTTTAGCGTTACAGTAATCCGCTGGACTTATCTTTTCGAATATCCCTTGAAGATGTTTTTTTCTGAAGAAACCCTGTAATTTCGTATCCGACATCATTATAGACATTCCACATTAATTTACTGAAATGATGATATGTTTATACTAACAATGTCAACACGCCCGCCCGTTGTGGTCGATAAAAACAATTTCATTGGTGACTGCGGTTTCATTGCAATTGATTGCGCTCCCCGTAAGTGACTTAGAATTGAACCTATCAACCTATCAAGACTCGGTCATACCCACTGTCGTACCTAAGTTTAGATGCGTTTCGCTTCGACGATGTTTTTGATACTTTAGTTAATAAGTAAAAACACAAGTATTTTCCTCACGATTTGTGCTATCTCTGTTTGACGCTTTCACTGCCCAGCATCTGCGGTGCAACCCGCAGCTATTAACAATGCTAGAAACATAATATGTGCGTCGCGTCGTGGAGAAAGTATTAATGATTGTTTTTGATAATTTCCAGTTGGCAGCCGATCATCGACTTCGTTGAGTCGAAGTACGAAGAGTTCTTGAACGCTGAATCACGAGTGACGCGCAAGGCTGCGCCGTCCGACACGCGTGTCCATTGCTGCTTATACTTCATAGCACCCAGTGGACACGGCCTCAAACCCCTCGATGTAGAGTTCATGCAGCGACTTGGCGATAAAGTCAACATTATACCCGTCATCTCTAAAGCTGATACCATGACGCCCGAAGAATGCTCCGAATTCAAAGAACAGGTATTTAAGAATGAAAAATAACTCAACCGTTTTTTTTTAAGAATTTAAATAAGTTTGCGTATTAGTCAGGTCAAGGCTGATTTATTTCTAGCCTTAAATGGCAGTGTGCTTAATCTACGCCACTAATATGGACCGTGGTCCTGTTATACTGATTAAACTAATTCCCAATGCGTGGTTTGACCTCATGATGCACTCGATTAGTCTTGTAATTTGCTACTGTAGCTAAATAATTGATCCTTTGGTCCCGGCTCTGTTGTTTTAAGTGGGTTTCAGGCATGTGTAAACATGATATGTAAACAAACAAAGGTCGAAGCTAATTTCAATAAATAATCAAATCAAAACAATCAAAAAATATTTAGAAATTGTAAGTACTACTAATAATATATAATTGTTTTAAAAACCTAAAACTGGCTTTGATTCTCTTAATTTTTATGTATGCGGGAATACTAATCACTCTAGAATAATTTTTTTATGGGACTAATCGGGATCATTAATACGAAAGAAATTTCATTCCTTTCATGATTATGGGATGAATCCACAAACATACTTAAAAAGAAATACAGCCGAACATAGAGCTTTCCCCTTTTTCGAAGTAGGTTTAAAACAAATTCCTCGCGATTTTACGTGGCACTCTTAATGAAGTCATCTATCATGTTGAAAAACTCAATCAAAATCGCTGTTTCTAATCTACGCTACCGCAAGCACATGTATTATAGAGTGTCGCTCGTATTCTTAAATCTGCACATTTTTTTGGGTCGAGAACATATTTTGTAACAAATAAACACTAAACAATATATATTTTCAGATAATGAAAGAGATCGCACAACACAAGATAAAGATCTACGATTTCCCGGAAAGCACCGGCGAGGAGGGCGAAGGCGCTGAAGCCACTAAAGCCCTGCGCGCTCGGGTCCCTTTCGCTGTGGTCGGCGCCAACGCCGTGATCGAGCAAGACGGCCGCCGGGTTCGGGGGCGCAAGTACCCTTGGGGAATCGCTGAAGGTAGGATAAATGATTATCAATTAAATTGCACCCTTGGGGCATCGCTGAAGGTAATCAATGATTACCAATTAAATTGTACCTGGGTATGATCGACTACTACCACCAATTAAATTGTACCATTGGGGAATCCCTGAAGGTAGAATCAATAATTACCAATTAAATTGTACCCTTGGAGTCTTCTTGATCTCTTGTTCGATTAGTTTTTATTAAATAATATCAACTGTATTGTAGTTTATTTAATTTATTCTGATAGTCAACTAACTACTTAGTAGGGACTTTTTTGAGATCGAGTGTAACATTGTTATACAAGACTGAGATACTTTTTACTAGATTCACAAAAAAGCACACGAAAAAATTATCAACAAAAAAAATAAAGACTAATTAAGGTATACATAAAACAAAGCTACATTATAATAAAGTTTAATACATAAATAGAAAATACAAGAAATGTTTTATTAAAAGCAAAATAACTAAGTATTATCTAAATAGCCACCTAACTATCAATACTGCACTTGCCCTAGTATCAAGTAGAGTGCGATCGTCACGATCCAGTTACCACGACCCAAGGGACATAGCCACGGAAGGTTCAAACAAATAAAGGAAAAGTACTGGACGAAATCAATACTGATTACTCTGACCAAACAGAGGTTGACTGAACTCCAATTGCGATTCACTTAGTGATTCTGTAATTTAGGAAGCGTACGTTCATCGAATCGTAAACAGTGGGCATGTATATCGGTGCATACGTGCTGAAACTCATTCTCTTGGTATGTAAAGGAACGCAATGATTGCATTGATCGCCTTATAACTGCGATGCCAGATGGTGTTTGCAGCAGATGGTTTTTATTACAGAGTTTTTTGCGACTGTTAGAATAACTGATCTTGTATTCGTTCGTTGGTCTTGTATCATTAAAACGGAATAGGATATTTGTAGATACCTACCCAATTAGAACGCACAGATATTTACAAACACGAACATAGATGTGAATGTTTGTAAATACCTCGCGGTGTTTGCTGTTGATTGTGATCATCAGTTTAATAAATAGACGGTTTTGATTGTTACTGAAATAACGAACAGAAGAAATAATGATTTTACTACAAGAAGTGAAATGCTCCTGTGGCTCAATCAAATAGTTAGTTAGATACAAGTGTCGTCGCTTTTAGGCATTGGAGGCCTATTTTAAATTGAATTTTTCGTTTTTTTTTGTGTTGTTTTATCATATTAGAGTAATCAAATGGCCGACACTCACATCTCCGAAACACAATTGTGTTTTGGAGAATTGTAATACCTAGGTCCCTTTTCCAGCATAAACTCTGTCGGTTAATTTTGATGAACTTGTAGCAACCTCTGTCAGCATTGCCTGAATTAGACGCGCAAATGTCAATAGAGGTGCGGAATCATCGGGAAAATCGGAAGCTTAGCTACCTACCTAAGATGTTAGATTCGTATTCATGTAAGACGGCTAAGATGGTCATGCAATACTAATAGATTCGTATTCATGTAAGATGGCTAAGATGGTCATGCAATACTAATATTATAACAGCTAATGTTGAACTGTTTGTCTATCTATTACATACTTTATTTTGTAACTTTGGCGGCTGAACGGATCTGAATGAAATTTATCAGGGGGCAGAGTATCCCGGTGGACGAAATAGGCTACTTTTGATCATGTAGAAACATCAAAAATATCCGAATAATATTTGAACTATCACAAAAGGAAAAATGGTTTAACATTGCGATCATAAGGCGAGAATTCCCGATATGACTACTCTCTATGGCGCCTCGGCTAGTAAGAGTCGGTGCGCAAGTCGGTGCGCAGGCAGCCGAGCACGATTTTGTAGATATTTAGATGTTTTGATAATATTTCTATGGCATATAAAAATATTTTCTAGTGATGCTCTGTATACATTTTGTGTAATTTTTCTATTCACACTGATCATTTAAGTTTCATTTAGAGGTAACTTTGTGTTTTTTTCTATCGGGTGAAATCGTGTTTTCATTAATCGTGTTTTTGTCGAGCGATGTACTAGAAAATATCCTCAACTATAATATGTATGAATTTCAAAACTATAGGCCTTATTGATGCACGAACAGTTAAAAACCTCAAAATCCGGGAATACCTTAAAATATTATTTGAGGCTGTCTCTAGGGAGGCTTGGATTTGACTTTGCCTGAGAAAGATTTGAGATCCATTAGTACTCTGTAGAGCTATAACTAACTGCTCATTATCACGTTTCAGTTGAAAACCTTGAGCACTGCGATTTCCTGGCACTCCGCAACATGGTGATTCGGACCCATCTCCAAGATCTCAAAGACGTTACCAGCTCCGTGCATTATGAGAACTATCGCTGCCGCAAACTCGCTGGCCTCTCGGACGACGGCAAACCACACAGAATCAACTCGAACAAGTAAGACTTACGATTTAGAAGTTGGCTGGACTTTCTAACTCTTTTGGGTCATTTTGGGTGGGTTCTGTGCATTTTTTAGTGTAAACTTTGTTATACTATCGCCAAATTCAAGTTTCAATGTTTGTAATCATTTAATTATTTATTTATTATTTTAACAAAATCAACAGCCCTTAATCTAAACAGTTCAAACATTAATTATCTAACTTACGGTATCATTAGTAGACATAACCTGAAATTACTTTCTTGTTGCTGATTTGTGAACAGAATTTGTACTACTCGTCGATTTGACTTCATTCCTGCAATTAGTAGTGCTGTGAATTATTTTTCTCTGTTGACGTTAAAAAGAGAGTGCTGAACTGTGTTGTGAGATGTTTACAAACATTTATCCTTAGAATGGCTTGAGTATATTCGAAGTAGTTTGTTACTTTTAAAGGAAAATCATATCGTATTATTCAATTCGTTGGTATAAAGTATAGCACAGAATCAGCCCAGTATCATAATCTATCTGAGTTTGACAGAAACAACTTCTTGGTCTTTTTAACTGATGAGCAATCTAGTTACAACGAACAAGCAGTTGTCTAACGGTACTGGGTTTTCGTTACTAAATTTACTAACGGGGCATATTTTTATCCGCTTCTATCTGTGTTTGTCTCCACGGTTTTCCGTTCTAGTTCACAAATATTTATCTAGTTTGTGAGTTTTGTTAGTTTGTTTAGGTGGAAGTGGATAAAACATTTATTTAATAACGATTAGGCATGATACAACAACCCAAGTAGACTGGGTTGTACTAAAATATTTTACTAATGTTTCTTTAGATTTGAAGTACTCGTACTACTGTTGTCACCGCTTCAAAGGTGACCAGACTAATTTGTGTATCACTAAGATAATTAACATGTTTCCTTTATCTTCTAACTGGTTTCCCCCATTGTTTTTTCATTGCTGCATGTCTGGTCACCTTCAAATAATTTCTAACTGTCGCATCGCCGCTACAGAATGTTAGTCTGTCTTGTTTAATGTTGTCTGCATACGACATTCTTCTACATTGAATGTTTTGTGCTTGGGCATGCAGAAATGAAATCATGTTAACATTATCATTTTATCGTGGGATATTTCAAAAATACTTTGTACCAGTGATATAATCGTTCTATCAATATTTGGTTCGAGTCTTATCCAGACTTTTTAGTTTGACGGAATCAAAAAAGGCCATGATACTGCGTTTTGCTTTCGTCACTGATTCTTAATGGTCTGTTAACTTAAAACAGTTCCTAAATGGTGTAATTTTTCATCTGACCTATGACAATGGAAGAAGTGAGAGATAGCAATGATTTAGCAGACTATTAAAATTAAATTGGTCTTAATTTTGGAAGTTATTTTTGAAGTATCCACGATATGTGCCATAAATCATAATAACTTGCAGCTCACGCGCTTTATCAGCGGCAATAGTAACAGTTTATTCTCCATTACTTACGTCCGGCGACAGGATAATTTACGATTACAGATCTAATATATCTGTAATCGTAAATTATCCTGTCGCCGGACGCAGGATCATTGCCTTCACACTCTGGGCTATTTGTTTTGATTTACAAGGAGCCTTTAATTGGTATTCAGTCTCCGGTACTAATAAACTTGCAATCGGACTGATAGTAATTTTAAATGAATCCTACTGCTCGTTGTCGTCGTCTTTATGTATCGCATACATATGGTCTATAAATGTTAAACGAAAATTAAATATGCAGACAGAATATCTTAAAACACTCGTTTATTCGCATGTCTGCATTCTTTTGTTTATTTTATCAGCTTGATCGAATCATTGATTAGTTTATTCTTCGTTATATTTTATCTCTGTATTTCCTGAGGAATGTAACAAAATCTTACAATAAAACTTAATGCTTGAATTCAATGATGTCCGCCCATTTTGGTGCAACTGTCTTTTGTTGCGTCCGTCTTTTGTTACAACCGTTTTTTGGTGCAACCGTTTTTCGTTGCTACCGTCTTTTGTTGCACCCTATTTTTGTTGCAACAGTTTTTTGTTACAAACGTTTTCTGCTGAAGTGTAGGTACTTGATATGAATCTGTTACTATTGCCGCTGCGGTGTGCTCACGCGCTCAGCCACGTGTTAACTACATTATGGTTGTGTTGGTGTTCAGTTTGTGCCCGCAAGGACTGATGAACAGTTTCATGACCGTATGGTAAGTCCGTTACTCTACTAACTCTTCGACGATAAGTGACTTACTAATTCATTCCCTAAAATAATTATGATAGAGTTGAATTTAGTAAGACGCTTTTAGTTGAAGTTACCATGCCATACTACCGCAGTCTTTGTCTTTGCTCATCAATACTTCAATTCTTTTTCAAGTCAACCAACATATCAAATTTTCATTGAACATCAATTTTTATCAAAACTTCCCTTTCCTTTACTCAACTCTACTAGAGTTCTGCAAAATCGTACTTAAACGTGATATTTTTGCATCCTTTGATAGAGTTCCTTATGTAGCTTTATATGCTTTCACGAATATTTAATAGGCTGATTTAAATTTAGTTTTATTATGAACTTAAAATTTATAATTGCTTTGTTTTTGGAAGCTTTTGAATGTTTGCATAAATTATTTAGGATTGTGTATTTTTTGTGTAATTGTAACCTTTATTTTGATATCAATATTTATTGATAGTTGTACAATTGTGATTTTTGTGATAAACGCTCACTGATCTGTTATGATCTGAAGGTACGTACTAGTGTATTTTGTTTTGGTATGTAAGCAAAAAAGTTTGATACGAATATTATTTTGGTTGTGGAAAGTAAACATAAATAAATAAGAGCATGTCTTTGTTCGCAGGAATCCTTTGGCTCAGATGGAAGAAGAGAAACGAGAGCATGATCTTAAGATGAAGAAAATGGAAAGCGAAATGGAACAGGTAATTATAATTAAATCACACTAATTTATTGATGCGAAAGTTTTCTTTATTTCTTATTGTATACGCAACAAAACATAGTATAATCTTATAACTCCGGCGCCGCCGGATGAACTTCACATACAAAATTATTATATAATATATACCAAAATTATTTGTAATTTGAGCATAATGTTCACCATGATCTGCTATTATTTGTATTATAATAGTATTTATACAGGTTCCTGCCACAAGCTTTTTGAAAATACTTATCTATCTACACTAAAAATAAGAAGACGTGTCCAAAAACTCCGATATGGCTTAGTATAAAGTATATGAAAAATTTTTGTGGTAGGAACCTGGATAAATACAATTTTAATACAAATAATAGCAGACTATGGTTAAAATAATGCTTTAGTTACAAATAAATTTGTATATATTTTGGAAATTCATCCGTGTCGCCAGAGCTGTACAGAAATAGAATGAACATAGGAGTGTTAACCCTGAAAAGTGTTCTTCCAGCAAAACTAAGAGTTACAATAGAGGCTATGAAATAGATAGAGAAAGTGGTGTTTAGATGGAAGCCATCTATAGGTTGTTTGTTACTTCTTCCCCCGAAACTACTGAAAAGATAGAACTGAAATTGCACTTTATGTAGATTTCAACCAGGAACCAAACATGGGCTGTTTAATTGTTTATTTCAAATATCAGTCACCCTTGAGATAGAAATAACCTTGTATCGCTTCCATAAAAATATTGCGTGTATTTATTTAAACATTAGTAGTCATATAAAGAAACTACATGCACTATGTGACACTGCTACACATTTATTAGATGAAAATTACAGACTCAAAAATCAAGGTAAAAATTTAATTGTACAAATAGTAAATTAAAGCCTAGATAATAAATTTTTTCCTGGTTGGACAACGAATAGTACCGCAAATGTTAACTAAAAATATTTTTTTGTCAATTTGCAGGTGTTTGAGATGAAAGTCCGCGAAAAACGCGCGAAACTCAAGGAATCAGAGGCTGAGTTGGCGCGAAGGCATGAGGGCACGCGGCGTGCGCTCGAGGCCCAAGCGCGCGAACTCGAGGAGAGACAACGCGCCTTACAGGCGGAGAAGGCGGCGTGGGAGCGCGAGACTGGCCTCTCATTAGACGATCTGCGACGTCGCTCGCTCGAGGCCAATAGCAAGGAGTAAGTACTTGTAGCTTTATGAACGCAATAGCACGCTAGAGAGACAACGCGCCTTACAGGCGGAGAAGGCGGCGTGGGAGCGCGAGACTGGCCTCTCATTGGATGATCTACAACGTCTCTCGCTCGAGGCTAATAGCAAGGAGTAAGTAAGTGCTTGATGAACGCAAGGAAACATCAAGGAGAACAACATGCCTTACAGGCGGGATGGCAACGTGTAAGCGAAGGCTTTTTTTTAAACCTAAGGCTGAATTTTTATCTCTTTTCTCCCTATGTTTTATAGCATAATTACAGTACAACACTTTTACACTGTCTTGCCAGCAAAGGGGCCTGCCCTTACGGTGAAATATGCACGTAAAATCCTGTATTCCGTTGCCGGTGTATTCACAATCTTCTTTCCATTTACAGAACCGTTGATGGCAAGGAGAAAAAGGATAAGAAAAAGAAAGGTTTGTTCTAAATGATTGAACTCTCGCCGGCCTCGCACCCACCGTTGCTCACGCATGACTAACTACACTATTATTAGACGTTACTTAACTTCAAGCTTCACTGAACTGGGACGATATTACCGATGAATTGAGTCTCTAATAAATTTTGCCAATTCGAGGCATGTTGGAGGTAACGTCTTGGAATATGGGTGTTACTTGTGTTTGAGTCATCGTGACGGATCATCGATCGATAAACCGAACTCGACTAACGCCGTGATAACTAAACGAGTACAAATAATGTTTGATACACTTCGTAGTTGCGCGTGTTTCACTTAGTACGGCCTTAGCTACGATCGTTGATGAATTTCGATCGATGATTAGCAAAACTAAAACTGATTTTGTCTTAGTTACTCTTACGGAATAACATTGGTGTATGTTATTTATCATAAAAGCTAACCACTTTTATTCGTACAAATACATAATTGCAAGTACCTAGAAAATAGCTTGGACAATTAGATCTGTACATATCGTATTTGAAATGAGAAACTTTGGTTTCCATTGAATCGAAATTGGTAATATGCTAATGGCATTTCTTGGGAAGGCTGTACTATCCGTTTCTTTGTCTGTATTTTGGATTGAAGTGCCATTTCTAGAATTAGACTGTGTGTTTAAAACAAAAAACTGTGTGTTTAAACTCTGTCTGTAAAATGTTTGCAATCGCCAACGCGTATTCGTATTTGATTAAGCCTAAACGCTATTACCATATTTAAAATACATCTACTCGTCGTCGATTGTAACACATCTTAGAATGCTTCATGTCTTCTGAACGTCATGTCTCTATGGTCGAATAACTTGTTCGTGTCACTGAATGTTTTTCACCTTTCAAAACTGTCTTGTTATAACCATACTTGTTTGTGATGTTTCATGGCGAAGGTTCTATGGATGAATCATAACTATTGTAAATATAATCGAATCCCTTAGTTTATATTCGATAAGCCATATTGCCATTCGATTAGCCAATATAAATGAACATAAACGTTCTGGAAGCCAGTTCTTCTGGCTTAGTATAAAAATGATCTAAGTACGAGAAATGTCATTGTAATAGTTCGTCCAAACCTTTCTATATGCGATGGTAACGAACCGAACATGCCTTAAAGTTGAATTCCTCTGTGTTTATGTCAGTCAAGCAGATGGAGCAGGATTTGTATATAAATAAAGCCTTTGGCTATATCGAGATAAACAGGGGATTGTAAATTAATATGTTTTTAACTTATACCTAGTTTTAAGTTTCCTATCTTATTATTTCGATGAACTTGTGATTGAGATTATTTTTATGATTTTATGTAATTTCCAGATTGGTCTTTTAAGAATGTAGCGACTGGGATAGTCCTGTAAGCAACTGTCCGTATCAACGCACTTTATATTCCCTTATATAAAACATAGATTAATGGAACAACGAGTAATTTAAGACTACGGGACGTGATAACATTTAACCGTTCATACAGACACATTTGTTTAAGTGTACTTTTGTATGAATTTATTTATTTATGAGATTTTTTCATGACAAGATATTTGTAAGCGTGGCCTAATTTTTAACTTTCTAGTTTTCTTATTACATGAACAATATTTTAAATACAAGGATATGTGACCTCAACAGTTACAGCACAAACATTTACAACAGCTTACAAACCGACGTTTACGTCCATGATGTTGCCAAATAGCTTATAATGAGCTGCTTTAATCGAAGATACGTCTGAGCTCGATTGTATTTTAGATTTATTCTATTCTGAATTTTATGATAGACTAGCTAGCTAGAAACTGCAAACTAAATTTTCAGCTCAAAAGGAGTAAGGTATTATAGTTATTGAAAACTCTGCTGATGAATATGACAGACGTTATGTTTAAAAGTAGAATTTAAGAGAGATTTGTAGTGATTCAGTAAATTGCATAGAGACACGATTATAAACTTTAAAGTGGTATAGTTAAGATATATTTTTGACTTCTATTGGTAAGCATTTAAGGCTTGATCGGTACTTTCGATAACTTAAAGATGTTCGAAACACTTCTGCGTTAATAATCAGCAGTATGTTGCTTAGTGATAACAAAGTATGCTCATAGCTCAGTTGTGAAATAGAATGTAGATCTAACTAGTTGTTAGACTTGAAGTGTACAGAGTTAGGGTAGATCAAACGGGAAACTGTTCGCGTAGTTGAAAGTAAATTGAAAATTAACATTCATAAAGTGCAAGATTGTTAAAGACTTAGCCATTTTCTCATAATGGTCTGCTAACTTAAAAATAGCAGTTGTTAAGTTGCTAAGCAGTGTTATTTTTCGATGAGTCAAAGAAAGAGGACAGACTGTGCAATAGCAATGTCATTAAATTATAAAGAAGGGTGTTATATCCGGATTGCTAATAAACACTACTTTTTTATATCGCAATCAAGATTTGACGGGCTAAAATAAGCGAAATATTTAGCCTATCATTATTTGATCGCGATTTTCAGAGGGCAGATTTTTTGGTTTATCACCAATGAAAATACCCCTTCATAACCATATAGAATGGATACCTACGCGGTTATTTCATAATGCACTCTATTTTTTGGTAATTCTTTAATATTAAGTTATGTGCCGCAAGTTTTCGTTTGATCTGCGCTGACCTAAAGGGAATGAGTAAGAGCTCTCTCAACTTGCAAGGTTTTAAGTATAAGTCACTTTGGTCTTTTTAAATCACGTAAGGCATGTATTCGAAATCAGTATAATTTAACTCACTGAAACCACAATACATAATATTGTCATCGTATAAAATATAAACCTGCGTGCTTAGAATATGATTGAGAATTATGTCATATCTCATGCTGTCCTGCTCAGTTCGAATCTATCTCAGCGGCATAGCATGAGTCATGTCATCTCTCATGCTGTCCTGCTCAGTTCGCATCTATTTGAGCGGCATAGCATGAGATATGACGTCATACTTAATCCAATTTTTTTAAAGTTTAAACGTAGGTTTTAGTTGAAGTTATTAACTTGTAATTCTATTAACTTCTTATCTCTTATTGAGAGCATTTTATTCATATTTATATTTACCTAGCATAATTAGGTACTGCTTGACAATCCATTTCTTCATGTAAATATTTTTTAAGTTTAGAACGGCTGTTCTCACGGGAACATTTCGGTCTTTTTGGTCTGCTTGTAGTTGGATCTCTCTCAAAGATCGTAAAAACTGTTAATTACTGAATATATGGAAGATAAATAGATTAAAATGCTCATTATAAAGGGTCATGTACTCTTTGAAATGCATAATCTTCAATATACCCGCTTATTATAAAATCGCATTATGTATTCTACAGTATTGACTTCCGCATTTTAAATTTAGTTAGGTAGTAAGATTATGCTTAGTTTTTTGTATTTTGGCTTTGGCCCAGTTTACCATACTGATCTTTTGCTTAGTCATTTCTAGGGACATGTGAATGTTGGGAGAGAATTCGAGTTCTGGCGATGTAATATATTGTACCTTTGATTATAAATAAATACGTAATATATAGGATGAAATTGTTTAATTTTAGAAATAATTCCTCTTTGATTGGAAATTTTTCATTGACCTCTAACGGTCTTCTTTTGTCTAGTGACGAGTGTTATATATTTCTATGTTAAGGGAGGGGTGGAAACTTACCATAGTAGTTATGACTATGGAATGTATTCATGTAAACTACCACGTTTTGTATATTTTTTTATTTGGTGATTCATTTCATCACATACACAGTGTTATTACATTCGCCGACCACATCAAAATACAATTCATAAATTCACGAACAACCTCAAAATATTCTGTATGTAAAGAACGTGACTACATCTAGATCATTTTAAATATCTTTGGCAGCACTATGGAAAATATACTTCTATTTATAATAATGAAAATGCAACTTTAAATATTGATAATAATCACAACATTTTCTCGACGATACAAACCTTACACAAAATAACATTAGATCGATTTAAAATATTTGACGATACACCAAAACATTCGCGTAAACTCTATTAGAATTACATTATTTACACACCTATTTAATACCGGGGTTTTAGTCCTTCAGGGTTGCCATTTATAAAATTACATTTATGAGAACGTTAACAAATTTAATAAATATGGTACTTTGCACCTCACTTTAGGATTTGAATTTTAGGCTACATAATTCTATTATAAGATTTACCTTGGTTCGTTCATCTACTTTCTATTTTCTTATTAGCACACCCCGTAGTACAAATCGATTTGGAAAAGGGGAGATATGAGCTAGGCTTTGGTACTCATTAGCATTCCGAATACGCAAATAATTATCACTCTGCATTAAAACACTTTACGTGTTCTCAGGTGTAATAGCGTTTCTGTCAACTTATATGAGAACCCCCAAGTTTCGCGGTAGGTATTCTAATAATCTACGAGGACTTAACTAGCCTATTATTTTAAGAAACAAGAATTAGCAATAGATGACTGCTGAATTGCAGTACCTAAGCGAAAGATAATATTTGGGATCCAAAGTTTTAAAGGTTAAATCTAACATTAAATGAGATACTTAATTTACAACAAAATATGTTTTAACATTGATATACGAGTTTGCGACCAATTTGTATTATGTACCTACGGTGAATATAAATTTGTTGTCCTGAGGTGTTAGGTATTCTGGATGCGTACCTACGAATTTTAGAATACTGTAGTAGGTACTGAAGTTGAATTTATTCCGCATCCAAAAACTCAAGACCGGTAAGGTTATAAAAGCAATGATGTGATAATCGTTAAGTTGCGCCTGTTTAACATGAAACATAATCTGCACTATGTTCGGATAGATTCTTGCACTTCTCTTAGATTCTTGCCATGCATTGCCCAAACTATGCTTTCTTCTATACCTAAATTATATTAATGTTACTATTACTTGGTGTTCTTTTGTGTCAATCTAATTATAATTATTCTAATTTCTTGAAATCAAAGGACGTTGTACATATCTATTCTCAATGTAATATCACAACTTACTGTATAGCTAGATAGAACTACGTTATGCTTATCGATAAAATCGTTTCTGTTTAATGCAGTTTATATTTGCCGAATGCGGTAATATTGCTTATAATTAGTACGTATGTTAATTATTTATTGTGATTAAATATGTAGGCTCTTTTTGATATATCTAGGTGACAGGCACAATGGAATTTTACTGTTTCTACGCTATAACTTTCAAACTGGCTGCTTATACAATTCAATTGTTTATTGCCACCTTTTGCTGGTTCCAATAGAGAGCAAAGTGATAAACACAAGTTATTGAATGGTACAATTCACCAGCTTAACTTCTATGTAAAAATATTTGATTCTTTTCTAATTTTAATCTAGAACGCTACTAGAACACTTCGTACACAATAAGGTATTCATAATAACAATCATAAGTTTTTTGCTTGCACGATTTTGCAGTTTTTGTTATTGTACTTTAGTATATTTGGCTCATGTTACAGATTCCATTCACATTATTAATATAATAGGCGAAACAGACATACGACAATAGAAATATTCTCGTACGAAATTGAATAAGTTAAAATTTTATTATATTTAAATTAGAGCCCTCGTGTATAAATGAAAAAGAGGCAATTATAGAAGGCCATGAAAATTGAATTATATCTGAAAAAAGTCTTAACAGCTTAATTTATTGCTATAAGTGAATCGGCTTATTGAAATAAGTTGTTATTATTAACAGTCAAAGCAGTTATATTCTAATCATCGAATCTAAAGTTACCTACGTGGCCACAAGTTCGATTCACAACTCTTCTTTATAAAGCTTTACGAAGCTCTTTAAATTAGTCATAATAGTAATTAAAATTAACTAAAACTATTCTAATTATTCCTTACAATTGAATCCGACTTATATTGAGGAAGTACATTAAATTACTTAAAGGCGATAAAGATTAGGTAAAGTTCGATTTAAGTAACAATTAGTATCTACTTTATAGATAAACGAAAGCCACGTTGTTAGACATGATACTCTAATACAAGCGAAGTGTTATATAGACCGATTGTTAGAGGAAAGTTCGAGCACAGACGATAGGCATCTTCGTATGAGAGAGATATAGCAGTGGCGCAAGCAGAGGTGTAGCCATCTGAATAGAACTTAGATTCACTAGGTAATTCACTAAGTGCTTAATACATACATACGGAAACTTAAGTGAAAGTAAAATTTTACCTACACACGAGATGATTGTAAGAGAATGTGCTTAGCCTACAATAGAACGTCATAATTAGCAAAAATTTTGGCGAACATTTAAGCGGTATTTAATTATTTCGAAAATAAATGAATAGCGATATTAGTAAATGATGAAAGAACCGGTTAAAATTTAAGATTTTACAAGTTCGAAGTTCTGGTAAAATATTCATAAGCAAAAATTGAACCTCATTAGGCCTACTTAAATTCTAAAACGACTTAGTCGTCTGTCAGTAGCGTTGACCAACCTATCTAAATTGATATGTTCTTTATTGCCTGTTCGATATATCTAATTTCAGCGATATGAGTACATAGACATGCCGTTTGCTCACATACAATGCCAACAGCCACATCCATCATGCATGTTTGACATAGGTGTAACCATTCTTACATTTCCAGCAGTTATCATATTCTGACTCTTTAGGTACCTAGTTAAGCTGAATCTCTAATATAAAGTATAATACTATTCCGTTACTTCTTCCCAAAGATGATCAAAACTAGGTTACACCTATGATGCCTACAAAAAAGCTTGCCCACAGTCTGAGTCGGTGTTTCACGGGTCCTATATAACACTGCCTTGTTGGGCGAATGGGAGTTGCTGAAGCATCCACCAAGGTCAATTTCCCTCATCTTATCTTAAACATCCTGCCGTCGAAAGATTGATCACGACATCCATTACGATTTTCACGTTAACACACATGCAACACACATCTAAGTTTTCCGTTTCACAATCATGCAATGCACTTGCCGCACGGCATTCGAAGTAATTAGTTGTAGTGTATGATAGTAAGGCTAATGTTTTACACAGGAAACTTTAACACGAATATGTATTATGTATAGAAATGCGGCAACATCGAATGCGAGAGTAACATTGTGTTGTTCTGAAGTAATGTGGTACACGTAGCAATCAGAGTAACAAACGTTTGTTCGCTGCCAAAAGAAAGTGAAAAGCCGTGCATAAAGAAAGTGCAACAGGACCACGGAAAGTGCAGAGGGTGCTTTGTAAACAAATGCTTGGTGTAAACTAGAAATAGGACAAGAAGTAGACAGTAAAGGCAGTACACAATTAGGTATAGGGTTTCTAATAAAGGTCTTAATACTAGGACTTAGAGGGGAAACTTAAAAAAATAGGCTATTCTGTATTTCTGATTACTTATTAAAGTAACAATGTGTTAGTAACATTTTCAAATGTAACATGTTATTAATGTAGTAATGTATTTTTTTCTTTTATAATTTATCATTATCACACTATTCGAGGCAATGTTCGTGTCAATTATCGTAACATCTGTTATAACAATGACTATATTAATATAAATAAGGAACACTATGTTCAGTGTTGGTGGTGTTTAGTACCTAAGGCGATAGTAATCAAGTATTTTTCACAATAATTATTCTCTATCCACAGCCAAATGCGTCGCGTCCGCCATTGACACGAAATATAAAATATTGTTAGACGCTTTGTGTGTCGCAAGTGCTCTTTCAAAACTATTTATCGTAATGTCCATCTTAAAATTTAGTTGACACTGCAATCCATTCAAAAAGCTAAATGCAATTTATGCGTTGCGTATGATGAACAGATTGACAGTTGTTGTCGGTGGTTGAGTATCACATGCATGAGCGTCTACGCGCTTTTAATTCGTTGCGGGTAGTCGAAGATGCGTGTGGTCCCCCGGGCATGCAACGATTCACGAAAGCAAAAAACTGGTGGAAGGATTCTTTATTATCATTCCGTAGCTTTACCGTTACTCTGCAAAGTTCAATCATCTGAACAAAAGTTACTTTTTTATTGCCCACTGAAGACCATTCTCATACTTTCAAACTACACGTAAAAATATGTTTGTTTTTATGTAGGTAATGCATTAATCTTTTCTTTCAGCACAATTTGCATTTACATCTCAGTTAAATAACTTCCTCCAGCTTTATCCATCCGTGAATCAGTTGTGCCCTGCCGACCTTAGGCGACGTATTGTTCCAAGACGTTTAAGTCTTTAAAACAAGAGGAAGCTGACCCTGGTCCGGCGCGCGTCGCCCTTGCCGCGCCGGCCCATGCCGTACTGTCACATGGCTGTGTCGGAGCTGCTCCCCCCCGGCTTGGCATCCCCTCCCACCCCCGCGCCGCCGTCCTCCTCCCGCGCGCCCCGCCCGCCGCCTGCGCCGACCCCCGCAGACAAACCAGTGAAGTCCAATTTGTACTGTATCAGAAAAAACATACGTCACATATCTCATAGTGGAAATCCTTCAGCGCACACTGGATACTAATTCCAAACACTTTACCATCGGATTTGAAAGCGGTCACATTTTTCTATGGGACTATCTTGGCAACACCATGCAAACGGTTAGAAGCATGTGAGTGACATATTTTAATGGATATTCAGTTAACGTTAATTTTAGGCAAAGTAAGAGTGAATTTTTTCAAGGAGGGTAAAGTAAAGACCGCATTTAAACAAAGCTTTCAAATGACAGTTATAATACCACACATACTAATCTAGATCAATAATTATCATTGCAACAACACATTAACAACATTCAAATTAGCTATGTTACACCATCAAACATTTCTACACTAAAATTAAAACACAGCTGTTATTATTACTTGTCAGCTCGTATAACAAAACACAATCGATAATAGTTATTCACGATTTCAAAATCCACATCAAATACCTACTTCAACCATTCAATACACTATTTTCACTTTTGTATGTGGATGCTTTTTGTAAATTGGGCTTCCAATGCATAGGGACTCTCTGAGGCATACACAGGGAATACTGAAAACCAAACCAATAAACTAAACGGGACAAATCATAAAGCACAAATAAATATAAGCAATAAATATAATAAAAAGAAAGGGACGAGGAATTTAAAACACTGAATGGAGGCATTTAAGAAGTAAAGAAAAAGTTTAGCTAGCTCGTCACGTAGAAAATATGCATTGTACTAGCCGATTATGCTACAAAATAGCAAGGTAACATAAAGTTCCCGTAAATTAGCTCATATCAGACTTATGGCACATGGAGATACTTGAAGTACCTAAATCGAATGGTGTTCAGAACCTCGCTCCTCAATACGTCGAGTGTGAAAACACCGCGCTGGTTTACGCCGCGCGAGAGTTAAGCGAGCGACTTTGATTCGAGCTGGACTTAACCGCGTGCTCATCGAAGTGAGGATTGGAACGGTGCGCTATTTGAAGTCGACTCTGAGAACGTCGCGCCAGTCGAAGGCGCCTGCAGTTGCTGCGACACTGAGCGACAAATTTTGTAGAAGCGCTGTTCCTGTTCTTTAAAAACCTAAAATTACGCGGCGGGTGGATGCTACCTAGGCGCTATATTACTTTTATTGAAACGTCCCGTTTATTATGAACCTATAATTTAAGTAAAGTGGCAAAAACGTTAGGTGTACAAAAGTAAGTAGGGAAATTATAGGTAATTAGAGGTTTGTCGCTCAGTGTCGCAGCAACTGCAGGCGCCTTCGACTGGCGCGACGTTCTCAGAGTCGACTTCAAATAGCGCACCGATCCAATCCTCACTTCGATGAGCACGCGGTTAAGTCCAGCTCGAATCAAAGTCGCTCGCTTAACTCTCGCGCGGCGTAAACTAGCGCGGTGTTTTCACACTCGACGTATTGAGGAGCGAGGTTCTGAACACCATTCCCTAAATCATGGGCATGAAACATAGTACATGCTGTTTTCTACGTATGAAAATACACACAGAACATGAACAACGGGACACAATGTGCAATAGAGACAGACCGAGTCGTCCCTTGTATTCACTGATGATTTGTTTATCGCTTTATCCAGTGGTATAAGACCCTGGAGTGGATGGAACCACCCGATGCGTAGCGGAAGAAAGAAAAAGAAACAAATAAAATATAGATAAAAACTCAAAACGGGACATAAGTCTTTCAGTTTCTGCTATTTCTATCACAAACTAGATTCTAAGTTACTCTAAAAGATTTATTCTCGGTTTAGTAACAGCTCTTTTTAGTTATCGATAAGGTTTTAGGAACCAAGAATAAACCTTGAACTGATCACACGTTTCACCCTCGTCCCGAACGTCTAACAATCACGAATGAAATATAATCTGTAATGTACTTAACAGGTGCAACACTCTGGTGCCTTTTAACCACTCCCACACTCGCCTCCCACGGCAAAGGTACCTAAGGAACATTACGTTCCAATGCACTAAAATCTTTATAAAGTCCTAGATAATTTTACTATTAAAAATGTGCGATGTGTTGCTCGAAAAGATCTTAAGAAAAAAATATTGTATGGTAGGAATAGAGTGGTCACCTTGTTCGCGCAATCGAAACACGTCGTCACCACTTTGCTGATGACGTTCATGAGATGTTTCGTCTCTTGGATAACGTTATCTACTTTGCTGAAGGTGGCTGCGCGACCTACTGTTGGTTCCTTCACCGTGAACTGTAATTGTTGCACGTAAGTTGGAACCCTATCTAAGTGTTCTAACAGTTCTTTTTTCGTTGTTCCGGCTGGAACCTGTAACAAAAAGAACATCAAGAATTAGCCATGATGGCCAAAGCAAATAAAAAAAAATATTGCATCAAATATTATGTTGTCATATTATAGTGAAATGAATGTTGCAATGTATTCTGCTATATTGGGTGTACCTACGTACAATGTATTAAAATGTACAATAAATAACTAATACGATAATTCTTCAGAAAATACATAAGATTCACAGAAAACAAAAAATAAATTATACAATGATTAAACCAAAAAAAATAATAAAAAACAAATAACCATACGAAGTCTTTGCCTAAATAATTGTAGACGATACTTACTTGATATGAAAATTGCCGTACTATTTTGTAAAGTCTATTGGCTTCTTCCGCAAAGTATTCAGCTTGTGTGAAGAGGTCTTGCGTAGTATTTAGTCGGCCCTCGCCTTTCGTGAACTGGTACATAGCGAAGGCCATGGAAGACATATTTTTTGCCCTGAAAATGGCACACATTTAAGTCTCTACCATTATGATTTATGACCATTAATTATTATTTTTTGTATTTTCTACCTCTTCACAATGTCGTTGTTTTCGTCTGCGGCCGCACCCTGCCATTTTTCAGTCTCAGCGTCCATCTCAGAGGACATCATCTTCATTTCCAGACCAGACTTTGCAATCTTCGCTTGCTCATCAGAATCCAGACGCACCGCTTTAAGCGGCTTACTCGTTGTACCGTGTTTCTGTAAAATCATTAGGACTTAAAAATCTTGTAAAAATAGTAAAAAAAGAAAAAAGTTTGGTTTGGTGTAGACTTCTTATAGCACTTTTTGTAGCACGACCTACGTTGTGGACCTATGAGCAGAATCGACGAGGGCGACGTAGACCCTGGGTATTGTAGGCCATGCCCAGGATCGTCAGTCTCTACGGTATCTACATCGTAAACAGCGTAGCATAGGCTACGCCGTAGACCCTTCGTAACATAGCCTACGCCGTAGACCCCGCGTAGCATGACACAAGCCGTAGATCCTGCGTAGCACGACCCACGCCATAGACCCTACGAAGCAGAACCTACTTCTTAGACCCCGCAGAAGGATATAGATCCGATGTAGCATGACCTACGACATAGACTCTATGCTAGCGTGGTAGGCCTACCTAATAACTTGAAATGTTCTTAACTTAGTAAAGCATTTTACTAAGTTAAGAACATTTCAAGTTATTGAGGTTGCTTTATTATAATAAATTTTATGGTATTTTACATTTTATGTTACCAATAATGTTATGATATGTAACAAAACTGTTAAATCAATGAATTTCATCTATGTTTTGCAATTTTCAATTAACTCACGTTTTAATGGCCAAGATCATCACAAATTCTTTACTTGACCAAATGATTTCGAATTGTACTCACCCCTGGCCTGGGCAGACTGCTATACTGCTGTTTGTCCGGTCTACTGTCGTCCGTCAAATCCAGCAGTTCCCTCGCCAGTCTTGCAGCATCCGCCAGCAGCCACGCCCACATATCAACAAACACGTCCAAGTTCTCCCTCGCCGCCGCACTGCCCTGGTGCGCCGCTAGTGTCCGCGCCGCTGTCACTACTTGCGGCCCGTATATCCTCAAGTTGATCTCCGCAAACTTTGCACTCACTTGAAGCGTCTCTGACATAGCAATATGCCTCAGTAGTTTACACACCTGAAATGTACACTCGTGTTGAAAAATACTCAAGTTTAGAAATGAGTAAAGAATAAACTTACCTCTATAATGTGCTCTAACTGTTCGTGCAGCCGGCTGGCTATATTGTGCAGTCTCTCTGATTCTCTCTCACCGCAGGAGCTAGCTGTAATCAGGCGGTGGTTCATTGTTGGTCGTGTAGAGAGGGCTATTGAAAGGATTATGGGAGAGACCACTTTGTGCGGTGGATGTTGCCACGAGCTGTAAGCCATTGTTCCATTTGCTTGGGATGAATGACAGATTATTTGGAACGGTAAACTTCATCAAAATTATAATAATAAAGCTATGTGAATATGACAAAGAGTGAATGGAAAATCACTGTTGATAGCTGACTATGTGAAACTGAGTTCTAGTTCGCGCGTGATTATAATTCCTATCGAAAATCTTGTCTAGGAAAATAGTAAAACATCCCATTCTGTTCGAACGCGGATTATAAAACGTTACTAGACTTTTTTCCACCCACCGCACAAAACGTTCGCTCCACAACCGAGCGGACGTGTACCTAATATCCGTGGTGGGTTACCTATGTGCGAAAGGTCGGAGGCCAGCCGCTTGGCCTCGTCCGCGAGCGGCGCCAGGTCCCTGGCCTGGTCGCGGGCCGCCATTACCAGCGCGCGCTCCAGCTCGCTCGCTGCACTGGTCGCACCTGCGCACGCGCTCTCTAGCGCGGCGCCGCTGCCGCTGCTGCCTTGCTCTTCCTGGAATCATAGATTTTTAAGTATATTTAAAACGGAAAAGAGAACGATAGTCCCGCAAAACTAGACCACGAGATAAGGGAATAGGGTGGCTTTTGCATTACAGACGATGAAGACAAATGGTACAGAATTAACAAGAACAGAATGACGTGACAATGGGGGCTGAGGAATGGGGCAGTAAAGGCAATACATAATAATGCAATACGTTCGTAAGTTTTGCTTATTAAGGGTCTAGATGATGTGTAAAATCCAGCATCATTTATTTATTTTTTACCACCATTTTTTGGTAACTATGATGGGCCACCGGGCAGACTATGTCATTTTTCCTCGGGATTTTTAAAGTATTTCTACCGCTCAAAGACGCTAAGAATTAGGTACTGTACTCACAAGGGAAACAGCAACAGCCACTAGCCTCTCCAGTTCGTAAGCTATCCGCTCCGCTAACGTCAATATCCTCTGCCGGTGTTCATGCGACGTGTACGCAGAGTCTGTGAAGTCGTGTGTTCTCTCCACTAGAGCTCGTAGTGTGGAGGCCAGCGCTCGTCTTCTACCGGGATCTGCACCGCCCCTCGCTCGTGCTGCCCGAACCTGTGACGTCAGACCTCGCAGGGCGCCTAACGCCGTGCCCGCTTCCCATTGGGCTGCCTGTTTTGAACATAAATGTTATTTTTGGGCGTATTTGATTAATATGTAGCGCTTCCCAGGGTTGAAATGATTAATTTTTCATGGTTACGAAGAGTTACGGCTGATTTTAAGGGACTAAGAAATAACTTCTGGTAAAAGCAAAGCTACTAATAAGTCGTATGAAACATCAGCTAACCTAACCTACAGAGTTTTTCAATAAATAAAATTACCTATATAGCAAAATGAAAGTACTTACCAAAATGATATCTAGATAGATTTGAGTAGGTAAATACAATTGGTTTAATAACTCAAACTAAAACTGTTTCATCAACTATGAAAATGCGAACGAAACTTCATCAATCCTCCATGTTGTTTTTGCTCTCGGCTACAAGCCTGGCATAAGCTTATGTTAGCGTTTTGGAGCGTGGTTTGTAGCAAGAGTGACCTGCCTAAATGCGTACTGGTGTTTGCTTTGGTGCTTCCACAATAACCAGCCTAAATAATATGATTCAAATGAAACAATCACTAGATTTACTTTATAATGCAGGACAAATACGGTAATAAACTTTGAAGCGAAGATTAGCAACCGACATCATTGTCTTTGCTGTTCTTTCATTAGCCTACAATCAAAAGAAACTGTATCAAAACGGAAGCGTCCTATACTACAAATGCGGGAGAAAATTTCAAACGAAGCTCTATAGTGCATTTGTACAGTTTGAAGATAAAATGAAGGCACAGTATACCTGCAGTTTCTGTACCTGTTCATGACTATCCGAGAAAGGTTTCAACTACAAGAAAAGAAAAACTTGTTTTATGCATAGAAATTTAAATAAGACGGACTGAAGTGTTGAAGTGTGTGAAATGTTCTAAGAGACAAAATGATAAAGTGTTAATAGTACATATAACGTGATCTCATATAACGAAATTAAAATAAACGAGTTGGCTTACAAGATTTTTTATCCATCTAACGAATGTCACAAAACTAGATCGCTTGGAGTTGACGCATAGCCTATTTCGATATCAGTTAGCATCGGTGTAGATAAAGCCTACATCTTGCAATGATAGCAATTCCGATGCTATTATTATTTCTTGAATTATGTTGGTATGTAAGTTTGTTATATGTGAAAGATATTGCATGTGCTTGGTTAACCTTTTTATAAAATAAATTAATAGCAATTTAAAATTGTAGATCAGGGTGGTTATACGGCCTCCAGCGTTTCTTATAGAGTGTTCTTTGTATCGACACACGGTAAGCTAAGCCTTTTGCAGGCTGGCAGAGAGTGTGGAAAAATTATCTACGGAACATGTAATGTTTTTGCTAAGTGGGTGAGATCCTGATTTTGAATAATTTTATTTGTCGAAAGCGAGTTATAACCTCATTAGGACCTGTTTTCTAAATATATTGTGTTATGTGACAATACACACAGCTGAATCAAGGGCGGAAGGGCGGCAACCTATCTTTGATGGCACTGTGCCAACCCTAGGTCTGTTCGCAAAATATCGCGAGGTACATATTACATCTGAGTATAATTGTTCTTGAGATTGATAAAAAAACATGGTAGAGCCGAACATGGCACCGTTTGGCACACTTGTTTAGAAGCTGATATAGACTAACATATACGAAAACTAGGCAATTGATAACCTCCTTTTTTAAAGTCGGTTAATAAAGACAAAAGCGATCTATTCTAGACGCTTCTAGCGTAAAAGGTGGTATAAGCTGAGCTTGCATAAAAGCTTTTTTACGCTTATGTTGAGAAATGTATGGAACGTGCCTTGACGTCGTAACTTTGGTGATACGAAGTTAGGCACTTTGAAAATGTTCGCCGGCCGTTAAAGTTTAACATTGGTTGCCTAGTTAGGGGTCTCGCTTAGTTGGCTCGAGGGACATTAATCATGTTTTTACATGAGCGGTTTCATCGTCTTTAAAGTGATCGTTTGCACAAATAGTTTTAAAGCGTTATTCGCTTAAGTCACGAAAATGAAAACGATATTATAAATGATAATGATATTGCCCGTTTGAATTATCATCAAAGTTCAAATGTGCAGTGCTGGTGTGGATTTAACTTGAAAAATGTGGTTAACCATTGTTAGGTGCCACAGAATACCGCAGCGGAGCAGAGAAGCTACTACAAATTCTATGTGATTTTATCAATGTTCCAATGTTTATTAAATAAAAAACCTTGTACATCTATCAGATTTTCATATTGCACGTAAAGTCTGAAAGCAACGCCTTCTCTTTCAAATGAGTTTTTTACAAGATGTATGCTTGAGGGCTTCACCGAAGCAGGGTATTTTATTCCAATTCAGAAGTAGTTACTGCGAACGGTAGAGTGCCCTTCTCCGGATTGAATAGACGCCTCCGGCGCTCGTGTTTACTCGTGTTTACTGCGCTATACAGAGATTGCTAGGGCACTGAGTTCAGATATCCGAGAGGCGAAAAAAGAGCATAAAATTAAAACTACACGTCCTACATTGTTCGGAGAGAATTGCAGTTTTGTGAAAGCTGAAATGCTAAAAGTGTAATGTGAATAAGGTCCAAACAACAATGTCCAATCACTGTAGCCCCAATCGAGTAACTAGGTTAGAGACAGACGAGACGAAGCGATGCGAAGCTCTGAGTTGGACATTCGGCTGAATCTAGAACTGTTAAGATTGCTAGATAAGTAGTTTAAAGTTTGTAGTCGAAGGAACTAGAAGAAAAATATTCAGGCAAGACCAAACCTCGTGCATGTTTTCGTCGCGTCCTGGCCGACTGTCTCGATCCGCGGGGACACGGTCCAAGGCACGCCGCATCTGGCGAACACGGTCGCGGTTCACATTATTTTGTATTCTATCATTTAGCGGATAAAGTTTATTATGGTCAAACCTCGTGTGTAGGTTCGTCGTGGCCTGGCAGGCCGTCCCGGACCACGTAGTGGATGAGGTCCATGGCGCGTCTCATTTGGCAGAACACGGTATCGCGGTTCTCCCGGGCCGAAGCGCTGCCCGGGTGCCGCATACATGTCTGTGGAATATTTAAGTCTATAGTGATTTCATTATACTTAGTGATTTTGTATTACTTACACTTACTTTGCTATTAAAATAACTATAACTGGACTAACAACGGAACCTATAACAAATTTCATGCCGTGAGAGCAAAGTAAATAATTGTTATTAAATCCTCCACCGGTCGTAACCCATTCCTGACCTGCTTTGTCTATTTCTAAAGGTTGAACCCTGATTTTCCAATACCTCCAACCTACATACCGCTTGTATGTATATTGTAGAGTAAGGAAGCCTTACTCTGCTTCTCGGGTATCTTGGTTCGGTTAAACAATGGTTTCTGATCTGAATAAACATGTTGTGGTAACCACGTTTTCGCGGCCAACCTATGCTGTCAGCCACAATCCCACGTTTACATGGTACGAGTACCTCTATAATAAAGTTTCATACGCGGCTTATAAGACCCGTCGGAATCTGAGCAAAGTCATACCACAGGTTTATGTGTTTACCTGTAAAGTTTAACACGATCCTGCTTGTAAGCCAGTTTATAGGCAATCCAATGTTATGAATGTATAATGCTGGTTATGAGAAGCAAACATAAATACAAAAATGTAAGGTAGAAAACATTGCCTCTATCAGCAAAAGCTTAACTTTATATAAACAAATATTGAAATGGACCGTAAAATATTGCCTAGGTTAAATATTTGAAAATAATGTCATGTGGAGGCGAAAGATGTGGAACTGAAGGCACCCGGAAACGCTGACAAATAGCTGAGTTTACAGGCGCCCAACCGCGCCACCCGGGGCGGCTGTTTGTTCACACATGTCTGATTTGTGGCCCTTGAAAACACTCGGAAACTTGCATACAAAGAGCACTGTCTGCAAAAATATATTATACAGCGTGCAGCCTATGAAAACAGTGACGAGGAATTCAAATTATGCACCGCAATGTGGTCGTACAAACACAATAAATGATGCCATTATGAGGACTCAGTTTTTGCTCACTTTGGCTACCGAAATGGTGGCATCGCTCTCGCAAACTTAATGCCTCTAATGGTTTTATTTGTTAAGTTTAACTGTTTGTCGTAATTTATTGAAGCTTACGTATGGCTCAGGCTACAATCAAATCTCTTTATATTCAAATCCCTAGAATGAAAGTGAATTATTTTGCTGTGGATATTGAAACATAAATTTCAATTTGAATCGGTTTCATAATTGAAACTCGGTTTCCAATATCATTGTCCGCAAAAGGCTAAATAGATTTTATCACCACCTGTCAAAAACCACAGTACTTAATTGAAAACCAATAAGTGAATTTCAGTACAATATTAAACATTATTGCCGATAAAGAGTGATGACGTTCCACTTTAGGGTCATAAAGTGTGACGTTGCAAACAACTGAATTGGCTTGATACCGACATAATTGATAGGAGTAGCGGGCGGTGGCCACCGACGGTGCTAATTTATAGTAGCCCTGGGACCAACCGGACGCCCAGATTCAAAATTTATAGCGCTCCATCGGCTCTAATAACACTCCCTCACCTAGGTCAAACACTTACTCACCTGCTTCAGTAACTTGAACTCAGTATTACAGAATTCATTGCCAAGAGTTGTAATTTTGCTATAAAGTTTTTTAGCGCAAGCCGACAACTCGAGTGAGACTAATTGAGCTGGCACTTGTTAGAACGAATGCATTTTTAACGAGCGTTGTAGAGTCGTTTCCGAAATGAAGCCGTCATTTGAGCAGTACTTTGCTACTAACCTTGGATGAGGTGAGGAGCATGAGGGTGGATCTTTCGAGGACGTTTCTTGCTGCGGCGACTTGTGCTCTCCGCCGCTCGTCGCGGAGGTCTGCTCTTCTCTCCGCCGTGAGTCTGGCCAGCTCCACCATACTTCCTCCAAACTCTGTGAAAGCTCGAACGAACTCGGCAAAGTTCGACACCGACTCCAACCGATCCAGCGAACGCGCCACCTGTGGTATCCATTGCCAAGTAAACGCATTCACGATTTAGTCATAATGTAAAGTCTAGAGCAAGTTTCCCGAAACTAAAACAAAGTTTAACATGCAGTCTGAAACTGGCACAGGTTGAAATGGTCTTGTAAAACTAGCAGCTGTTCCAAGAAACATGTTCATAAGATTGTTTGGCGACAGTATTGTTCTCAGGGGAGTCTGAAAATGAGGTTTATCTCTACCTTGTCCTTAGCCAGGAGTAGCTGCCGTACCACCACCATATCTGCCAACAGTAGCACTCTTGTGACAGCCGTGAGCAGGGACCGCGCTGCGTCTACCATGGCTGTGCCGTCTGCGTTCGCGCCGCACACGCGTTCTATTGCTCTACCTATAACAAAACAAAACATGCGTTAAGTATTATGCCCATAACAAATATGTATATGACTAAGAAGGCTATCTATATCTTTGTTCCATAAATTACCACTAATCTTCGTACTGGTAAAAGTGTTTAATTCCAGACTCTTTATGAAGAAGAGAAAGCGTAATACTAATTTGTTCCCAGGCACCTTCATTATACCTTTTAATAATAACATCTGGCAAACCACCTGCTCATAACTTAGGCGCTTATTTGATTCATTCATTATCTAGCAGGTAGCTAGGTATAATTTATTGCAATTTTCCTGGTTACAAAGGCAAGGCGACCGTCGACACTCATTTCAAGATATTAAATTCCTGAGCGTTCTATAGGCTACAGCTGCCTTTGATAACTCTATAGGAGCCTGTAGAAATTATTGTTATAATTACTGTTATTAAACTGGTGTTATTCTATCTATGCAGGTGTGAGGATAGGTATGCCTAAACTATGTAGGTACCTTACCTACCAATGTACCTAAATGTAATGTACCTAATCTATAATGTAAATTGAAGTACAAATATTTCCCCTCCATTTAAATACGTAAATCCAGGCAAATCGTTCACAGACCATTGGATCCGCAATGGAGCTTAAATGAGATTAATAAGCTCTCACCAAATGTGACTCGTACCAATTTTATCTACCTACTACTATAGATTTACTGTATTAGCTCGTATCGGCTTCTGTAAATTCTACTAACTTCTAAAATATACCTAACACAATATTAATAATTAATAAGGCGCTAAAGTAGACTAAGCCTGTGCTAAAGGGAGATAACTAATAATCATTATTAGGCATAATAAGTATCCATACCCCCACCATACCCATAATACAAGCTCTGCTTAGCTTCGGGCTAGATGATGCTGTGTGGATTGTCCAGCATTATTTATTATTCATTAAACTTGGTTGTTTTTTATCATACATAGAAAATACGCAGAATCAGATAAATATTAGCAGATCTTATGGAATCAAACCCGTTACTTCGTGCGACACAGCCGGACCTTCACCACTATTCGTCCGAGGTCGTAGATTACTGACTGCAGTATATTATTAAATCTAAAAAAAATAGAACTAACACTAATATTCTGATAATTTGTTTAGAACGAAGATTTAGTGCAACGCTAGCTACAAACTGCTTCTGATGGGTAAGACCACCCGGCATCAGTAAATTAGGTCTATGTAATTGTAGAGGTAGTGTAGCGCTTATGGCCAATGTTTTATAAGGTCAGATTAGCTATCCAGATTGAGGAGGGTTATTTGCTTGCTGGCGTAATGCCAAGATTTGAATAACTAAACCTTTATAGATAAGGCAGGTGCCTGCAGCGAAGTTATGCGGCTTTAGAAAACACATTCGATACGAGAATACCTAACAATCGAAGAAGCAGGACTTGTTCATATCTATCACTTATGAAAACAGACTTATGGCATTCTATGGACGTATATAATAAATAAATTAATAATGATTCAGATTCAATAACTTTATTTCTTTAGGCTTACAAAATAAGCACTTAGACAAGTCAAATTTCATACAGATAATTATTACATATAAAAAAGAAATAATGCGTTATTGATTTCTCTTCACTTAATTTTTTTTGTCTACTAGTGGAAGAAGTGAAAAAGAAACCACTAGTACATTCATATGTAACTTATGTGTCTAATACAATGTTTGTTTTGCCTATCTAAATCTAAGTTTAATGTGATTTAGATACATGTCAATAATTGTTTAATGCTGGACAATCCACAAATCATCATTTAGCCCCAATAATAGCTTCATCAATTTCTGTTCGTTGCTTTTGCTAAAACTTCTTTATGTTAATTGAAGGACAAACATACTCGTAGGTATGTGTGTTTACACGTACTATCCCTATTCAGCCACAATTTTATGTAATAGATTACTTTACTTACCTATTTATATTATAATATCTTTATTATACATCTTTGGTCCATCTTTTTTAATTGAGATTTTAGGCATTGAATTATTATTAATTAAATTATAATTTTTTGCATCTAGATATAGGTATGTACTTTCAGTTTATTTTAAGTTGTACTATGTATCTGATTGACCTTGTCAATTAGAAAGGTACATTAATACATTTTATAATAAATCTTACCATTAAATAAACCAGTGAACAATTGACATTTTGCACGTTCACAAAACTTTTGTCGAGTCCTCTTTGCCGTAAAAATGCCTGTCTTTAAGTAAATTGTCAATTGTCCTCGCTGTTAGGTAGGTACGGGTACGTAATTGAGTTAGGGACACACGCGATATCTACATTAAAACAATTTAAAACGATTTAGGACCAGTTACATGCGAATACTTTAATTTGAACAACAACTTCTTTCTTAATGGCGCCGCTTGCTTTTCGCTGTAACTCTGCAAGTATCAGTTCATTTGCTTCTATATTTTATTCGCCATTTTAGAAATGGCGTGACGTGACAGTTTTTTGTTTATCGATAACTTTTTATTGCTGGTCATTACATGACATCAAAAAGTTTTTATTCTCGTTTTATAACAATGTAACCTTTTTTAATTTCCCAGTGATAAATCTGAAAGTAGTACCAAAGTAAGCAAATGCTGTCGTTATTTGGGATGCGCATCAGTCTCCCTAAGTTTGTACGCCCTGACTAATTACGACACCGTGACTGGAAATGTAATTAACTCATTATATCTTTAGCGATTTATAAAAGGGTTCCATTAAAAATAATCCCCTGTAGGTAAGTAGGTACCTTATTTAGTAGATTTTGTAAGTTCTAATAGTCAGTAACATAACTACTGAAACTACTGTGCAAATTACAATTTTATTGCAGCAGCATGTTTACAAACCAAAGCTGCCATAAACATAATAAAGCTCGTAAACTGTTAATCTCTCCTCGGTTTTTACAGTAAATAGGCAATTTAACCCATATTCGAAGTGTCTCAATTAGATTGAGTATACGTAGTGCTAGTAAGACACTAAAAACATTATTCAATCGATAAGTGCCCTAAAATTTATTTAAATTTGAAATTTTCTTACGTCGATATCGCTGCCTCGGAACAAATATTTTTAAGATCTGTAGATATTTGTTCCGGATTTTCTGGTCGTTTTTTGAATTGTATTAAATATAATAGTCATCTAGTCCCCATAAGAAACCCTAACAACACGATTACACGACGTATTGAAATCTTATTTACAGTGAACCTTTTGTATCTTAGAACTTAAAATGGGAACGAAACTACACAATAATGCTATCAATATTACGTAAGCATTCGATACGTGTAGCGCACCTGTGCCCGATGCGGATAAGCGGATATATCTACACAATAAGAAAGCTTTGGACGTGATCTAGATATAAATATTATTGAAGCGTTTTATATAAAAGTCTTTGGCTCAGGACATCTTACATCTCTCTTTATCTGTAGAAGTTAAAATGATAATGATGATGAGACTGTTTATGGCAGGCGTCCGCATTCTCCCCCATAGCCAGATTACCCAGTCCATTTAGCCACCCATCACAATAAGTTGGTTATAAGTATATTGTAATTTTCCGTTGCGATAGTCTTTGCACTTGGGGAATATCATCTTCGAGTGTATCGTAATGTGCAACCGACGTTGATACTCGCTATTTGTAGCCCTCGGCTTTAGATTAAGTCTCATAAAGGGCCTACGTGCTGTTGACTTCGGCTTCACACACGCTTTACAAAGGACCGGGTGACTATATGGCTCCAGATTATGGATATGAGATACAGTAGGTAATAATAGTAAACCATTTATTTCAGGCAACATTACCAGATTAACATTACAATACAAGATATTAAACAAATAAAAACTACGGCCTATTTAAAATAAAACTTAGTCTTACATACATAAAATAAATCTATTTATTACCTACTATACAACATAGTTATTTTTCACCTTTGACGAAATTGCGCGATATGTGGTATTAAGGTATTATGCTAAATGTGATATTTCTGTCGCAAAGAAGTAAGAGCTACCCTTACTTCAGAGATCAATGCGTCGCCATTATAATAATAGTAGGTAAATATCGCGCAAGGCTAGGGGATATTTCTGTGATGATATCCGAATTTCGGCCATGGCTGTGTTACTCAACGGAAGCTAGCCATGTGCATAGGAAATATTCATGAATGAATGAACACTTTATTGTACTATAAATTAATATAAATAACAAATAAATAATAGTACAGAACTGGGGAAAGCACAGGTGCACTGTCTATTCTCTTTATTCCATTATATTTATACCCTTATAATCCGATAGCACGGCAGACCGATATTTTTAAAACTAAATTACCTAAGATTTATAGTTATCGTGTTTTTCACAATAATATTTAGGTAATGTTATACTGAAAGAATACTTTATTTTACTATCGTTCATGATATATATCTTATCACTCAGTCATACAATTTAATACCGCAGCGTTGCATGTTTCTGGCTATATCAGTCAGCAACAGTACATTCTGATTATTATAGCCAGATACGGCTAAGTAATGACATGACCCGCGCTGCACTATATTCCACATGACGTGTGCAATGCATCGGAGTTAAATTATTGTCGTCACATCGCGCTATACACATAAATAAATGTAGCCCCGTAGTACAACGAACATGGATGTGACCCACTAAGCTCCCTATGCTGTGAATGAAAAGACCTTGCTGGAAGTTATCCTCGGTATTTCTAGGCTGTAAAGTACGATTCCAGCTTTATCTACTTATTTTTGTAATGCGCAAAAACCTTGACAGAAACCAAAGAAAAGACTTGATTTCTTTGTGTATTTTCATCCTCATTTCGGTAACAGTCGAAAAATGTTTATCGTTCAAAGTAGGGTGCATCTTTAACTCAATCATGACAGGTTCAGTGAGTACGCAACGCGATTAAAAAGTTCCGTGAGCCGACGTAATTATTATTCTGCTCACTTTATACGTTTCTTCTCTAATTTGTGCAAGGATTTTCAGATTTAAGTTTCGTGGTTTATTCTAATTGATTAATGTTATAGGCCTAACTTTTTCAGAATAGAATATCAGTTAGTTCGCCGCACGCATATTTTTATGAAAAACAAACAAAAATTACAGAGGTTTATAAGGTTAACCAAACTGACAAATTGTGGGCGTCAAATGGAGTTTTGCCCCCATGTTCCTGTGCTGTGGATTTATGCTGAGGCTCCTTTTCAGCCAAAACCTTCATGACGTTACAGAAGTTAGAGCAGTGGCAAAATTACATAAATAACAAAACAATAAGTAAATAACGCGGTGTAATAACCAAATGCACTTACCGTTACTTTTATTCTCTACCAATAGGAAAGCAAGTATTTAGACCTATCAAAATAACTATTTTCCTAATCGTGACCTCTGTTAGAAGATACCTTATTTTTACAGCCGTACCACTTCCGCTTAGCCTGTACAAATGATGTCATAAACCTCTCCAACAGTCATCCTGGATGGTTAATAAATAATGTTGACATGTTACGACTGGTGCGTGTTCTCGTCACTATAAGATTACAAAAGATGGAATTTACAGACAAATGTTATACCGCTAAAAAATATGTTGTTTGTCAATATTGGCATCATATAATTCTATAATTCCTGTAGTGTTCAGGTTCGTTAAAAATTAATCATGGCCGCTTCATGCTATTAGGTTGTACTTAGCTGACATACCTACATTATGAAATGATAGGTGGATACAAATACCCCACATAGACAATAAGCAAACATAAATATTGGTTGATGTGAAAATGTTCAAGCTATTATAGCCATTTTCATCTAAATATTTGATTTCAGGGTCTGAAAAATAGTCGTAACGAAGAAAATGTTTCTGCCAGAAAGTCCTAGTCTTGAACAAGTTCTTCGTCTTCGTATATGTTATAATATTAACTAAATATGAAAGCTAAAAACATATCAGTAAATAAATAAATAAAGCTGGACAATCCAAACAGAATCATCTAGCCACAAGCTAAGCAGAGTTTGTGGATACGTAAACAATATTTCTTACACCTTTACATCGGTGTACCTTATTTTCGTTTCCACAACCCTATGGGGGATTCTCGGAAATACCGGGGTGATTGCGGTGCTTGTAAAACCTACTTTGTGAATTACTTTCATGTATTTATGAACCTCTCGCGAGACGGCCGGAAGCCTCGGTAAACACCAAAATATTAATTAATGCGCTGCTAATTTAATGGGTACAGCTTTTTGAAATTGAAATATGCTTCAAGTTAAATCAATATTGATTATACGGTTCGTTCAACTAACACTTTTTTGTCCCAAGACGTACATTTACAACTTTAGTGCCTTTAGTGGTTGGGCAGTGAATGTGTTTACTGAATAAACAAATATTTTTGATTATCTTAGAAAGCTACCTAGTTTAACCAGATTTTGGTGTAGTATTTATTGCTTTTCAATTATAAAATACCCATAATTTTTAATAAAGACGCACTAATCTCGCACGTCTTTGTTCTTTGTTATGTGACAAAATAATTCAAAAACCTACAACAGCAAGTCTCAGGAAATTCAAGCAAAATATAAAAAAAAGTATCGAGAAGGAGCCTCGTTCTCGTCCATAAATTAAAACGTTACGTGCTATTATCCGCAAGTAAAAGAGAATTTACGACGATATGACCTTTCGGGTAAGGAAACCACAAAATTGTTTACGACTGAACGAATGCGAAATTGAAAGCAGACTGTTAAAGTAGGGTACGTAAATTTTTTGATGCTAGAAATGGTCTTTTTCTTTAGTTTTCAAAATAGGTTTCAAAACCCTCTTGGTCGCTCTGTCAGTTCTTTTTAACTCTTAACTACCGCAGCTATTAACTTAAAATTTAAATAGGTATTATACCTATTTAAATTCGTGCGCGTGTACATATTTAATGAAATAAAAAAATCGCAGTAAGACCAAATTGTGATGAAGTAAATAGAAGTAACTTATACCTACCTATCATATTTTAGAGACAATAATTCTACATTTACAAACGTTAATTGGTCAGTTTGTAATTGAAAAAACCCGGAAACATAAATATCTTAACATAAACTAAATGTTAATAATAAAAAAAAATAAAAATATAAATCATTTATTCAGGTCATTATTACAAATGTTATTAACGACAAATGTTTAGGGAAGTACAGTACGCGTCACGTCATCGAGCCAAACTACATATTTTAACAAATATCTAATCATGGGACCAATAGAAAACACCCATATTATTTCACTCCGCCATTTCTCCGTGTATCCTTTAGAAATGACAAATAAAGGTGATACGTGACGTAGCAAATATGATAGATGATACACAAAAACATTCTGACCAAAGGGGTTTCCTTTTATGATTGGTCTGTACTCTTCGAGTCAACGAGAGTGTCAAATTGAAAAATTATCAATATGCCCTCTTGATATAAAATGCTTTTGGTATCATGCCATGTTGCGTACTGGTGACGCATACAGCTTACAGGCTTTCCAGCTATTTAGTTAGCTAACAGCCTCCAAGCATTCGTACAAACAGAATGAGCGGGAGTCATGTGTAAATATTCCCAATAGGTAACACTAATTCTCATTCACCCATGAACATAAGTTTATGTCGTCAACAGTACCTACGCAATACCCCTCTGCTCTAAGCCGAAGTAAGCGATTCCCTGGATTTATTATCATTTGTATTCCGGTCGTGAAAGTAGGACATGCGTTATTTACACAGGGCTCTTAACTTCCGAACGGATTTGACAACGTTTCGGGCGCATTACGGCTCAATGAGATTGATGGGAAGATGGATCAACTTCCATTAAAACTTGAGAAATATCATATTAGAGATGTATGTCTGTATGAGTTGTTGATTCGTCAGCAGTTCGTCCAAAGTTTGATTCGCGAAAAACGCGTTGTACGAAACGCTTTAAATTGTAACTGAACGAATCACTTCTTGGAAACTGCTAACAAATTGTCTTTTATGCTCTAAATTAAAAACCACAGTTTAATATATTTCAGTGGATTCTAAACTTGATACCTAGCAGGCAATATAGCATTAGCAGGTAAAGAATACCATCTAGCATTATGCTCACCCATGTGGGTACTTTTGTGCAATAAAGTACATTCTATCTAAAATTATATTCTATGGTTTGGGTTCCCAATTGTGAGTATGTTCTACCTACACATAAAAACCCTTTGTTGAAAGAGATTCATATAAATTTGCACGTGTGACTGGCGCCTTAGAGCGAAAATATAACAACTCAGCGTTCTACTTCCAACGGGACTTCATAATTATTCCTTTCGTTTTAATTTAGTTAAAGTGAACAAATTAAACTGAAAGAACGCTGAGAAAGACTTCTCAGGTATGACGGGGGAGAGTTACAGCATATTACAGCAGCGTAACTCCGTAATGGAGTTGGAGCTATCATATAGTAGGTAGGACTTTTCTGTAGTAGGTAAATGTTCAAGTTGACGCTAGTGATAGAATTTTGTTTTTGAATCATAAATCTATAAATAAAATAGGAAATAGGAACCTACTTAATTAAATAAACAAATTGTGACTGTGGTGTTGGTACTACGTAAATAGTTATTCTGTGCTATTGGCCCATTAATGAACCTCATTACCTTAGTGCGCGGAAAACAACCATAATCAGAATTTGAAAACGGTTTTGATATTGCCAGCTGGCTAGTAAAAAGCAAAAAACACAAAACAAGTAATTTCGCTGCGAATGGCGTGCAATTGTTTGAATTTGGCATGGCTTGAAAAGAGACGCAAGCTATTGAAGTGGACTTGAATTTAAAAATAAATCTTTACCTACTATTATATAAGTAATACTAATAACAGAACCAGATTAGAACTAGTATTTACAATTGAATTTAATTAACTGAAATAATCCTAAGGTTGCTTAAAACTTGAAAAATTGTATAACAGTTTCTACGTAATCTTTACAAAAATTAAAAATAACTTTATACTTAATGCTCGTATATGATATAAAATATTGATAAACATAGACCCCCCTTATATGGTCATGATGGTCTACTATGTGACTTAAAAGAGTTGCTTGTGTTAAGAAGATAGAGTGTGAAAGTAGACTATTATGATTAAGGGGGAAAGAAAACAAACTAATTTCGGGGTACCTCTTTAATAGTGTCTTGCTTTCACAATGTATGCGCCTTCTGTAGACTATTGCATTACGCATTCGGCACAAGTTGTTCGAGCAACCCAAACCAACAATAATATATTGCATTTACACAACGTGGTATTCTACGTAGTTTAATAATAGGGTAGTGTTAGGGTTCACCAATTGCACGGCATTGTCATCATACAATGCAGTAACAGTGCGGCTAAACCGTACCTACGCTGACGTTCAAGCTAAATGGCTAATGGCGGAACATTCTAGTCCAGATCTCCCTTAATGTTTCGCAGAACATGAGCTTGAAGCCGTTATACAGGGTGTTGGTAGGGCAGATCATCTGCTAGCTGGATGATTCCGGGGATCTCAAAGGTAAGAAATCAGATTTATTGCAAACAAACTGATTTTTCTTTATCTTTCGTCAAAAAGGTTTTTTGCAAACTTTTTTTAACAATAGCTGTTTCTTTAGCTAACTAAAGAAATAGCTATTGTTAAAAAAAAGTCCTCGTCTAAACGAGGAACGCTCTAACTTTAAAAATATTAAAAATAGCTGAACATAGATGAGGGTAAAATTAAAGACATTGAGGTTCACCAGAGTTCCCGACCCTCCGAGTTTCACCCTGTATGTATAGGATACTGCTTAAGACAGCGATGCCTCGTCATCTAATGAGACACAACATAACAAGTAATTATTAAAGACCCCAAACAATTAATCATGACAACGGCTACATAAGGCAGGCATGTAAAGAGCTTTGTGGGGACTTTTAACCAATTTACAAAATATTGGCAAGGCTTTGTATTAGTATTTTTTAATATTTAAAACATGGTGATAACAAACCTAATGCATCTAAAATCAATCTTGAAAAAACATCTACGCCTTTGGGAGAAATGCTGGAGAGACATTTTGTATAGAAGCAGAAGCTTCCATAAATAGCTGTTATTGCACACAATCAAATATTTTAGCAGGAAAATAATCACCTCTTAATGTACCTAAATATGCCATACGAACGCTATCTGGTGGTAAGTTATCTGCGAAATAACGCTGTATAATATTTCTTGGGTCTTTGGAGAATAAGAAAACTACTTGAGTATTCTGAAGGTACCTATCCCATTTGTGCCGCGCTGGTGGCTACTGGGGGGATAATTTACTTCTTGCTCGGGTCATTTACCGCGGACTAGAAATATGCATGTGACTTTGTCCAGAATTACCTTTTTTCATTTTAACTGTATCCTTTTGTACTACCTACTTATAATGAACATTTTATGGCTATTGTTTCAGAATTTTGACTAAGAATTTAAAATTTTGAAGGAGCATGGGCTGGTCTTTGCTGTGACCTAGGTAGGTTTTGAAAATCGATCGAATACCTACTTAACATAAGAAGTATGTCAAGTTACTATGATCATTTGATTGATCCAGAAGTTTGAACAGAATTTTGAAAGGACCATTAAAATCTGTCAGTCTGGGCTATGCCATAGGTATATATTAGTGTTCTGTGGCTATGACCTAAGGTATTTCTTGAAAATCGATAGGATACTTACCATGAGAAGTAAGTATGTCAGGAATTTATTCTAGGTGCATTATTAAGTATAACTTTGCGAACATTCCTTTTGCCTTTTCATTAAGACCTTTTATTTCAAGTACCTATTATGTAGCATAATAAAACTTTCTTTGTTCTTTTCTTTTGCAGTGTGGCTCATTTATGTTCGCTTTTATTTTGCTTCTAGGTTAAATGTTATGTCACTGTACGATGTATAGTTGGCACACAGATAAGGTAAATGACTTGACTTGACGTCTTTGTCATGGCTTTAATAAAAAGTGAAAAATACGGAATCATCAATTGTAAACATAATTGTAAAATTGTCAGTGAAATTATAGCTAGTATTGATTGCAAGATGTCGGCTTCGCATGGGTACTTCAAAAATTACAAATATTTACATACTTTATTGAAGATTCCATATGGATCCCTATACTTTTGAATTTTATGGCCTATGTTCATCAGGGATAATGTAGAATTGGTGAAAAGATTTTTCAAATCGGTCCGGTAATTTCAGAGCCATTCAAACAAACGAATACCTACTAAATATTATACATAATATTTAACAGAAGTCAAGTCAACAAAGGATTAAATACAACTCAGAGTCCTTATTCTTTGAATGAAACAATTCACAGCAAAAACCTCATTTTTATTAAATTCATAACAGAACCTTGATCATTGCCTTTACGTTAAAATCAGCAAAGACCTCGATACACGAGATGCGATTAACTAGAATTCTAGTTCACCTTCGCTCTAAATAGCTTTTCCCATTCACGGTGGCTGGGGGATGCTGTGGTGTTAATACACACTTACATCATACAGAAGAGGAGGTTCTGTTTTTACACGCGAGGGTTACGTTTTTAGTGTTTTTGTGGTTGGATGTGGTTCTTTCTTACCGCAAAGCAATAAAATGGCTTAAACAATTTTAAGTAGGTATTATTAAAATGTTTTGCAATTAAATTATACTGCTATTAAAAACCAAAGACCTGAGTTGAGTTTTTAGATACATATTTCTAAAATAATCACTTGTTTCATTGGAAGTTCCATAGTCATTTGATAAGTCTATTTTGGTATGGACAACTTACGCTTTTTACAATAAGTTTTTGCTTTGAAAAACTTTATTTGTTAAATAGATATAATTATTATAATATCGTAACTATAATCGGAAAGGCGATATCTTTCATCACAAGAGCTTACCCAGATTATTTAATAAAGAAATTTTATTAATAATAATGCAGCCAGCGTCTTGAGACGTTTCCGGCTGGCATTGATAAGGATCAGTTGCTACCTGAAGATAGTTCAACCAACAGTGAAGTTACCTCAATTGCTTAAAGTGTAAATTAAATACTAGTCCTAATTTGGTTCTGTTATTGAATCATGTTATTTAATTTATTTTCAGATTACAATGTTAGTATACGTCGACTTGAGCCCTATAGCAGGTAAGTAACTTAGGATTTTTAACTATTAAATGATGATCTGCCATGTGGTGCCGGCATAGAATTTCACCACCCCAACTCTTCCCGTGGGTGTCGTAAGAGGCGACTAAGGGAAACACACCGGGGGGCGGGCAGCAGCACCCTCTGCAGAACAACTCCACCGAACTGCGATCCCCAACCCGCATGCCCAGCGTGGGGATTATGGGAAATAACCCCCAAATAATGATGCCATCTATGGCGCTCATTAGGGGAGGCCTATGTCCAGCAGTGGACTATTATAGGCTGGTGATGATGTTGAAATGATCATCTGGTTGCTTCTTCTAAACGTATAGGTAAATGACAAGTAGGTACAAAAAAGTACGATCTTATTGTTTCATATTTTATAAGTCATTATAATTTATTATCCAAATACGAAACTTTCTAATTTGAGAAGATAAAGTCACCCAGGCTTGTGTACGGAAGCAGATCGAGGGGTCATTGAAGACTACATACTGATGTATATATTTACCGTGGCAGGAGCGTCTATATTTAGACGACGACCCTCGCAGTAGGGCAAGGCCGCGTACTCTCACTCGACTCAGGTATTACAGAACATCCTTCTGTTCATGATTTGAACGAGATTCTTGCGTTTACGAATCTGCTTCCTACGTATGCGGTACGTTTTTAGAGTCTGCAAAATATTGTAAATTATAGCGGATGCAAAATATTGGAACTCGTCACGATATTAGACATTAAAATAGAGGTTAATATTCCCAAAGCAATATTGATTGAGTTGTTTACACACTTTTATTGTAAACGCGGTTGTTTGATTGGATTGACACTATAACTACTACTACTAACCAGCAGAAATTTCGCGTAGATGTAGGTTTGTCACAGAGCATTTCACACGGGAAAGAAGTATATACGTTCCCATATAAACAAAAGGTACAAAGCGTCATGAAAGTAAAATAGCGAATAAAAGAATTCAAACCTGTTACACAGTTTTTCCACTCTATTCCTAACCGTCTCAAAACACATTCAATGTTCAGACTAGAAACTTGTGCTAGACGTACAAATTAATCTTGCCGTATTTGCAAATCCACTCGACTTACCGATAAGTGTGCTCAAATGAAATCTTGACTACCACTTCTGTTGCAGAACCGAAGATTTACTTAGTTGGATCGATCTTTACGATAAAACTTGTAATATGGCATAACTTTCGATCGTTTGTGGATCGCTAATTTTATCTAGAATAGGTAAAACAAAATCTAAAAATAGACAGTAATAGCTCACACATAAATAATAAATAATAGATTCAGATTCAATAACTTTATTTCTTTAGGCTTACAAAATAAGCACTTAGACAAGTCAAATTTTATACAGTTAATTATTATAAAAAAGATAGAATATGTTATTGATTTCTCATCACTTCAATTACTGGACTATAATACTGGACAATTCACACAGCATTATCTAGCCTCAAGCTATAGCCGAGCTTGTGTTATGGGTACTATAACTGATATACATAAATATGAATAGATATTTTTTATTACACATAGAAAACGACCAGAACACCCTTAACAAATATCTGCAAATCGTACAAATAATCGAACCCGCAACCTCTTGCGTCGCAGGCGGACATTCGCCCACCGCGCCACAGAAGTCGTCAAAATAAGTAAGGTGTGCAAGTTTTTCAATTTTACTTGTTCTTATTAGTATAAAAACTTAGTAGTTGGCTAGTTTGACGAATTCAAACAAAATCAAGTGGAAATTTACTTGTCTTCTCATTATAGATGATGGATGATGCGACGCGATGGAATAGTCTAATGACACCTCCATTTTGCTCTCGTTTCGAGATTAATGCGCTGCCTGACGCTACCCCTTTTAAATATTCAGCTTTCACTAAATCCACGCCGTATTTTAAAAGACATTGTTTAGTAGGATTTTGAAGAGATCCTATCCAGTTTATAGCTAAGTTATGAATCTATTACCCGTTTTAAATACTCATGAATTTATCGTATGAAAGTCATTAAACCGTTTTATGTTTTTGAGATTTCAAAACTTATCTAACGCGATAAAATTTCAACGATAATCTTAACGATCTGTGCCGTAAAATTTAAGTCCAAGGATAGAAGGCCCACTTTTGAAAGCTTTTAAAGAATTGCATTCACGGTTGGAACTGAGAGGTGCCATTTCGACGGCGACACGGCATAAAAGAAAAGTGCTCAGCAACCTCGGTATGTATTCAGGCTATTGTTCAGGTGAGGGCGTCGAGGGAATGTCACTTCACATAGATTTTTGGTTACTTGGATGGAATTTTTGAACGTTGTAATGGGAATAGTTTTGTTATGTAAGAATGCAATTTTAAAGTGTAAATTAACTTCGTTTGTTATGAAAATTTTATTAGATTTCGTGCTAAAAAAACTGACTTGAAGTATGAACCTGATGTTTGATTTAGTGCTAAGAACTAACTTGAAGTATGAACCTAGTGTGAATCGAAGTATAATTACTCGTTGTAATTTTTTAAGTATGGTACTTACTTGTATTTAATTCAAAACTTTTACTGGAACATTAAAGGTATTTCAAATTTGATAATAAAATATCGTAGTCTTTTTCTGGTGAACAATAAAACATTCTTGTACTGTATTGTATTTTTTTTTTCTTTGAGTAGTAGAGTCATAAAATTATATAACTGTAAAGGTTAATATTGGTTACATTAATAGGCTTTAATTTAGATAGAAATAAGAACCTACTTTAATCATTGTTAAAAATATGGTATCTTGAAATAATAATTAATAATACTGGACAATCCTCACAGCACCATCACCTAGCCCCAAGCTAAGCAGATCTTTGTTATGGGCACTATATTACTGATATGCATTATATTATACCTACAATATATTAAATAGATAAAACCTTTAATAACAAACAAAATTACAATTATATAACTAAATTAGAACTAGTATTTACACTTGAAATAATTGAGCTAACTGCAGACTGTTGCAAACAAACTACAGGTAGCTCAACTGATCCATATCAATACCAGTTGGAAGTCTTCCCAAGATGCTGGGTGCATTGCTGATGCGCTGCTCTTAAAATAGTAAATAGATAGACCGTATTGTTTATTCTGAATCAAACCCGCAACCTCGGATATTTTATAATAACTGTTTCTATACAACATTAATGTTAATATAATATAGTTTATTTTCTGTTATTTCTCTATTTTTAAGGAGAAGCAATTGTGCAAAACCAACTTTTATAAAGATGACGCAGCAAAAATAGGAACATCTGTGAAACGTCACTGAACTAGCAGCGGTCATATTCTTAAGAATAATATGAGGTCGGCGAGCGCTTAGCTTAGCTGCTATGAATAGGTATTATGAACTCTCATCCCTTCGTTGTAGTGAACCTTTTAAGCAATAAATGACATGAGGATCAATTAAAAAATGCATATTTTTTAAATTCATTCTCAAACGAACTCGAACAAGTATTAGGTTATTCCCGACCCACGACGCACAAGTTTATCTGTAGGTTTATACAGAGGCGACAGACGAAGGCTGGGCAGTGAATGCGTTAAGCTCTAGTCCATGGTAATATTTTAAATCCGAAAGTATTTCGATCTTTTTGATTGCTCTGTAGGTATGTGTTTCTGTCACCTATTTGATGGATAATGTTGCAGGGAAGGGCATTAATACATATTCTATCTCGTACTTCCGGCACAATGCGCATGAAGACGCTGTCGATAGATAATAAGTAAACCCTATGTATGTGTATTAAAATAGAGAACGGCACTAGAACACAGATGGATTGTGTGATAGAGGAGATAGGTAAAAAGGTGTACGGAGATGACGGCTGATAGAGTAGAGGTAAAAAAAATACATGTAGTGCCGACCGCACCTAATGTGGGATATCCTTATCCCACACTAGGTGACAGGTCCTGATGAAAATGCAGGGTCTTAAGAGGCCTTGGAAACAAATAGCAATTGCAATTTTGTGGACTTCTAAAAAGGCAGTGTCACATAACTACGTACACACAAGGAGTTTCAGACAAGATATACTGTACCTAACGTGCTAGTTTCTTGCAACAGCAGCGGCCTTATTCTATATGAAATAGGAATTTCCATGCTAACAAGTACGACAAGTGCGAGTGTAACTCGCGCGCCGAGGGTTTTGAACTTTTGTCGTTTAGGTAGGTACGTATATTGACGACCTGTTAGCGCGGTGGGCTTACAACGCAGGAGGTTGCGGTTTGATTCCCGCCTCGGGACTAATATTTGTAAGATCTGCAGATTATTTGTTCGAGTGTTCTAGTCCTTTTCTACGTACACAAAAATAAATCATCTAATGTGATACTTATATATATACTTTATTAAGTATAACAGATATCGTAGTAGTACGAATTACACAAGCTTGCTTAGCTTGTCGCTAAATAATGTTGTGTGGATTATCCAGGATACATTACTCTTCTCATATTTTTTTGGAGCACGGTGGAATTCATGAATTCAATAATCTTATTATCTAAATATTCTTCGAGCGCAGTGGAATACATTGGGTATGGACTTTAAAATTTTGAGAACAACGGTTTCGTGGCGCTGTGGAACCCTACTATTACAGTTACTACAGAGATTAGTGGGTAGGTAAGTGGGTTGGTACCTACAATTATTTTTTCGACTTTTTTCTACGTATTTCACTAAGTATGAAACTTAGACGATTTTTAAAACCTGTTTTGAATTGTCGAAATCCATACCTTTGATTTGATATTGCTCTCAATGAAATAGCCCCCATTGTATGAAAATTCGTTTTTTGACCATATTTCGAAAAGTATTGTTTTTACAGACTTCTCTATATTTTTCCTGTAAAATATAGACCTATATCTACAAACGCTTAGTACATTTTATATAGATCACTCTGCTATCTTCGGAGATAGAGGGGGGGGGGAACGGTCAAATTTTCGACCTATTTCAAAATATTTCGAAAAGTATAAAACCTATCGAAATTTTAAAAACTACATTAAAATGTACAAACTGATACCTTTCATTTGATACCCAACTCGGTGGGGTAGTCACCCCTTTAGAAATTTTTCCTGCCCTTTTTTGACCATATTTCAAAAAGTATTATTTTTACAGATTTCTCTATATTTTTCCTGTAAAATATAGATCAATACCTACAAAAACTTGGTACATATCAAATCGAACGTTCTGCAATCTTCGGAGATAGAGGGGGGGTACCGGTCAATTTTTCGACCTTTTTCAAAATATATCAAAAAGTATAAAATCTATCGAAATTTCAAAAACTGCATTGGAATGTACAAACCAATACCTTTCATTTGATACCCAACTCGGGGGGGTAGTTACCCCTTTAGAAATTTTTCCCGCCCTTTTTTGACCATATTTCAAAAAGTATTATTTTTACAGACTTCTCTATATTTTTCCTATAAAATATAGATCAATACCTACAAACACTTGGTACATATCACGTCTATCGCTCTGCAATCTTCGGAGATAGGGGGGGGGGGGAACGGTCATTTTTTTGACCATTTTCAAAATATTTTAAAAAGTATGAAATCTACCGAAATTTCAAAAACTATTTTGAAATCTACAAACGGGTACCTTTCATTTGATACCACTTTTGACTTTTTACGTTCCATTTAAAATTTCGATTTCAAAATTTGTATGGAAAATCTTCATTTTGATTTTTCATTTATTTTCATTTATTTTTCTATAAATATGTGCGGGCGCACAAAATGTATTATTATTTCAAATTTCAAGTCAATAGCTGCAGTAGTTTCTGAGATATTAAGGATTCAAAACACAAAACAGACCCAAAGCGATTTCATAAGGGTTTTGCAACCGATGGCAAAACCCTAAAAACCGTGTGACATCATGTTTTCTAAATACGGTTTTGTTCGATTCCAAGCCTGTGTCTTGTTGTATCTGTGTAACGCGCTTGGCTTGGTAATAGTGAATAAAGGCCAAGGCATTTCGTCTATTTGACATTCAAGGATACTCGTACAGGGGTTACGTGGCTGACTTGTCTCGTCGTGAGCCGACTGTTTCTCGTGCATGAGAAATTGTCTTACCAACGTTATATATTCCTTAGAAAATAATTTTAGACATTTTTTCGTACAAAACCAAATAATAAAAACTGCTAATGCAGTATTTGCCAATGCAGTAATGCTAATGCAGTATTTGCCGTGAGCAATATATAAACAGACCAGGCAAGTCATTATACCCATTCATTTATTTGCCACACGAGAAAAACTTACTATTCGGAAATTAAATAAACAATGATTAATTATAATAAAGAACACAGATGCAAAAGCCTTTAACTAACTAATCAGTATGTAGGTAGCTAACCAATGTATGGTGCAGTAGCAAACGGGTCAGGGCTCAGCATAATGCCAACTGCTATGAACAAAAGGCGCTGTTATTCTATCTAGACCAGAACAAACCAACAACAGGACCTTAAGATTACAAAATATTTAATAAAAAAATATAATAACTGTGTAATCCTCTAGTACAAAAGTGTAGCAAGAACATTAAAAGCAACTGGTACTTAGCTATAAATTAAACAGCACCTGCGTTCACCGTAAAAGCCTGATTCGAAAAATAAATTCGGCGTAAAAGATTTGCTTTCAAATAATAATAATAATTACTAGGAATTAAAAATTGACGCAAAATAAGACCCTTCCATAAATAAGCTACCCGAAGAGATAATTGTGAGAATTTCTGGCGTTACCTTTTCACTCCAAACGATAAAATTTGTCAACGCTCCGCAGTCTACGTCCCAACCATACCCAAAATTACATTTGATATCCTAAAACCAGGAAAACCTTATCCGGCAAAAAGTACTCGTGCCATTGTCTCTCATATCTACAGAGGTAGATAAAATCCGCATTTTAATGCGAAGGTTTTATACTTAAATTAGAAAGGGCCGTCTGATCCAATCAAAATCATTAGCAAAAATCAATTGCTTTTACGTTTACGTTGCCAAAATTAATTTAAAGCCAAATTTTCAACTTAATTATCAAAATAAAAAACTCCATTGAGCTCACTCGATAGACAGGAACTAAAAAAGCATAACATACTATACAAATATGATATCAATATGAATGTAAACGGGTTAACTACGAACCTATTTTAGCGCATAGAAGCGATACGGGCGCGACGTGAGCCGCACTCAAGGTCGAAACGGAACAAAGGATGAAACGTTGGTGTTCTTCCAACACAAAATAGGTTCAAGGTTAACCCGCTTACGTTCATAATGAATTCGTCAACTACGATATCTTTTATAGTAAATTATGCTTCGAGCATTTAAATAGCACTCCTCAATTACTCAAAGTATTTGTTGAGGTTTCAACGTTAGCTCTTCATTAATTATCCGGTAATTAAATTTCGAGTGAAAGAACAGGAAGGCTTGCGGCCTCTTGCGGCGCTACGGCTGCAGTCAGCCGACACGCGCAAGCCGGTAATGAGGACTGGAACTCAACAGTTAGCTTACATATTCGTATTTCCGTGGTATTTTAAATACAGTTTCACAATCTCAAAATAAAATTATTATTCACCATTCATCTTGGAAATGCTGTCAGCATTCTGGGGACTCTGCGATCTTGTGACAGGTTTTATTTTTAGGAAATCTATGCTAATATTATAGAGCGGAAAGATTTCATTGCTTGTTTGTTTTGATTGAAAAGGCTCCGAAACTACTGGACTGATTTGAAAAATTCTTTCACCATTAGAATCCTAAATTTTTCGTGATGAATATAGGCAATATAATACTTTCAAAAAGTTAAGGATTCGCATGAAAAATTCAATTATTGTTAAATATATGTGCGAAGCCGAACCGCTAGTATACTATGTACATATTATACTACTAGGTCCAATTATTTATTCTTATAAAAAGTGTAAATTTCTCTGTTAATTAATGTTATATCCAAACTCCCGCCCAGCTTACAGTCCTATATTTTCCCCTCGCTATATTTAATTTAACCTTTGAAAAAATTACTGGTAGACATAGAATAACTTAGTTTCGAATTTAGTGCAGTTTGGATTCATTTGTATGTATAAACTTTAGCCAACAGTTTATGTGCTTAATAAAGTGAATTGAATTGAATTGAATTGAATTGAATTGAGGATAGCCAAACATACTGTCACATCGTTACAAACAGAATGCTTGTTCATAGTTATATGTATACTTTATATAGTAGAAAGTAAGTAAATTTTTTATTTGTCCCTTATAACAACACATACAATTTGTTTAAAATGCACTAATTATATATGTACTTAACGTATGACGTACTTTAACGTACTTTGCTTATCAATAAAAAAATTACAATAGTAAATATAATGCCATCTTGATGAGGAATACAATTTTGACAGATTTTTCAGTATTTTAGTTAAGGTTTATATGTTTTTCTATTATGTGTGTTCTGACACGATAAAATTTATTTTAATTGAATTTAAATATTCATGCAAACCTAAAACCTTGGTGAATTCGGATTTAAATATTTAAAGCCTCGCACTGCCTCCACTTCACGAAATGACTTTCTTTACTCTGTTTATTTTGCATTTTCCCAAAAGAACGTTCAAATTTAGCTCGCAAAGGTATTATTTAAATTATCTGTTGGGGAGACGAAAAAGTGCTAAGAACAATGTTGAAGGGCTATTTTATTTTTATCGTGGCACGGAAATTGAACCTTTTGCAAAGGAATACATACCTAAATACAATATTATGCTTTATTATGTGAATGTGAAGAAGTTAAGAGGAAATTTGATTGTTTGTTTGTTTGAATTGAATAGGCACCGAAACTATTGCACCGATTTAAAAAAATCTCATAAACCCTCCTGAATATTAATATTTAAATTATAGAGTTAAACTATAGAATATTTAAAAAAAAAGTTAGGGATCCGTATCTACAGTAATTTAACCCATCGTGTATGTGTGTGTAATAATGGATTTTGGAATTTCTGTTAAATACCCGTGTGAATCCGGGATGGATCGCTAGTTAATAATAAGTCGAGTAGTTTTCACCAGTTCAATGAACTTTTGCACATTAGTAAAGTCTAGTCTACCATAAACAAGCAATAATGTAAGTAGGCTAAGGACTGTTTTATGTCTGTTTTTATCGCATAAACGTATTAGCCGTTACCAATCTATAGCCGTCGGTTCCATCTCGTGGCATCCCGCCAACAACTCCTCTTACCTACATTTCGTTTGAAGTAAAAAAACGCTCTTCCTTTGTTTGTTTTCTCAAGCGTGACGGTCAGGGACACTCTTGTTCTCAATACGAAATGTTGATATCGATGCCAAATACTATCTACGGGACTCCTACGAAAGTTTTGGCACAGGAACATGTTTATGGCGTCTGGATTCCATGGCAAAGGTCACAAACCTATTGAATAACCAATTTTACTCAACCAAAACAAGAATATTATGATTTTATTGTACTAAATATTACGTCATTAGTTAGCAACTGAGTGAAAGATAAAGTTATCAAAGTTAAATTGAGCAAACATAAATAAATAGGGTTCGATAATGACGTAACGGGCCCTGGTTAATGAGTTCGGTTAAATTCCTACACATCCAATTACCCAGAGAATTTCACTTGACGCTTTGAAATTGACTTCGAAAAACATTGTACTGTTTACACGAAGTTAGAATGAGATGGCTATAAATATAGACAATGGCTGAACGGGCCGCTGTCTCGGGAGTAATGTAAAGGAAACTTATCCAGTTTAACTTTCCGAGCCATTTGGACGCGGTCGATTCGACTCGCTTTAAACTCCAATGCATAAACAAAAATATGCTTACAAAAGCTGCTCGTATTTTCTCTACTAACAAAGTTTATGGTTAACAGCATGCCATAATCACCCTTATGCAATCTCCCTCTTCTAAGTTCCATTACCTAATTTTCTCTGAAGTAAAAACTTGTTTTCCCAGCAAGAAAGTTCGCTAATGTCTATTATAAAAACTTCTCGTTAGCGTTCCAAATTCTAGTAGACAAACGACCGGAACTTTCTAGATTTCCAAACAAGGAAATTACCTTTTTCAAAGGTTTTCTTTGTTTAGCCGAATTACTGTCTATGAGGAGTTAATAAACTTTCAGGTTTGTTCATTTCTGCTGGGAATTGGTTACATAACATACTAAACTAAAATAGATATTAGATTAGGTTACCTACCTGGTAAAAATATCCGCACTGCTATTTAGATTGAAATATCAAAAGCGTTAATATGCAAGCGACTGAATTGATGCTTAATTTTACCTCTTCGACAACATTTTGATGAGTTTGCATATACATACTATATTCGATGAAAATAAGCCAGCTGAAGGTTCCTCGATGAATATTCATCAAATTAACGCCTAAAATACTACCTACCCATATCGAGTTTTTCAGCTAAATTAAACTAGATGTTTTTTACCGTTTACAACAGAAAATAAGTAGATACCCGTGAAATTAAAAAAATCAGGATAATGTTCTTGATACTCACAGAGAAAATCATAGGCCGATAAACTCTGTTGGTGTGATTAAAACTTCAATTATATATTTTTTTGATTTTAATACGGAAATGTTTTTCTATAGGTACATATTATAATTAGCTCGGATTAAACTGAAGCGTTACCACGGAAAAACGAATTTGAAATCGCGTTCCATGTTCCAGTAAAATGTGTTGGATTTGGATTTTACTGGACCTGAATTACTATTGCTTTGTTAATATGTATGTACAGTTACTGTAAGAAATGTCGAGTTGACATGCCAAAAGGCTACCAATTCTTAACGAAGGGCTTTTGATTTGACTTGGCAATACGACGATGGCAAGGGCATGGCAAGGCAAGGTACGAAGCTATTTGGAACAAATAATTAGTTTTTGCGAATCAAAAGCCCAATCATCATATGTCGTAAGTAGATGTTATCATGTAAATCTCTACATTTTAATTTGAATTGGTTCAACATTTATTTACGAAAAAAAAGCCCATTCCTTGGAAAGCCGGTGATTATATCTCGAATCCGATGTTTGGAAAATACGGCTTCGCTTCATAGTTTATGGTTTATTTTTCGAATAGATCGCAATCAGAATATTCTTTCGACGCGCTGTTCGTTTTGTTATTGACTAAAATTTCTTACTCCCCAGAAGCTGTAGCATGTGGTAATCCGTTTATTGAATCATAGAAAACAGACAGACATGCTAAAGTAAAGAAAGAACAAAGGGCGGCCTAATCGCTATGAGTGATATCTTCCAGGCAACCTTGGGATGGACTGGACATTAAGGAAGACCACAGACGGTAGCAATCAAATAAAAAATAAACGAATACTTACAATACATACTAGAATACCTATACTACCTCCTTATAAATCATGGTAGGTCGATAGACTTTGCATGCCGATATAAAAAATATAGAGCAAAACCATTATGGGTACTTGAGTCGTGTGGCACCTTTTGCATAAAAGCTATCATTGTAGATTGTTTCAGAAAAAATATAATTGAACTGACCCAAGCAGGATTTTTAAACGTTCACAAAATTTTGTCTTTTTCGTCTATAAGTCTATATGCTATACACAAAAATACCTCTCTTATTTTGGGACTCCGTAACACAAGCAAATATGGCTTGCTTGTATCACATATACAATACTGCGGGTGAACAATAGCCCTAGGCTTATGCAATGGTATAAATCACGAGCACCGATCCAAGATGACTGGGTCGGGTGGCTGGGATTAATTACTCTATTGACGGTAGTTTCCTAGTATTCATAAATGATTTGCCAATTTGATCCGATTGTATTGGATCAAATTGGCAAATCCATTTCTGAATACTGGAAGTATATTCATAAGAATTAATATAATGAATAGCGATTGACGTATAGCAGGTCAATCAGCTATTCATTAGGTATACTTAGGACAGTTGACCGTTGATTGATCAATTAAATATAATTTTCATTTTCATTAAGTTGGTAATAGTTCGTTGAATCAATTTTCTACATAATCAGTGGTACCTAATGGTACCTAATTCGATTCAATGATGTAGGTATTTATATCATCTACCATGAACTAGTATAGGTTCCTCCTAAATTAAAGAAACAGAGTAGCTTAGAAACAAAATTATAGGAAAATACGTCAAATAAATTGGGGTCTCGCCTTCCGCCGTCGCGTCGTTTCAGCGGAAACTATTGTCACCAATAGAGGAAGCTATTGAGATTATTATCTAGATAGAGGCCCTATTTAAGAACTCCAAAATATTGATTGTTTCGTTTTGTTTTTTTTGTGTAAATTAGTAGGTACTCTTCTAACGCGGTGTACACATACCTACACATAAACAAATACAACTTTGATTCTATTTTCAAATCTGTGTTCGTGTTTCGTTTCAGCAGAGCGGTCAGAAAAGTGAATATATTTAGGAACTATTTTTTTTAATTTATGTACTAAGTAGTAATTATAAATATTAATATTTTTGCTAGCTGTGTGTACGTATATCTGTTTAGATATTAGTTATATTTATTTATATTTATCATGTTATGTATTTTGAATTATTTGTTATGTACATTTTCTGGTGTACAATTAAGCATTTTTTTGTATTGTATAAATTTTGTAATGTATAAAATCTTTGGTAAATAAAAAGTTGATTTTTCTAATGCGTCTACGAAGTGCAAAGTGTGGGTATAGGCATGAAAAATTCGATATCTGGGCTAAGTGATGACCGCAAGTTGCGGATCGGCCACACTGCGCCGACACAACCCACCACTTAATTGAAATGGGACGGTTGACGGCCTATCGATTTCGGTACGTTTCTTTTCCCAGAAATAGTGAGTTTTTGTAGGTTCCCCAGAAATTTAACTCTATATATCCAATTTATTTATTTGGTTCTGCATCACACAGTATAATGTATAGTTAAATTATAAACGAAATTTTGCCCCACAAATATTACAAAGTGAATATAAAAAATATAGAGATATAACGCAAGGTAGTTTTAAATATAGTTGCAATACATCTAACGCATGAACCCAAAATATGTAGCCAAAATTTAAAGTAATATTACCCACAGACAGCAAAAATTATAAGTAGAAGAAATATTTATTTTTACCCATTCATATACTACAAACTAGGTACTTAATCAGAAACTAAGTATAGAGGTACAGAAACAAGAGACAGAAAAATAAAAATATAAAGACAGGCATAAAAAATAGGGTAAAAAGGTTCCTCAGCATTCGGCTAAGCCCATAGCTACGCTGGTTTTCAGGTAGAGCCCTGACTTGTAAGTAAAGGCATAGTTAAAAAAAAATACACATACTGTGTAATCTCGATTCAGGTAGGAGATATTATCTCGAGGGCCAACTCTACTGCCATGCGTGTGATAGGGTATTCCAGTTCTACCGAGGGCTCATGATAAAAAAGGAATCCGTAATATCTAAAGAATTCCCGTCATCGAAATGGAATAGGAGGCCTATGATTTTATTATATTTTATGAATTTTAAATTGTATCTTACTGAATAATTTTTCCTTAAAACTGAAAGTATTAGTAAATGCCACATTTAACAGGTCCTATTAGCTTAATCTTAATTATTACAATAAAATCACCTTGACCTTAAGTCTTGGTCAGTAGAACCATTGTATGAAAATAGTTAATTTGAAAACTCTAATTTAGTTAATACCTACCTAATATGTATGTATAGTACCTACATAAACGCGAAATCAAATACAATTTTGCTGGCGATGCCACAGTTTTTTTTTTGTATAATTGATAAATCTCTCAAATGCGCTTCCCACGATTGTATATTTATTTAGAACAAATCTATTTTGAATCCGTAGCTCTAGTGCCGTTTTATATGCATTAAAAATTTAAGCAATCTCCCAATTCAGGCACGATTAGAGAACTAGAATAATTAGTTTCGTTTGTTAACCTTTTATTATTTAAGTTATGTCGTTTCTTCGTAAAATCCCTGACTTACAGGTATTTTATTTTCCTTTTATATTTTCAATACATGAATAAATTTAAAACCCGAGCACGATTTTAGTTTACATTGCTTCAAGGAGGATTGGAACAGGGACTAGACATGAATTTATATTCTGTCTCTTTATTGTTACAGCGAGACAATTTGTAGGTGAGTATTTGTAATCTAGCAAAATGTAAGATGCTAACGTAAAGCAAAAATCCAAATCTGTACCTACATAACGGACTCCAATATTTTTTTCCGGATTGATAACTCAGCTAGAAAACAAAGTTCTCTTTACAACCCTATCCTTCTATGAATAGGTAAGTTAACTGGATAGCGAGCTAGCTCCTTGGCCAGACGACTACCAATATTTCGGAAACTATAAATTCGAAGCCGAGCAGGCTTTTTTCGAATAAACGGAAAATTTTAGTTTTCCCAGGTTAGGCTGGATACAATTTTGACATGTTTCGAAAATTAACAGTGTTGGTTAACGTTTAACTTCGCTTGTTGTAGGTAGCGTGGCTTTGTCACCGCAAGCTTTGTCCCGCGACGTAGATTAATGTAATAGCCGAGTTTTCGCACAAAGCAGGCACAAAAGAAACAAACTATTTTTATTACGAAGAATATTCATTAGCCAAGTAACGGACATTGAAAAATCGACTCAGGTAGCCATCAGAAATGATTTATATCGCTATTATTTTTCGATAAATTTAGTCTAGCTAGATAGTTTATAAAACATTTTTAGACACACCAAATACATAAAATAAATAAATTATATATCGATATCGACATACCTACCTATTATTGCCATAAATGCCATGGGCAGGTGCATCTTATTTTCATATTTACGTAAAAAGTGTACCTATATTTGTAAGTGTAAGTTTGTAAGTGCATTAATTTCTTCTTCCTCAACTGGCTTACTAGATCTTTCCGGAGCTCTTTGGCAATTCTAACCACTGCCAAAAAACTTATCTACGAAGTACCCCTATTCCGTTAATGGTCTGAAACCACTAGTTTTCTCCTAATATTTTCGCGGGCTATTGTCCCAGGCGTCGAAATGGATGACCAGCCATTTGGCCAAGGTCAGGTCTTCGTAGTTTGTGAACATTTTCGAACGGACCAACAAATTGCGCTACTTTCCGATGAATTTCCGCTAGACGACGTCATTTCCGCGATATGACGAAGCGCTCACACGTCCTCTAATAACGCACTGAAAACGGAAAATTCTCTGGGAACACCTTTTATTTTCTGCTTCTGTTGGGAAAAATCTTAAAATGCAAAGAATGCTATGATTTTTTTTCTGGATTAAAAATCTAAACTACCTACATTTAAAAGACTGGTTTACTTACTATATAGTAAGTAAACCAGTTGTTTATACAGATATTACTCATTCTTATATCTAGCAAGATGCCTGCTATTTGTTTTTTGTATTTAATAAAAATATAACGGAAGTTTGTCACTCAGCAAAAATATCGCCCTATTGAGATAACGAACTTAAGTATATCTGCCTAAATAATAAATTACCTAACAGTTAATATATTCCTATTGTTTTATCCCAACTTTTAAGATCTGCCTACCTGGCGTGGGGATTCTTCTCTAGGGTAGAATAGAGAATAATGACATCGCAACGCCATAGCCATAGCAATTATAGTTGAAGAAATGAACTTCAAATAATTTAGGTACGCATTCGATGACAAAGTTACGAATTTCTCAATTCTACCCTAGACAACTATCTTCGTGCTAGAAAATCAGCTCACATTCTCAAAAGGATTTACAAATGTTTGAAATCGAAAACACCGGAGTTTATCATTATTTTCGAACAGGCCCGGAACATTTACGACAGGTTCACACAATATATCATAGGTATTTTCATTCGTAAATTTCCTTGGCACTGGTTTTTTAGATGTCGACACCTTACGGCACGCTTATTTAAATACATCCCATAAATAAAATTAACGTGTTTTTCATACAGCTTTACAGTAATAACAAAAACGGACTGTCTCAATAAAAGGAAATTTGTAGAAAAGGTCCCCGAATATCACACGATACCTAGTTAGAAATAAGTAAAATACTAAAGCCATCAATTTTATGGCTATCATACACGCTTTTCCCAAACAAATTGTGGGCTATAAACCTGTCAAACGTCAGGTTTGATACGCGTAAACAAGCCAATAAGAGCTATCATTTTCGGCGCCGATATATTACCTATAATATCTACTTTATTCAACAGACGCTCTGAAAATATTGGCAACTGGCGGTCCACCCTGGTTTCGCACAGGTATTTAACACAAATTAAATTTTTCATGCGGAACCCAAACTTTTTTGAAAATATTCTATAGCCTATGTTCATAACGGAAAATTTAGGATGCTAATGGTAATTTTTCAAATCGGTCCAGTAGTTTCGGAGCCTATTCAAATCAAAGAAACAACCAATCAAATCTTTCCTCTTCATAATATATAACATTAGCATAGATTTCCTAAAACTCGAAGCTGTCACCAGAACGCAGAATCCCCAGAATGATGGCAGCAATGCCACATTGAATGGTGTTTTTTTTGATATTATGAAACTATATTTGAAATACCACACAACAATCAATCAAATCAAATTTTTCCTTTTATAATACACTCGAGAGCAATGAATCCGGGTCACTCAAAGAATCCAAAAAATCTCGGAAAGTAAGAATGCTAGGTTAATGCAATAAATTGTATTTAATAGACAATTTAATACTCCTTAAATGAAAGTTAAAAAAAAATGAGTCACCATACATTTTATTTACACAAAATTACATAAAGAAAAAAAACTGCTGATCTCTCCTTAAAACAAAAATAGGAAACATGAAATTTTTGAACTTTATGACGATTTTCTTGAATTTCAATACTTCGTATTACCTCCTCGTGCTTCCATTACTGCGTTTACGCGGTTTGGCATGCTGTACACCAAGTTCCTTATACGATTTTGGGGAATATTCTCCCATTCCTCTGTGAGAGCAATTTTGAGCTCAGGAAGCGTGATTGGTGGAGGGTTTCGTTGTTTTACGCATCTCCCTAGCTCGTCCCAAGCATGCTCGATCGGGTTGATATCCGGGCTGCGCGCTGGCCACTCCATACAAGTAATGTTCATCTCTTGAAGGTAGTCATTCACAATCCTACCTGTATGAGGTCGGGCATTGTCATGCATAAATATAGCATCCTCACCCAAATTGACCATAAATGGACCAACGTGTTCGTTGAGGATTTCTTCCACATATCTTACGCTAGTTAAAGAGCCGTTTTCTATGATCTGTGCGACTTTCAGAGGAAATTCCGGCCCACACAAGTACAGACCCACCACCGTAGGCTACTTTTTCTTCGATGCATGCTTGCTTGAATCTTTCCCCTGGTCTTCTATACACTCTGTGTCTTCCATCGTGCTTGTAGAGCATAAATTTTGATTCGTCGGAGAACAATTTATTGCATTAACCTAGCATTCTTACTTTCCGAGATTTTTTGGATTCTTTGAGTGACCCGGATTCATTGCTCTCGAGTGTATTAGTATAGAAGATAGTATAGATATAGATGATCGCTTCACACTAAACTAGAAACGCGACAGTTTGGATAGATATAGGGGTGGATATTGGTTACATATTCAGGCCAAATGTAATGAATTGATTGGAGCCAATTTTTAGCTGGAGCTATAGGCTTTTTATCTAGGAAAAAGAAGTTGCAAGCAGATTCCAGATTCATAAAACTTCTCTAGCAAGAGATGAACGTAGGTACCGTGCTTGGAGCTGTAGAAGTACCTACACGTCTAGATTTTAGGGTCAAATAAAGCCAACACGTTCCTTTGATCACAGTATCCGTCCCTCTTTGACGCTAGTACCTAAATGTTCCCTGTATTTTCTCTCGGTTTTTGTTTTTACAGGATTTTTGTTTCTTTCCTAAAACAAACTCGAAAGATTTAATTATCATTTAAATTGGAGCATTTCGTAATCACGTTTTTTAGGGACTCCTAATCAAAAGCAAATCAGGCAACATAAAAAGGAAAAGATGACTTTATTATAAGGGAAAATATATAAATTTATACATTCTGAGACAGCCATCTTATCAGGAAAATCATTATGCAGATAAAGTTATCAGAGCGATTTATTCCAACAGCTGCGAACTGGGCAGTCTTCTTTTAATATTGTCTTCGTAGGTACTAAATTGCATATATTTTGCGCGTTTAGCTGGTAAGGAGAAATGTCTGCGTTCATTCAATTTGCAGCGAAGCCCCTGAGGGCTGTAATCCCTGGCTTAGGCCTGTTGCGTCCTGCTTTTGATACCCCTTTTGTAGGTATTGTTACTTTTCCTAATATTACATTTTTTAACCTATATAAAAATACAGAACGTATTGCGTAGCATTCGATGAACGGATATTGATCTCTCGGTCTCGGCCCTATAGGTGCATTAAAAAAATTAGAGCTCAATGGAGCTCAAACAGTAAAACAGACTTTTATACTATCTCACAATATCATCTTAGTCTTCTCTTTTCTATCACGAGATAAAAATAAATTAAACTTGCTCCCTAGCTGGTACTGTCCCTCTCTATCGTGGAAATTTCCCTAGGGTTGGAGAGACTTTAGCTTTCGATGTGACGTAGTTATTTGTTACCGGAAGTCCTAAAGAAAGGCTTGTGAAATGACGCGATCACGCACGTCACATCCGCCGTGTAAGGTGAACAGGAAATAAGGAGTTTATCAACTAAACAGCGTATTGCCTTCGTGTAAATTGCTATAGAAAGAACGTGTTTTTTATCAACCTTGCAGGATATAATTTTTTATGAATATAACTGTCTAACGAATTTGTGAATCATAAAATGATTTTTCATTTACAACTGTGAACAGACGTTTGCTCATACGCTAATTTCTCAATCAAATATCTCAAGTCCTTATCAGCGAAGGCCTACATCCAGCTGTGGACTAGTAAAGGCTGAGTAAAGATAGATGATGATAAAATGTCTTTCTCTTATAAAGGAAAGTCTAAAAATGCAATCAAATAACAGAAAAAAAATTGTATGTACATTTGATAAACAATTGAGCTAACTGCAGCATAATTGTATATAACTTTCTCCTATTGTATATAACTGTCCCTGTTTCCCGTAATTCAGTGAGATTTGAGAACGGTTTGGTTACGCAAGCACATAGTCGTTCCACCGTAAACCTTTGTTACCATTGAAGTGTGTTAATTTGATCAGTAGGTATAATCGCGTAAATCAAACCACTCCAACTCATCGAGCAGGAATGATTGTGTGTGTACCTGGATCTACCGTTTATGTACCCCTGAGATATCATCCGTGTATAGCTATTGGTAAGTATAGGTACCTTTTGTAGGTCTGATTTACCATTTACCAAAGGTCCATAGTAGGTACTTTGCTCTGCTCGCCTAGCTAGACTAGGCGAAGTCCGTGAGACATAAGAATATACAGGGTGGAATTTTGTAATGCCACCTGGAGGGAAAGTACTCTTAATACTGTAGTTAAAAAATTGTACTCAAAGAAAACATTCCTTTAATTTTGAAAAGAAAGAAAACTGCATTCAAAGATTTTCGAAAATTCGCTTGCCACACCCGGGAATCGAACCGACTAAAATCTGTAAAAATTACACCCTGTACTTTTATTGCATAGATCGTTAGGGTCAATAATAAGGATGCAATCTTTCTAACAAACTTAATAAATTAAATGAAAGGAAAACCATGAAATCTTAAATTACATATTTTAATTATTTACAATAAAAAGTCAACTAACTAATTAGTTGCTCGAAATGGGCTCCATTTTCTTGGATACACAAATTTATTCTTCTAACGAATTAATTTCTAGTAACTTTTAATAACGTGTTGTGGTGAACATTATAAATCGTATTCTGAACTTCAACTCTCAACTCGTTTACATTCGCATAAAATTTCATGACGAATTACCTAGATTTTTTACATATTATCCCCACAAAAAAAATCTAAAGGGGTGAGATCTGGTGATCTCGCAGGCCATCTGATTGTGCCGTTGGTACCAAATCCAGGTATTAAAATGGTTATTAATGTAGGCAGTAGTGATTCTGCTGTTATGGGCTGGAGCACCATCTTGCTGTAGAATTATTTGGTTTCGCTCTGCCTCGGGGAAACCATTTAACTCATTTCTTAAGAGATCCAGTATTTCAAGATACTTGACAGTGTTTAAATAACCTTCGTACACGTGGACTAACACAACCATATTTCTCAGAATTCCGCACCAAACGTTGAAAGAAAACCTTACTTGACTGTTAGTTTCATGGACACGAACAGGATTCACTCGAGACCAAGTGGTTATTGCGGCGATTAGGAGTCTGCATTAGGTACAAACACGTGCAAATTTCAATCGTCTTATCTAAATATTAATTCGTCATTTTAATGGATAAATGACGTCAATGATAATTATTAATTACTGACACAAGTAAACAGATGGATCTTTAAGTTAAAGTGCTTAACTTGACCCATTCAATTTATAATTTAAGATTTCATGGTTTTCCTTTCATTTAATTTATTAAGTTTGTTAAAGAGATTTCATCCTTATTATTGACCCTAACGATCTATGCGATTAAAGTACAGGGTGTAATTTTTACAGATTTTAGTCGGTTCGATTCCCGGGTGTGGCAAGCGAATTTTCGAAAATCTTTGAATGCAGTTTTCTTTCTTTTCAAAATTAAAGGAATGTTTTCTTTGAGTACAATTTTCTATCTACAGTATTAAGAGTACTTTCCCTCCAGGTGGCATTACAAAATTCCACCCTGTATAATATAGAACATATATACCTAATACTCAAGAAAAAAAGATTCTATTACGTTTGGCTAGTTTGTTAGTGTCTAAGACAGGTGGATAAAGTCTACCGCATTGGGGTTTTATACTCAATTGAAAGCCGTGCTTAGTTCACATAGTCGGGTGGGTGCACTAAGTCTACCGTGCGTAGCACTTAATGCACCCAGGTGATTTAGTTCAGATGAATTAAGTCTACCGGGTGCTTTATTGAAAGCTGTGCTTAGTTCACCCAGGTGCATCAAGCCTACCGAGCGTAGCACTTAATGCACCCACGTGATTTACTTCACCTGAATTAAGTCTACCTACTAATAATATAATCCTCTCCGTCCGAAGGTTATTCCGTCTCTCTGTCTGTTCCCTTTTCACACCTAAGGAGAAAAAGGGATCTCAATTAAATTAAACTTGGAGGTAGATGGTATCCTAGGCAGGTACATACAAAAATAAACCTTATTGCTAAATTACATGGTTTGTTATTGTAATCCCTAACCTAGTCCTATTTTACTATATTTTTTCCAGTATGTCCTCCTTCATAATTTCGACATTTGATTTGCTGCTTTTACTTCCTTGGCCTCCTCGGGGGTACCATTCACTTATCCCGCTAAAACGCGTGCTAAGCCATATGCACAAGCTAGTATTGTATACACAGCTATTATATACATATATAATATTTAAATAAAGCACGTCTTGTGAGTTCTTTTCGTAAGTTAATACCTTCTTTTCATCTAGATAAAGATCCGAAACGTCTAATTGCGTAGTTTGTTACAAAACCGATTCTACAATTAGATTTCTCCAGAGTTCTAGATACGTCCAGCTCCAGTTTAAGATTAGATCGGCCAAAGTATTTCTTTTGTAGACAGATAGCTGAGTCATAAGACGAATTCACGACTATTTTATTTCGACCTTCCCCACAGACCGACCAGTATAAATACATAAATTTCATAGGATGTAGGGCGAGCCGGCTATTGGAATAGAAAACCAGCAATCGTTAGCGGTTCTTATAATAAATGGGGAAAGTTCCAATTTTGACGTAGTAATAGCAAACTTTGAACTAAAACCAAATTATAAAAGCGAACTAAATCCCATAGATTCGAGAAACGGCACGATGACGACGTTTTGACTCTACCAAGAAACCAACCTAAGGCATCCAGCTATAAGTTTCGTCTAATTAAGCTAGGTGCCGTATACATACGTATAAATTAGCTTCGTAGTAAAGGCAAATTACTTCAAGCGAAGCTTATAACACAGGCAATTCCCTAAGCTGTTTGCTCCCGCGTTTTAGTACCTGAGGCTGAGATGGTTAGGAAATTTCCTTTAAAAAGCACGTACAGGAAAGCACGTAAAATCTAAGTTTGGTGAACTCGCTCTTATGCAAAACCAGTTTCTATCCGCGGCTTTGCTTGAGTTGATTATAGGATAACAAGAAGCCTTTAGGGCCTATATCCTATATAGCATCTACTACCTAGAGATACGTTACTCCAAGTCAATAATATTTTTGATATATGAAAACGTCTAGTCCTGTATAATAAACATCATTCACTCACCTACTTTAATAAGATGAAAAGACTCGTTACTAATATTGTTTGTGGAACTATACGACTAGAGATATGACTGAACAATTCACGATAAGATAAACCTGTTACCAAAATGGTTCCTATCTTTATAAATATTTATTTTCCTCCCATCGGTATAGCGAAAACAGAATCAGGTAAATATGAGAGCATACCCTAATGTGGTTATTTAATAAGTCCGCCAAAAAGGCTACACTTGTGTCAGAATTATGTCACCCGCAAGCCCGCAACCCAGAAAGTTGCGAAGGAGCTTTTGTAAGTAATAAAGTAAATAAAACATGTTTCCAACACAAGTCACGAAGTCTGCTGCTAATAGACACTTTATGAAATTAATGTCTGCCCCGATAAGTATTATTAGAGGGCGTTTAAAATGACAAAACATCGAATTGCGTGCCGCAGTGAAGTTTCAGATCTTTGAGCTCTGAAACTTGATTTACCCAAGATTTTTAGATTTTGGCTTTTATTTAGCAAGTTTAAAAAACTTCGATCATGAAGTTACTTAATGCAATATCGAAATTAGTCCATTGGTTTAGTGCCATTAACCTTTTGCTTAACGATACCATAACTTATTAGATTTATTCTACCTAATGTTTTACTAGACATAAACAGTTACATACTTAATCATATATCTAAATCAAATTAAAAAAAACACAATGGGCGGCCTTATTGATTAAAGTAATTTCATCCAGGCAACCGTATCAATAAATAGCGATATAAGAAAATACGATTGGCCAACTTGATTGCCACACATACTCGTATAAGATAACAAGCTATCGAAGAGACTTAGTGTTGCAGTGTATGCAGCCACTTCCATAGTATTATTTCGTTTGGCATATTGCTGTGCGGAAAAGTTGCTGATATTAACAGCGTTTTGTGCTACGAATACGGCTGTGCGTGTAATGTATGTATAATATAGGTGCCAGAGATCCCCTACGTTATAAAATTTCAAAGAAATTATTATATTGACACTTAATAAATTTAAGAAAACTTGCTGTAGTAGGTACATATATATAATCATAGAAATTCAAAACAGAAGTTCCTCAAAACGCCATGAACATACATAATTTTAATACTAGAAATAAACATAAACTCGCTGCGCCCACGGACCGGCTTCACAAGATTAATGTATCTTTTAAAGGGCAATGAATATTGTATACGCATGTAAAACAAACTACAAGTGCGTGAAACTACCAGTACATAAACTCAAACAAATTGTCAAAAACTTTCAGTGCATAAAGGCTGACTACATAATATCAGATTACCAATCTTTTGTTTGTTGATCCAACCCAAAAAATGTAAATTAACAGGCAGGCAGGTTTTTTTGTGGAATCTTTGGTTTAAATAAGCGACAGAAATAAAAAAACTATTACTTCATTTCCGTGAAAATGTGTGATTAATAGTATTTGACTTTTTCTACTTAAACGTAGGTACATTGTATATAAGGAAATAAAGAATTTATGATTTTGATTTGATATTGAAAACTCTGTAACAGGAACTAATACTCAATCAAAGCTTTACCTCAATCAGAGTTTTATTAAATCAGTACCTAAATTTTCATTTTGTAATCGTTCAGCCATTTTTTATCACAAAGTTATGTTACAGAGAAAGGTCTGGGGAGGGTAAAAGGTTATTTGGATTTGGAACCGGCGCGGCTATAATCCGCAGGGCGAGGAACTAGGTCGCACTCAAGGAGCGCATTATCAGGGTATTATGCTGATGCGTGTCTGGGCCCTCGACGAATCGTGACGTCACATTTATGCCAATAAACACCGGACTCTCCCTTGAGCGGCTTTAGTGATTGAATACAAGCCCGGGAAAGGTCAAGGAGGTGCTCTTTGAAAAACTTTTGCTTGATAAGAAAATGTCAAGTTGCTGAAAGATTTCGGCTGTTTTGTCCTATTTTCGGAGGCAAACGTGAAATGCTTGAGGTCATTTTAGGCGTTGTAAGGTTATATACAGCTTTTGCTTTTTCTAAACATGGCATGTAAAAACCTTTAGGTAAAGTTGAAGTTAAAGACGCTTTTGATCAGTCGATAAAGATGAATTACCGATTGCTTGCGAGTCTTTACGGTACACGCCTGCAGTTATGCCAAACAAAGCTGAAAGACTCAAATGATATAAGGACACTAATAGGATACTTTAATAATCACCCTCAAAATTAACTAAAATTTGGATAAATATTCGCGGAGCCAATGAAAAGGAAGAATGCAGATCATGCAGATTCGTGTTTTAAACCCTTAAAAGTTTTAAAGAGGTCCAAGTAACATCCCGTGTCTATCAGTCCTCACGCACCGTTGCCTCCCTCCATAACTCCAGCCAGTCTAAAAATAGAATAAAGTTCATAGCGTTATAACTTTTTACTTCAGTGGACGGCGGATAAATATATTTAGAGTTAACTGAGAAATAAAGTGAAGTTAGATAAACGAATTTTTTACCTCTTTCCGTAAAAATCTGGCATGCAAGTAGTTTTCTGAGGACTTAGTATGAGCTGTGCGTATAAGCGATATACGTTTTCGAGAACCATTGACTTCTTAAAAGAAAAAAGCATAGAATAACATTAGACACTAACAAGGTATCATAAAATGCGACAGATACGTCTTATTTTTTTATTCATATCGCGTGCGTATGCTTGAAATCACTGAAGTTACCTAAAATAGGCCTCTGATTTTCGAGTGACACGGGTATCAATTCAGTTGTCGACTAACTAATTTGACACTAAAAATGTTACCGTCCCTTTTGTACCCATCGAAATGAAGAAACTGATAGCTTGGAAAAAAATACAAATACAAAGAGCCCACTTACAAAAATCGACTTGATAGAAATCTATCGCTACTCTTGTGTAGCGGGATTCTTATAAAGCAAGTTCCCTTTTTCTCTTTTTGCATTGGACACTTTATCAGAATCTTTAGCTGACAGCAGCATTAAAAAGTTTTAAAACACCGAGAGTGGCACCCGAGTTAGAAAAAACTCTTGGGATGAGAAAAAAGTAGAACGGAGAGATCTGCAACATGACATAAAGCGTTACGAAGTTGGCTAGATGAGATAAGTTCAATTATGAATGAATTTTTCACACAGTATGAAAATATCGCACTATGGGGAAAAGACTCCAGATGAAAAGGTAATTAAAACTTATAGTTGGTTTGTGTTTCACATAAACCAATAACAATTTCATCTTCAGATTTTTCTATTTTTTTGAAGTTCTATTATTTTTTACCTAGTTATTTTTAGTTTATATTACATAGGTGTTAAGAATACAGAACAGTTCTTCCGTAAGCAAGCAGTATTTTTAGCTACTAAATAATGCGAGGACACAGGTTAAGAGGTAGTATTTAAGTTAGACATAAAGTGTGTATAAACTGTTTGTTCTTTGTCTTGTAGGAATCGAACTGTAACCTGTATTTCAGACAAAGTTATGTAATCTTGTCTAAAGAAGCCGTCAAAAAAATATGAGAATCCTTATCCAATAAATCTTTCACAAGTTTTTACGGCTCATCGGGGAGTTCACGGTTGTACGCAGTAATAGCACAGTGTACATATAGACAGTGTGGAAACTACCTACAAACGCTCGAAACGGCTCACTCACACAAGCATGCGCATCTACGAGAGCTCTAAGGGGTTTTCGCAGTGCTGTCAGTAGCGGTTGTCGCGTCGCGACGAGCGGTCATGCGTAATTTAGTTTTTTGAAAAATGCTCGATAATATTGCGTTGTATACAGCGTGTGGACTCAGTTTCATCGAAACCGGAGCTTTCGTATTTTAAACTTCCTGCTGATTAATATAAGAAAAATGTACCTACTTTTATTATTATTATTGTTATCGAATAATGAGTCCGTGTAATTGATCATAATGAATTCTTGAATTTATTTGAAAATCCAGACGGCGGTTAAACCGCCGTCTTTCAGGTTGTATAGCTAGAATGAGAATTTTTTATACAAAAATTCCTAGAATTCCGACGTGTCGTAGTAGACGCAAGTACTTTTATGTGAATCATTTGTAATAATTAAGATTGACATATTAAGAAATGTTTTTTTAATTGCTAGGTAGAAATCACATGCATTTTCGGATTGAAACACGGTACGGTTTGCTGCCGCTCATGAGCGTTGCCCACGCGCCACCTGCGCTGCAGTGTCTGCGCGCTCCGTAAAGTTACAACCCTAGTGCTATAATGGAGCGTAGGTATTTATTTCATCAACTAAGCTTAGTTTCGATACTGGTCCATATGTATACTGTGGTAATAGCGACAGCGGCATACAGTAAAGTGGTAATAAACGTCTCTAGGGAAGTTTAACTTTTTTGATATCATAGTCGTCGTCGGTACTTTTTCATCCTACTTCTAAACAATCTTTGTAATGGTCTCACGTAATGTTATAGCGACATCGAACGAAAAGTCTTTTCCTTTCGACTGGGACATAAAGGGAATCATGGCACGCGTTGCGGATGCTTTGTGATTTGTCGCGAGTACATGACAAATAGATATAAAAACATAATTTGCTTATTTACGATTATTATACTCTGATTTACATTGTGCGAGGTCTGTGCGTGATGAATAATGCAAAAAACCGAGGAATATAATGCAAACAATCTACTTTGCGTGAATCGATCCTACTAAGCTTAGTCAAAATATTTATGCAAGTATACAGTGATATAAACACAAGATGGCCGTCTTGCAATTGCTTTATTCACACACATACACTAAGGCCCCGTACACACCTCTAAGGCCCAGTACACACCTATATCTAGTACATCTTTCCCTTAGAAATAAAGATAGACTTAAGACAAACAATCGTTACAATTACTACGAATATGGAAATAATGTGGTATAGAAAATGCAGATATAAAAACTAGTCCGCTATAGAAATCATTGTTTGTTTATCTATATTACCCAATATAGAGGCTTACAAGTTGTTGATAACTAATTAGTAAATTACTTTAATACCTACATCTAGTACATCTTTCCCTTAGAAATAAAGATAAACTTAACATGCATGAACAAGATTTTAGCATTATTAAATGTGATACAGAAAGTAATGTATTTTATATTACTAAGTATTATTATTATATTATTATTGTAACACAAGGCTTCGTGATATTGATTTTCCTGATGAGTTAAGACAGTGTTCTTTTCAAAATTGTATTTGTGACAGCAGTGACCACAGAAAAATTATAGACTCATTATATAATCAAATTGTTAGTATTCTTTCACAGGCAGCCATTGTAACTTATAAAAATAAGCATTGTAATAATAAAAGGAAAGTGGTGGTAGGGTGGAATTTACATGTAAGTGCAGCTCACAGGGAGGCTAGGAAATATTTTAAACAATGGTTAGAATTTGGCAAGCCGTTGGCTGGGCAGATTTATGATTTCATGTTAAGTTCTCGTAGACAATTTAAAAATAAATTAAAGTGGTGTGTAAAAAATCAGAATCAAATTAAAATGGACATTATTGCTAAACATCATCAGAAAAAAGACTTCTCAAAATTTTGGAAAAGTGTTAATAATTTAAATTCAAAACCAAGCCTCCCGGTAGGTGTGGGGGGTGCTAGTGACCACAAAGATATCGCTAACATTTTTATGCACCAATTTAAAATAAAAGCACCCCTAAATGTTAAATCAGCCTCTACTCTGGGTGTGAAGGTGTTCGAGTCGGTGCCCCGTTGTGATGAGGCACTTGTCTATTTCCCTGCTCGCGATATTAAAAATATTATAAAAAATATGCGACGTGGTAAGTCGCCAGGTCACGACGGGCTCAGCATCGAACACCTTCAACACGCTGGGGTGCATCTGCCTCATGTTCTTAGTTTGCTTTTCAATATATGTATTAAACATAGTTACATGCCTCCAGACCTCATGCGGACCATAGTAGTGCCAATTATCAAAAACAAGACAGGCGACTCGTCTGATAAGAACAATTATAGACCAATATCACTGGCCACAGTAGCGGCTAAGGTGCTTGACGGTCTCCTTGATAAACAGCTGGGTAAACACCTTAAGCTCCACGACGCGCAGTTCGGTTTCAGAGCTGGGCTCTCCACAGAGAGTGCCATATATGCCCTCAAGGAGACCGTCACGTACTACACCAAACGGGGGACACCAGTGTTCGGATGCTTTCTCGATTTATCGAAGGCATTCGACCTGGTGTCCTATCAGCTACTGTGGGACAAACTGTCAGCTACTGGGATGCCGAAGGAGGTCGTTGGTTTGTTCAGGCACTGGTACGCACATCAAGACAACTGTGTAAGGTGGGCGGATGAAGTATCGGACACGTACAGGCTGGAATGTGGCGTAAGACAGGGTGGGATTTCTTCGCCGAAGCTTTTCTGCCTGTACGTGAACGAGCTCATCGGCGAGCTCAGCAGCATGCATGCGGGGTGCTCTATAGATGGTCAGAGGATCAATAACATCAGCTACGCGGATGATATGGTGCTGCTGTGCCCGTCAGTGTGCGCGCTGAGGAGGCTGCTGCTTGTATGCGAGGACTACGCCGATCGCCACGGGCTCAAATACAATAACAAGAAGAGCGAGGTTATGGTCTTCGCTGCAGGCAGCCGCCCCCCCAGTGACATTCCCCCTGTCTGTCTGGATGGTCTCGAACTGGTGCGAGTAAATAAATTTAAATATTTAGGACACTGGGTCACTGCTGACCTAAAAGATAATGTTGATATAGAAAGGGAACGTAGGGCACTGGCGGTCCGAGGAAACATGTTAATCCGCAGGTTCGCTCATTGTTCAGTAGATGTCAAGGTATCTTTATTTAAATCCTACTGTCAATCCTTTTATACCAGCGGCCTGTGGGTTACGTATACCAAAGCGTCCTTCAGTGCCCTACGAGTCCTTTATAATAATTTGTTTAGGGCGATGGTGGGGCTGCCCAGACACTGTAGTGCGTCAGGCATGTTTGCTGACGCACACGTGAAGGACTTCTACGCTGTAATTCGTCACAAAATAACATCCGTCAGACACAGGATGCTGGGCAGCACCAACAGCTTGCTAAGGGTTCTGTTGGACAGACATTGCAGTAGCCTGCAAAGGCACTGGATGTCAAGTCTAATGAACCCTTATGCTAAACAAATTTATTATGTCAATTAAATTTATTGTAATTGGCTGATGTGAGTGTTATTTTGACCGCGAACGTATTTTTGACCGTGTTTGTAAACTGTACTACTTATACCTAACTTTATACTAAACTCTAAATATGGATGTAATTGTCTGAATTAATAAATGAATTTGAATTTGAATTTGAATTTGAATTACTCTATTCTTACAGAAATCTTACACAGCTAAAGAAGTGGTTTGTTGCCTTTTTTTTTTTTTTATATTAAGTACATATTTATTCTTACAGATTATAATACTAATTAGTACATTCTAATGTTTTCTAAATACATCTAACAAAGAAATTATTAAACAATACTGACTTATTAGAGCAGCATCCACATTAATGGATGTCTTTTATAATGATTGACATTCATATAATATCTAGATGTATACAGGAACTTCAAAATTTTACATTTATAAACCAGGAAGCTTGTAAGAGCAAATAAGACATTACAATGAGAAGACATTCTAGGCAGGTGTCTCAATTACCTGTGATTGAGACTTTAAAAATAAAGGTAAATTTTATATTATTCTCTCATTTTCTTAAGTTTTTCTAGAGCTTTCCTTGCAGCCGCCCTTCGAGGTGACTTACTGTATTGGTGAGAGTCATTCGGTGAGTCATCACCTGTACTTTCACAAGATGAATAAGAGTCTCCTACGGTTATGTTGGATGGTTGTTCATAATCCGAGTCTTCCTCACACATGGTCTCGTTGGACAATGTCGTGGAGAGAGAAGGCTCGGGAAGTTTAATAAGGTGCCTTCTATTCCTGCGTAAAATTTTACCTGACTCGTCAGTTACAAAATATGATCGTGGTTCTGGAGCTCGTGCGGAGACGCGCGCGCGCCGCCGCGCCGCGCCGTCCACAGCTACACCTTGTACCACCTCGTCCCCGGGACGAAGAGCCGTCGCTTCTCGAGCGTGTCTATCGTATTGTAAACGCATTCTTTCTTGGTTACGTAGTATATTCTTAATATCGGCCGCATTATCTCTGTCCGGCTTAAGGTTGTCAGGATGAATCGGTAGCCTTGTGTTCAACCTTCGACCCATAAGGAGCTGGGCAGGGCTGGCTACTCCATCTCTAGACGCTGCTCGATAATTGAGTAAAGCTAAGTAGAAGTCAGAATTTGATATGATGCTTTTTTTTAGTAAATCTTTGACGGTACGTACCGCACGCTCGCTACGACCGTTTGACTGTGGGTAATTTGGAGAAGATGTTATGTGTTTAAAACCCCACTCTTGAGCAAATTTTTTAAATTCTCGTGACGCGTATGCCGGCCCGTTATCTGATATGAGTTCTTCAGGAATACCATGCCTCGCGAATTGATCTTTCATTGCGGTGATTACCTGCATCGATGTGATTCCCTTGAGAGGGCTTACTTCAACATAGTTGGTAAGGTAGTCTACTATGATTAAATAATAACCTCTGGCATATTCAAATATGTCAGAGCCCAATTTCTGCCAGGGCATCTGTGGGATGGAGTGCGGATGCATGGGCTCGCGCGCGGGCCGCGCTGCGTGCTCGGCGCACACGCGGCACCGGCGCACCGCCTGCTCCACGTCGCGCGACATGCCCGCCCAGAACATGACGTCACGCGCGCGTCGCTTACACCTGTCTATGCCCAGGTGTCCTTCGTGGACACGTGATAACATTTCATGCCTCAAACCGCTAGGAATAAAAACTAAGTTATTGTAGAATATTACCCCACTCGCGTACTCAAAACACTCCCGACTGCTCCAATATTGTCGCACGCGTTCATCCGTTTGAAACTTATTATCAGGCCAACCGTAGAGAATGTAATCGATTAATAATCTGGATTCGCTGTCATTATTTGTATATTCTTTTATTAGATTCAGCCGTTCGCTACTGAACCTGACGTTCTGAAGCAGGAAACAAGTCTGTTCTTCTATTTCTTCTGCCAGGTTTGTCTGCATACTTTCGGGCAAGGACGCCCGGGATAAGGTATCGGCGATGTACATGTATTTCCCCGGTTTATAGACAACTTGAAAATCATATCTTTGCACTCGAAGCATCATGCGCTGGAGTCTCGCGGGAACAGAATCGAGTGACTTTTTGAAGAGAGCTTCGAGAGGCTTATGGTCCGTTTCCACGGTTATATCACTCTTACCGAAAATGTACTGATGGAATCTTTCCAGTGCGAAGACAATGGCCAGCATTTCCTTTTCAATCTGCGCGTACCGTTGCTGCGTGTCCGTCAGCGCAATCGAGGCGAACTCGACCGGCCGCCCGCCCTGCAGCAGCACGGCGCCCAGCGCGCGCGAGCTGGCGTCCACGGACAGCAGCACGGGCTCGCGGGCCGCGAACAGCGCCAGGACGGGCGCGCTACACAGCGCACTCTTCAAAGACCTTATCACCTGCTCCTCACAAGGTCCCCAGAGCCATTCGCTGTCCTTCTTCAGAAGGTTACGTAATGGACTCACTGTTTCAGAATAGTTAGGCAAGAATTTACTTACATAATTAATCATACCAAGAAATCTCTCTAAAGCTTGCCTATCACTTGGGCTGGGCATCTCTGTGATGGCCCTTAGTTTCGCTTGGTCTATTTTCATGCCTGCTGTACTAAATGTATGACCTAGGTAGGTGATCTCTGAAACACAGAATACACATTTAGCGCGGTTGAACCTTATGCCGACTGTCCGTGCCCTATCCAAGAGACGAGCGAGGCGTGCATCATGCTCCTCCCTCGAAGACCCCCAAACAATAATGTCATCAACAAAGGAGTCAACACCCTCCAAGTCCTCCAGCAGCTGCCGGACCTTGGCATGAAATCGCACTGGAAAGATTCCATCAGTACATTTTCAGCAGACAACTGAGATGAGCAAAAACCTAATTTTTTAAAATTTTCCTTTGACAAAACATTTAGATCCGAACCTGTATCTAACTTGAACTCATGACATGACCCACATTCTGGGAGGAAGAATGATTCATGCCACTTATCATTATTTGTTTTTGCAATAGAATCAACACGTTCTATGGAAGCTATGTAGTACAACTCACCATCGGCATCATAGTCACTGTCCTCATTTACCTCATAAACCTTATTGTATTTTTTCATAGGACATTTTGCTCTGTAATGGCCTTTATTGCCGCACATAAAACACTTCACTTTTGTTGCCGTGCACTGAATACCTCCATCACACTGAGCATTCGTACAAGCGCCGCAAACACCCACGCGTGCAGGTCTGCCGCCGCCCGTAGCACCGCCGCCGCCGCCGCCGCGGCCGGTACCACCCGAGCTGCCGAAGAACGCGCGCGACCCCCGATCGCTGGCGCCGCCGCGAGTTCTGCTCGTCCCGCTGCCAACGATGTAGCCGCCGCCGCCGCCGCGTCCAGCCCCTCGCTGGGGCGCTTTGAAATTTCGGAGTGCATCCACTGATTTGGGTTCAGTTTTCATCATCTTCAATCTGTCGGCTTCCATCAATAGAGCTTTCACTTGCTTGACAGATTCTCACAGCCTTTTCTAATGTTAGATCGTCAGCCCGCAACAAGCGGTCCCGTACGCCTGCATCGGCGACGCCGCACACGATCCTGTCTCGTACCAGGCCATCTTCCAGTTGGTGAAACTCGCATTTTTGACTTAATAGTTTTAGAGCTGTAACATATTCGTCGATGCTCTCCCCGGTTTCTTGCACTCGGGAGAAAAACTTGAATCGTACCATTATTAGGTTAGGTTTCGTACCGAAATGTGCATCGAATGCCGCAATCAATTTATCGGGATCCTCTCTATCCGCCTCAACACTAAACTTCAATGTGGAGTATACATCATAGCCGTCGGGTCCAATTAAATTGATAAGTAAGCTGGCTTGTATGTCACCCTTTTCTTTGTGTACGCCCGATGCTTTTAGAAAAACTTGGAATTGTCGTAGCCATTGGCGCCACGCGTCGGCACGAGACACCGGCCCAGCCCACCCTCCAGGACTAGTTGCGCAGGAGGACGAGCGTGTTCCATTATTTCCGTATGTGTGCACTACTTTTACTTTTATTTTTGATAAATATTTTGGTTATTTACGTGGTAATTACACAATCAATCACAAAAGTTTCGGTTCACCGCTGTCACCATGATATAAACACAAGATGGCCGTCTTGCAATTGCTTTATTCACACACATACACTAAGGCCCCGTACACACCTCTAAGGCCCAGTACACACCTATATCTAGTACATACAGTTGTACAAACATGTTATCAATGTTATCAGGTGGGTCTACATCCGGACTAATCCATATAACAATTTACCCATCACGCTATAAATCCAACATGTAGCCATGGCCACTAAATCGAACCTTGTGTACACGATGCAATATTCATACAGAGGTATCTACCCTCACGATCGAGTAACTTTAAGCGAACGCGGTCGACACATAAATTCCCTGAGATTACGGTAGAGGCATTTACTCTAGTGCTTCCGATCTTTACCTACCGCAGGTAAGGGCCACAAAAATACTGTTGAATGTGGGACACAGTCATCGCATTTGATGGCTCCGAGCTTCATTCTGTGATAGCTAGTATCAATTGATTAATATAATGAAGTAGAGTCGGGTTTAGTTCGATAGTAGATATATCGGAGGACTCGTTAAACCTTACTTATATTGTTTGAGAACGTGTTTGGGTAAAGACAAATTTATTTACAACAAAAAGTACATACCTATTGAAATATTTTCAAACTATGAACGAATTGTAATTGTTTTATAAATAGTATGTAGGAATACTCGTAGTTCGAAGCTAGATATTTGAGTATAGTTCTTAATTGTATCTAAACCTATAAAAGATTCTGAACCAATCCTGGCGGGTTTAGAGAATCCTAAATGCAATAAGAATTTTATAACGAAAACTGAAAAAAATTGAGTTTTTAATTAGTTACATAACTTATAAATAGCATGGATTTTAGCAACCTTGCAAGGTGCTGTGTTTCTACTTATTAAGTTTATAACTTATTTCTACTATAAACGGTTCGTTAAGAGGTACTCGTAACTGTATGTAGGCAAGCCATAGCTAGTAACTGATTGTTAGCTTCCATATTAAGCCTACATAGCAGTTAGTAACGGGAGTAATAGAGCGGTTTAGCCTTCTAACATGGTGCCCAAGATCTATTGCTTTGTACTACAATGTTAAATAGCTAACAATGTTGACTCAGAGAAAGTGTATAGCTATAAGACCATGTCAACACTCATATTTGTTCTGCTCCTATTACGTAATATCCGGTTTATTTATCTTTAATTGGGGATCGGATACTTACTACCTAAGTGGTAATTTAGTAAGCGTAGCGTAATACTACTTGTGGAGGGTATTATGAGGTTTTATAAGTTTACTCGGGAGTGTTTACTTGCTTTATTAAGTTACCAGTTTAATACCTAGGTAACTTAAACCTAGAAGGTTACCACTTTAATATTTATCTCTGTAAAATATACAAAACTTTACGACAGCAACACGTAAACATGTGCTTTCATAAGGTTTACGATCAAACTGTTTGACTGTGCCTTCTAACCGTGCTGCTTTATCTTAAATCTCTACCAGAGAGCAAGCCCTATCTTCTATCTAGATCAAGAGCAAATATCTGAAGGAGCTTTTTATAATAAAAAGATTCAGTAAGCTTCAAGGTAAAGGTGTTGTAGGAATAGATATTTAGAGGGAATAAGATTTTTCCGTACCCATGCCGTTTTCACATCGGAAAATATCCAAGAAGGTATCGAAATCTGTGTATTACATGTTTCCGGCTGCGTTACGTAAGATGATTTGAAAAGGGTAAATGAAAGTTCAAGGGAAGGTGGTCGTGAATCCAAAAAATTTGCCGAAATCATTATAGGTAGTATGTTTTCTTAAGAAGTGAAATATTAAAGGTACGCGCAGGTAAATTGGATACCGAAATAATTCGATATATCCTGAAATGTTATTGATTTGAAGTATTCGTAAAGATGAATTCTAATAAATAATCAAAATCACTGCCTGCTCGGCACTTTGCACCCACTGCATCAATCCGATTATATACATAGTAATCTATTTTAGGGAGAGCATTTTAATTAAATTAGCTGTAATATAAAATAAAATGTTTCATTCTATTTGCGAGAGGGCGAGGAAGGTCGCCGTGGGCAACTGTTATTTATTAGATTTGTTTCGATCCCGGATAATCTTGTTACGACTGACCCTGTGCTACTACCCTGCTATCAAGTAAAATATTTTGGTAAAGTTCACCTAAGAAGTTTAAATACTAAAAATATCAATCGCCTTGAGCGTACCCTCTGAACCAAAACATCAAGAAAAATGTTGGTGTTCTTACAACACAAAATAGGTTCGTAGTTAACCCGCTTACATACATTCATAATGAAGAGTAAAATACTTCAAAATTACCTTTGTCCGTAATTATTAGTATACCTACTATTTTAACGGGTATTTATCGCGTTTATTTATCTTTTTTATTTTAAATTATGTGTTCGGATCGCGTAAGTTTAAAAATATTTACCTATATCCGAAAGTACAAAATGAGTTTGTGACATTCGACCTCTTTTCTAAATTATAAAATATTTTCCCGCAAATCGATGTGATATGTTTTATGTTTAACTCGAGAACAAACATTTTGGATTCGAACCTTTTAGAACGTAGTGGTTTTATTCTCTTTGCTTAAGACTTGCTACACTACAGTTTGAGTTAAATAAAATGAAATAAGTTACCTTGTCATGTATAATACAAAATCGGTTCATATTTGTGTTTTAAAATGGAACATACCTGATTATTTTGTTTGAGGAGGCTAACGCTTGCACAGTTTTCAACTTTTGCGGTAGTTTGCGGCAGCCCACAATTGTATCCTATATTATGTTCTGTTTACATTTTTGTATTTATTTTGTATTTTCCCTTCGGTTTAAAATCTTACAGACCGACCGAAGTAATACTAACCCGACTTCAAAATAAGCGGAAAATAAAATCAATATATCTGACATCGTTTTACCAACAAAATTGGTTTCATGCATACAAATATTCAAAAACGATGTGGATCCGATATGTGTGTTACCTGGAAAGCTTGTCGATTTGATTGATGATGATGACATTGCGATGTAAATGCAATCCCACACAATACTGTGTTTGGCTTTCAACAGCGCTTTGGAATCCCTTCATAAAACAAAGTTCATGTCCACGGTACGTTATATCAGCCATAAAATCCATTAAAAAACTATAAATAAGTAGTTTATATAGTAGTAATAAATAGTTTCCATGGTTCCATTAGAGAATGTATTTTAAGTAACCATTTTGGTTCTGGTAATAGACTTTTTAAAATTAAATATCAAACATCAGGCTCCGTAAAATAATTCACCTCCATTCCCCAGTTATTTTCCTTTTGTCTTGCTCATAATGGAGAGAACAAAAGAAATAGGTAAGTAGGTGCTTTGCTTAGAAACTGTAACACGCTTTTCGAATCTAAAACTTTATGTTTCAGACGAATTATACCCAGTTTAGGGCTCTCGGAGCCATGTTACTAATTTAATTAATCGTAAAAGTGACCTCATAAAAAGTGGAATAAAAAAGTAAAGTGATTTATATCTTTCAGATGTTATCGACTTTCTAGGGTGACCTACCGAATATCATTGAAAATGGGCCGTAGAATTTACGTGCTGGCTAGTAATTATTTATACTGTCAGATATTTCACGCCTTGTGCGCTAAATAGGTTGGATTATAGAAGTTTTCTATTACCTTTAGCTATCTTTCGGAATACCTATAAGCAATAGGTACTGAATAATTATCGATTGTTCCCCTATAGACCACTGGGCACTGGGCGGACAGCTATTGTTTAGATCTTTTGTCTGTTGAATGCTTTGGGCCGTACAACGCTCAGGCATTAAAATTCGGGTCAGGTTGTTGACACAAATTTATGAGGACCCTAATAAAAGGGTAAATGTGATCCTCACGCGCTCGATTTAATTTTTAATGGGTATAATTTTACTCTTAAATTGGACCTATTTTCAGGTGGAATAGATCATTACTATTTTATGTCTCCATGAGTATTATTAATAAATAAATAATACTCGACAATCTTTACAGAATCACATTAGCCCTAAATTAAGCAGATCTTTATAATATGGGTACAAACGGTACAAATGACTTTTATACTTGATAAAATAAACACTGCTTGATATTTTTTCATTAGATATATATAACAAACAACCAAAACACCCAGAACAAATACCTGCAGATCATACAAATAACATTTGTCCCGCGGCGGGAATCGTACCCACAACCTATCGCAAGTTGACCTTCGCCCACTGCGCCACAGAGGTCATAAAAAATTCCGTCGTAATTTAGTCATCGTAAGAATTATAGCCTAAGCTTTCGCGAAGACTACAGTGGAAGCCCAATCGTTAACAAATTAAAGCAATAATAAATGACGCCTATTTTACTGTAGGTACGTATTGAGACAAACTTCTTGAGGATGATCAAATTGCTTCTTCATTTAACCTATAACTGGTTATGCAATTCGCTACTTTAATAACCTTGTATTTTCTTGATATCAGTTATTGTAACAAATACCGGTAGAGAAAATAAACAAAATTAAAGTACCACAATTCGCGTTTGGATAACATGATAAATCTTACCTAAATAAGTTGTCATTAAGTATGTTACGATAGATTACATTTCCTTCCCGACACACAACATTCAATGCGGTAGGCACGTTTGCTCTATAGTATGAAACGCTACCGTGAGGGGAACACAATGCTAATACATTGAACGTGTCTTCCCCTTAAGCACACAATGTAGATGTCGAAAGATTTATAGGTCACGCAGGTCTTGATTAGAACCCCGCGAATTACTCAACGGGAGCGAACTTAATCCCTCGCTTCAATTTGAGTGTGAAAACGGATCTGGATTCAATTCTACTTGGTAGGTAGGAATATGGTGATAAAAGGTGAATTTTTCGTTGACGAAATCATACAAAATAATGTTTAATTGGAAATATCTTAACTAAAATTGGTTGTCGAAAAGTTGTTTATTTTCGATATGTAGGTACGCTCTCGAGATTTTTAAGGAAATTCGGAATTAAAAAGGTCTTATTGAATTATAATGATTTTTTAAAAACAGGCTTTCTGGTTAAACTGCTTTTATACCTACAGAGTAGGTACTTTCTTTTCCACAAATTTTTTATAAAATTTCGCAATTAAAAAACCATCAGACATTCATCAGTGATTCATTTCGTCATTCATTTAGGGGAGGCCTATGTCCAGCAGTGGACTATTATAGGCTGGTGATGATGATGATGATGATGATGATGATGAGACATTCGTCGTCATACAAATCTTGAAATGAAACAGATGAAAGAAAAACTGTTGGGATATTTTTAATCTCAATAGGTGTACGCTTTGTCTAAGAGATTAGAACTAGGTAATTTATATTATACAGTAAATAGGGTAATATTTTTAATAAGGTTTTGTAAGGAGTTCACCAAATCCCCATCCATGCAATTACAATAATAAACGCGTTTCATCCAACTGGATATTTGTCCAATGCGCGTTTCGTCCAACTTATTACTGTCATTCGTAATTCAAAAATATACGCCCTAATATTTTAAAAAGAACGGACCCTAAACAAATCACGGTGATCGTTTAGTTCCCGAACTATATCTGTTCTAAAATGCGATTACTAACAATTATCTTTCTATAGGTGTAACATAAGGTCTAAATTGACGTACCAGCAGATCTAGCGTCCTTACAAGCCAGCACCATGCTGTGCCGCACGTCTGGATTGTCGTCGGCGATGGTTTCCCCGACGGCAACGAATCGCTCGACCGCGCAGCAGACGGCAGCGCCAACCCTCTGCACTGCCGCGCCGCTCGCCGCTGCATCGCCCCGCGTTGACACCAGTGTACTGATCTGTGAGAATCCAATAAAAATTTAGTTTTTTTTCAACGATAAACTGATTAAAATGAAGGTTTACGCTTTGTCTTAGAGATTAGATTAGGTAATGTATATTATACAGGAAATGGGGTGTTATTTTTAAATAATGTTTTGGAAGGAGTTCGCCAAAACCCTATTCGTCCAATTACAATTTTAAACGCGTTTCATCCAACTGGAGTTTTGCCCAACGCGCGTTTCGTCCACGAAATGTGTATTACCTGTAACCTTACATAACACATGTCATATCTTTGGCAAATGAAAATCTTTATCTTTAAGTATTTACAATTAAAGCAGTAAATCTGACTGCAGACTGTTGTAAACAATCTGAAGGTAGCTCAAATTATCCATATTTATACAAGTCTGAAACGAAGCTGCCTGGCAATGCTGATTCAATTATAACCCGCTGGTTACAATAATTGATAAATGTCATTCAAATTTTAGCCTAATTTTTTTGGAAAGAAAATGTATGACTAAAAATTAAAGGTAATAATACTTAGCGTCACCGCAATTCTCAAAAAACAACCCTGTATTTAAATTGTGGAATTAAATAAACACAATAAATTGTGGGAGATCGCAAGTGACCCTACTGACGTTGTGGAAATATTTGGGACGTCTTTGTCCAACCGTGGAAAAAATCTTCTTAGTATTTTTTTATGATTTTTTTTATTAAGAAACTGTAAAGCCAGTGTACTTAGTACGACCACCGCATACGCGATTGTGACCTTCTATAAATACCCGTGAATGCTATGAAGAGTTCCACAACAACTGCAATTCTTTGTTTTCATCGCGTAAAATAAAACAAAAGGTACGCTATACATAATATCCGATAATAGTCTATAATCTAGTATCGTATATTATGTACATGGAAGATTTGTTTGTTTCAATTAAATTGGCTACGAAACTACTGGACCGATTTGAAAAATTATTTCACCTTTAGAACCCTATATATTATCTTTGATGAACATAGGCAAAAAGAAAACATGAATACATATAACCAAGGTTTTTGTTAAATACCCGTGCGAAGCCGATATCGGACCGTTGGTACCCGATAAATTGACTTTAATATGTCAACTAATCGCGGTAATTATGGTAAAATAATATAAATCTTTGAATGGGAGGCACGTTCAGTAGTGTGTGTGTGTGTGTATGTGTGGTGAAGGGGTAGTAGATGTAAAGCAAACTAGACCACGAACTCAGTTTATGTGCCAAGTCTGAAAAGGCGCTTTCACTATTTACAAAGTTATCAGATCACATGAAGAGCCAAATCCTAGTTCAAGATGTGCTAAATAACGATACGGTAAAGCTTACACACACATTAAGATATTTAATTTTCTATGTTCACGTACCTTACCTACCTAGTAATTTCACAAAATATTTAAATAATACAAAATTATTATTTATAGTTCTCTTACGTTTCATAGCACAGTGTTCGTTACGTTATGTGCTTATAAAAAAAAATCACGATAATAATGCTAATAGAAACATAATATCACATTTTCGACATCTGTTAAGGGTGGTTTCGGTTAACTTTGTCGTATCATCATAAGTTCATGTTGTAGTAATTACCTTACTTTAGACCCGTTTATTTTCTTTAACTTAACAGTGTAGAGTACCCATAAAGAATTACACTAACTCATAATGTTGAGTTGGAAACTCAGCAGTCTGCAGTTGGCTCAATTGTTGCAATTGGCTCAATTGTTGTCTAAGTGCTTATTTTGTAAGCCTAAAGAAATAAAGTTATTGAATCTGAATCTGAATCTGTTACAATTGAAATATAAGTTTTATTACAATTTGGTTTATAATAATAAATTTATAATAATCTATTATAATTGCGTTCTGATCTTTTTCTTTAAATTATAAAAATCTATGTACATAAGTGTGTAATATTTTGTATTATGTACATATTATCAGTCATTCTAATACCCATAACACAAGCTCCGCTTAGCTTGGCTAGATGATGCTGTGAGGATTATGTAGCATTATTTATTTGGTTATTAAATCGTAGTTTTCATAGAATAAGTACGAGTATCAATTTAATCAGGCTATGAGTGTCTTTTATGTGTGTTTCAACTATACTACAAACGCTATCTCCTCACTCCTCACCTCCTCTATGACCAATGGCTCTCCGGGTTTTTAATAATTTATCAGACCATCTAGTCGAATTATAGAAATCTAAAAAAGTAAATGGCGCAGCGTATCAACGTTGCCATAGTTGGGCCAACTGCAGACTGTTGAAAACTATCTAGAGATAGCTCGTCTGATCGCAATCAGATAAGTAGAGACCAAAGAGAATAAAACCACTACGTAGAGACGCTGATAAGCCTGCATTTGTTTTATGTGAACGTAACGTAAGCCTGATGCCTGACATTAAGGTCAGTCCACATTTTGACTGGGTCATCGCAAGGGAACGCCCTTTGCCCTTTGTTATGTTATGTTATGACTGATTTGACAATTCGCGACTCCGTACAATGACTGTGGTGTTCTATGTATAACACCTGTATGTGTCTAAGGAATAAGGAATCCCACAAGTTTGGATTTAGAAGTTTTTTACCTCTTCATGACAAAACTACTAAATGGATCGTACTGAAAATTTGCAAGAATGTAGTTCTTAACTGGATTAACATACCTTCATTATCACATCCCTGAGAAATGCATGCAAAGCAGCAGGCAGAAACTAGTCGACAATAATCGTCAATAATACCCGAAGCTACATACGTATCTAAATTATTATAGTACGTACTAGTTCTACGAGCCCAATAATACTACTGCGTAAGGCAAAGTGAAATGTGTTCAGTCTGTCGGAGTAGAGTTTAAAAGCGAAATTGCTTTTTTGATTGATCTGCTTTTCATTTTCACAATCGCGTCATTGTTCTGCACTGGCCTTGGCGTAATGCGAAAAAGCTCAAATATTATGAAACTAAAAAAGTCGTCGCGTCGGTCTGTTTCGTTTGTATGCGTATTTCAAATTATTTTTGCCCGTCTCGAACAAAGACGTTCTCCAATATTCGACAGGCCCTCAGGCCTCGCTTTGAATAGCTTCAAAAGCAAATTAAATTTCATAATATAATCGATGGCGCCGAGTATCTTTTTGAGAACTTTGAATACCAAGTAAGCTTTTGGCAACAGCGAGGTTTTTGCTCTTTGATTTTGGTTTCTTTGTGTTCACTGAATTTTAGAACAGTGGAAACTTCAGCAAATAATGCTGAAGTTTATTAAATTCTAGTGACTAAACGTAATTGAATTGAAAAATTTAATTTGAGAAACTTAAGTTTATTATCCTGTTTTAGGTTTGGTTGTTATTGTGTTATTCTAGTACAAATTTAATGTTAAAGGGTATTTTGTTATGTAAGTAACCACGTACGCGCGAACTACGTGTGATGAAGCCCTACAACAAATCGAATTAGCTTTCTGTCACATATCGAAAATTGTAATTTCGTCGCCTGCCACCTCGACGACGTCGGTGGCCGGAGCGGGGCGAGACCGCGCGGCGCTCGCTCCGATCAAGGTCACTCTTGCACGCAAACGTCTTCGCGAGCCCAGACTACTTGTTGCGTCCAGGTGTCTAGCTCGGAGGCACTCTGCGCTGGTCGTGCTGACCACTTTCACTGACAATTGTTTTGTTTTGGTTGTGGGGCGCGCTCGCAGCGGTTACCTGGGCGTCGCGGCGCGCATATTCGTCGTCATCGGAGAGCACGTCCATGTCGGGAGTGTGGCGGCGGCGGCGGCGGCGCG